>OU015751.1:124142202-124188908 GCA_907169655.1 Acomys percivali | reverse complement strand
CAGGAGGGAGGACTGAGGCAGGAGAGAGGGCTGAGGGAGGAGGGAGGAAAGAGGCTGAGGCAGGAGGAGGACTGAGGGAGGAGGGGGGCTAAAGTAAGGGAGGGCAGAGGCAGGAGGCTGATGGGGGGTGGGAGGGCTGAGGCAGGAAGAAGCTGAGGCCCACAGCTCCATCTTCAGGCAAGCTCTCCAAGTCAGTGTTCAGAAAACCAAACAGCTCCCGTGAACTAGGCTTCCCGTCAGTAAATTGCTCTTTGGCAAATGTGTGGCCAGCAAACACCACCGATTAACCACGAGGTCACAGAAGCACCAGAGACAGCACTATCGCTGGGCTGAAGGGAAAGGCAGGGGCTTGAGGAGTCTGGAGAAACAAAGAACAGAGTCTGTTGGGTTAACATCCTGGTGAGAGAAATCGCAAGGAAGCCGGGAAGGTTGGAGGAAGTGGTTGGAGCTCTCTGCACTTGACCTCAGCCAAGGAGCACAGGAAAGTTGAAAGGAGAGCGGCCTGCAACTCCACCTCCAAGGGACGCACGTGCACATCCCTGCATAGAGACTCATGGACGGAAACAAGTCTTTTTTTTTTTTTAAAGATTGATTGATTATGTATACAATGTTTTGCCCGCATATACACTTGCAGGCCAGAAGAGGGCACCATATAGATGGTTGTGAGCCACCATGTGGTTTCTGGGAATTGAACTCAGGACCTTTGGAAGAGCAGACAGTGCTCTTAACCTCTGAGCCGTCTCTCCAGCCCAACAAATCTTTAAAAGATAATTTAAAGCCGGGCATGGTGGCGCACGCCTTTAATCCTAGCACTCGGGAGGCAGAGGCAGGCGGATCTTTGTGAGTTTGAGGCCAGCCTGGTCTACAAAGAGTCCAGGACAGCCAAGGCTACACAGAGAAACCCTGTCTTAAAAAAAAAAAAAAAAAAAAAAAGGAAGAAAGAGGTGACATTGGAGAGCTTCACCACAGTCTTGCAATGGTTGGTTTCTGTTGACTGTCAACTAGACAAGGCCTGGAGTCACTGAAGACACAACGCCATGGGCATATCCATGGCGGAGTTTCTGGATTGGGTTACTTGAGGTAGAAGGGCCCACAATAAATGTGGGTGGTATCATTCCACGGGCTGAGGTCCCAGACTGAGGGTGGCCAGCGCCTCCGCTGCCTGAGCCAGCTAGTTGGACTGCTTTTGGCATCTAAATTCATCTCGGATGGCATTTGAGAGACTAGAGGTGGGGCTTGAGAGATGGCTCAGCAGCTGACAGCGTGTTTACTGTGCGGGCCTCGGATCCCAGGGTCGATTCCCAGCACCTACACGATGGCTCATCATTGCCCATCGGTCCAGGTGCAGGAGGCGCAGGGTGCACGTGACACCTTCTGCCCTCTGCAGGCACCACGTGTATGGGTGGTGCACAGCAAAATACTCACACACTGAAAATAAACATGAATCTTTTAAAAGTGTTTTAAAACCAGCAACAGGGGCCAGAGAGATGGCTTAGTGGTTAAGAGCACTGGCTGCTCTTCTGGAGGACCCACGTTCAATTCCCAGCAACCACCTGCAGGCGGCTCAGAACCACCTGCAACTCCAGCTCCAGGGGGTCTGCTGTCTTTTGCTGGCCTCTGTGGGCATCGGGCACACATGTGTTGCACAGTTAGGCAAGCACACAGAAAGCAGTGCACATAAAAGCAATGAAATTAGGCCAGGTGTGGTGGCCCGTGTTAAAAAAAAAAAAAAGTAAATGAAAAATTTAAAAGTCAGAAACAAACATATCAGTGTATTATTAGCTTCCAGGCTCCCTCTCTTGAGGCCCCATCGGCCTCCAGTGATCCTTCGCCCAAGCCACTGCTCCTCTGAAGGCAACTTCTACCTCACACTTCCACAACAGTCTCTTCTTCTCTTTTGACAAGGCCTCACTACGCAGTCCCGAGAGTCCTCTAACTCATGGCGATTCTGCTGCCTCAGCCTCCTGAGCAGCCGGATGACCGACCTGGCTTTGCGTGTATAAAGCTTTTCTTTCCTGAGATGGGGCCTCATGTTTCCCAGGCTGGCCTCAAACCCGAAGCCAAGCATCATCCTGAGCTTCTGAGCTTCCTGACTCTACCACACGCATCCCTCCTGCTGCTGGGATGGGAGCCGCTGGGTTAACACGGTGCTGGGGATCAAATGCACGCCAGGCAAGCACCCTTGAGCTGCGCCCAGCCTGAATAACCTTAAACTTAACGAGTCAACAGTTGTAAAGTGTCATCTGCTGGGTCAAGTGGCAGTGACTCATACCTGCATGTTCCAAAGCTTGGGGTGTCAGCACTAAGAAGCAATAAATAGTTCAGGCCCTTGTCACTTTGCCCCCAAAGAACCCAAGATGCTGAGCAGCTTTTGAAGCTCTCTTGATTGTGAAGCCTTTTGAGTCTCAGGTCCCCAAAGCCTTTGACACCTGATGGCTTCAGCCTGCTGGGGCCCTGGTTTCCCCATAATCTCCTGAGGTGCCTCAGAGAAACGAGCTCGGAGATCCCCGAGGATGGAGCTACAGTCATACTCTGCTTTTCCTAATAACAAAGCAGGCTGGGAGTGTGACCGTTCAGCAGGAGACACACACATCTGTAATCCCAGCACCTGGGAGTTACAGGCTGGAGGGTCAGAAGTTCAAGGCCAGCCTGGGACACGTGAGACCCTGAAAACAAACAAACAAACAAGCAACAAACAGAACTTCACCAAGCAGATTCCTTAGTTGAACTTGAAGACATGTTCATCTTCCGTTTTCGGCTGTAACGTCCGCCGCTATCCCTTAATTTATTATCCACGATTACAATCCTCCAGCAGAAAGGTTTCATGAGTAACAGTGAGTTGCATCTTTGGTGGTGGCCTACGTTATTTTGGGCAAATGACCGTGTCCTACGGAACACTTAATTGTGGGGCTTTGGGGAAATGGGGGAGGGAGGCTGTTGTCCAGGCTTGCCTTGGATTCACAGTGTCCTTGACTCAGACTCCAAAGGGAAGTGAGAGAACAGTGGACCACCCCACACCTGGCTGACCCGCCTCAGCAGACCAGCCCACACCTGGCTAACCTGCCTAAGTTAAGCCTAAATAAATATAAATAAATAAATATATATATATATATATATTTTTTTTTTTTTTTTTTTTTTTAAGATTTATTGCGCCGGGCGTGGTGGCGCACGCCTTTAATCCCAGCACTCGGGAGGCAAAGGCAGGCGAATCGCTGTGAGTTCGAGGCCAGCCTGGTCTACAAAGTGAGTCCAGGACAGCCAAGGCTACACAGAGAAACCCTGTCTCGAAAAACCAAAAAAAAAAAAAAAAAAAGATTTATTTATTATTATATATACAGTACACCTGCGGGTCATCAGATCACATTATAGATGGTTGTGAGCCACCGTGTGGTTGCTGGGAATTGAACTCAGAACCTTTGGAAGAGCAGGCAGCACTCTTAACCACTGAGCCATCTCTCCAGCCCCCCAAGCCTGAATATTTACATGCTTTACAAATCCTAGCTACATGTTCTTCCCATTCCTTAAGAAAGAAATTGAGGGCTGGAGAGATGGCTCAGAGGTTAAGAGCACTGGCTGCTCTTCCAGAGGTCCTGAGTTCAGTTCCCAGCAACCACATGGTGGCTCACGACCATCTATAATGAGATCTGGTGCCCTCTTCTAGTGTGCAGGTGTACATGCAGGCAGAACACTGTACACATAATAAGTACGTAAATCTTTAAAAGAAAGAAAGAAATTGAGTGGCACAGGCTTTTAATCTCAAAGGCAGAGGCAGGCAGATCGCTGTGAGTTCGAGGCCAGCCTGGTCTACAGCGTGAGTCCAGGACAGCCAAGGCTACACAGAGAAACCCTGTCTGGGGTGGGGGCGGGGGCGGGGGACAGCTTGGAGACGTTGGACAGCTGTTACTGTAACATAGTTGCTTTCACTTCATGTTGGTTCCCAGATAGAGAAGTAAACATTCTCCTAAAAGTACTGATAAATGAAGACAGCCAAGAACATTGACCTGTAAATTGCTTCTGCCTGCAAAGAAACCCAAGAGAAACGCTGAGCGGCAGCTCCACGACAGCATTTGTCTACAAGTACAAGAGCCTGGATTTGATACATCGCCCCTTTTTTCTCTCTGCATGTGTGTGTGTGTGTGTGTGTGTGTGTGTGTGTGTGTGTGTATTCAGCCAACCACAGATCAGGAATATTTGGGGGAAATTGTATGCATACTGAGCATACAGAGATTTTTTTTTCCCTCTCATCATTACTTCCTAAATAATGTGGTGTGACAAGTCCTCAGGCCGTGAGGCTCACGCACCTGTAATCCCAGCACCTGCGAGTCTAAGGCGGGAGGCTCCGTCAAGAAGAGCATCTACTACATATTGGAGTGCAACCTTGTTTCAAAAACAAAAACAAAATAACAACAACAATGCTATCACTTACATTGTATTAGGCATTGTTAAGAAACCTGGGATGGGGGCTGGAGAGATGGCTCAGAGGTTAAGAGCACTGGCTGCTCTTCCAGAGGTCATGAGTTCAATTCCCAGCAACCACATGGTGGCTCACAACCACCTATAATGAGATTTGTATACATAATAAATAAAATAAAAAATAAACAAGAAACCTGGGATGATTTAAAGTAAACCAGCGGCTGGGCATGGGCCACAGGCAAATACCATGTCCTTTCCTCAGGGTCTTGAGTATCTATCTGCAGGTTTCTGTTTACATGTGGGGACTGTCCTATCAATGCCATATAGAAACTGGGAGGGATAACTGTACTTCTATTTTAGTTCTTTAAAAAATAATTTAAAAAAAAATAAAAAAAAATAATTTAAAACAAAAGAGCAGGTTCTGGCTGTTCTGGAACTTGCTTATATAGACCAGAACTCTGCCACTCAAGTGTCGGTTGGCCAGTTTTAGTTCTAAAAAAAAAAAAAAAATTTTTTTTTTTCTCCTTTTGGGTTGGTTTTGGGTCTCAAAACTTAGGCCGGCCTCATTGCAGCCTTTTCTCCCTTCTTTCCTTTCTGATAGCATCCTTACGTCATAGCCCGAGCTGACATCCCGTTTCCCAGAGTGCTGTAATCACAGGCATGCGCCACCACTCCGCGCTTGATGTGGTGGTTGGGTTAGAGCTGAGGGTTCTGCCTGGGTTCTCGGGTGCCACAGCCGGTACAAACAGCTGCGTCCCAAGCCCTCTCTCGCCTTCTCGGAGTCTGTGTGTGTGTGAGAGATTGGCGGCGGCGGCGGCGGGGGCGGGTGCTGCCGACCGCACACGTGTGGAAGTAAGAGGATTTCCACCGTGAGCTTCTGGCTACAGGACCAGGCAGGCTAGCACGATGAAGCGCCTTGCCCGCCTCGTCATCTTGTAGCTAGAGACCAGCTATAGGCCAGAATTCAAGACCTTCACGGCCCATTCGCACCAGCTGTTGTGTTTTGATAGTTTTGCAGGGATTAACGCAGCCAGGAGACTAAAGAGCTACAACTCCGTCCTTTTGTCCCAGCCCTGTTTAGGACACTTGTAACAGCCGGCTCAGTTTAAGGTCCCCAAGGAGGAATAAACTGAACCTGACAAAAATGTACCAAACTAAGAGATGTTAAACTTTCAAGGCCCTTTGGCCAATTAGCTTAACTGAGCTGCGTTAAGAGACACCCGGAGGGTTAGAAACCATGAGAGGGGGAAAAAAAAATCTAAGTCGAATTTATAATACCAAGAAAAACCGACGCCCAGTAAAAAGCGGACCCTAAATTTTGGCACAAACAGCCTAAACTAGCGGAGTGGGAGGGACCGACGCTCCACGATTTCTCTTTCATAAACGCGCATCATAGTACTTGAGCCTCGCGACAGTACTATTTCAGATGAGAAAGGAGGCAGAAGGCAAAGCTTCGCTCTCGAGGGTGAAGGCGAAGAGATAACAATGCGCTCCGGAACTACTGGCCAAACTGTTCCCCGCACTTTTCCCCACCTCTCAACCAGCCGTAGGGCTTGGTCGGGCCTCCAGGAGGCGCCAACGGGAAGTGGCCTGGAGCCGCCACGCGCCTGCCAAATTCCGGCAAATCCTCCAGCAGAGCCAGTACCCACGCGAGGCCTTAAGCGTTCCGGGTCATCCCTCCCTTTAGAGCCCCAGGATATTGTGCAGGTATAACGACCGACCGGCGCGCTCTAGCCCCAGGCTAGCCAGCAGCTGCAACTGCCCTTCTAGGAACTCACTGCTGGGGCGGACCCCTGCCTTTCTTTTTTTTTTGGTGGGGGGAGGGGGGGGTTGTCCCGAGTCAAGGTTTCTCTGTGTAGCCCTGGCTGTCCTAGACTCACTTTGTAGTCCAGGCTGGCCTCGAACTCACAGCCACCCGCCTGCCTCTGCCTCCCTAGTGCTGGGATCAAAGGCGTGCGCCACCACGCCCAGCCCCTGCCTCTTTCTTACAGGGCTAATCTGCTGGGTTTTTGTTGTTTTGCTTTGCAGCCTACCGCTCAAGCGACCCCAAACTCTTCTTTAGCCAAGTTCTCTCTTTAGGACAAGATTTGCTGATGTGAAATTCAAATCACGCAGCAGCTTCATTTTATTTGTCCAAAAGTTCCCTCCCCCACCCCATAGTGTAGGCTGTGGAAAGGTACCTGACCTCTATCCAGACACGTGCTGAGCGCCTTCCCCAGCGCCCCCAATCTGTACCCGCTGCTCCCCTGGGTCCTGGCTCATCCCACACACACCAGGTCTTCGCTTGCCTCCTTCAGGAAACCTTTCCTGACTAACGCCCCTCAAGGGGGGTACGCGCACAGGTGCCAAGCCAATCACTCCGGAGAGATTGGGGGGCCATCCCCGAGGTGAGGTGGAGGCAGGCAGACATTCAGGGGCACAGGCACCCAGAGGGCCAGACGGGCTCGCCCTCCTTCCCCCTCCCGCACCGCGAGAAAAGTCAGGCAGCGGCATGGGGTAGGGGCGCGGGGGACACGGCTGTATTGGGAATCTGGAGGGGGGGTCTCCTACACAGTAGGAGGAGGCACGTCCCGACCCCTGGAGGCCCGAGGACTTTGTACACAGCGCGCGGCTCCAGCCCCGGCCGGCTCGCCCGGGGGGGTTGGGGGGAGCCCAGACGGCAGGAGCCCGGAACAGCGAGTTAAGGCAGCGTGGCTGGAAGGGAGCGGGGAGTGGGAGGCCGCCAGGTCCCCCGAAATGCTGGCGCTCCTCGCCTCTCTAGGGCGGGGGGTGGGGAATACAGTCAATAAATAAACCGAGGCGAGAAGGGAGGGGGGGTCCCCGGGAGACTCTCGGAGTCCGGGAAGGCCTGCGGCCTCCAGCGCCTCGACGTCGAGGCGCTAGCAGCTGCTGTCAGAAGTTGAAATGGGCTCCGTGCGGCGCGGGCTGCGGCGAGGCGGCGAGGGGAGGCTTGGGGGACAGCGGAGACTTCACGTCCACCCTCTTGAGGGACCGGCCGCGGTAACCGTCGGGCCGACCGAGGTACAAGAGATGCCTCCCGGGCCCCCCGGAGTATCTACCCGGACCCCCCGAGGGGACGCGCGTGAGCAGTGCCGGGGGCGCACGGTGCGTGGGGAAGGGCAGTCTGCGGCTGCCGCCGACGCCCAGGCGCGGAGCTGGGGCGGACAGGGCGGGCCGTCCGCTGGGAGCCGCGCGCTTGCCCTCGGGCGGCACGTCGAGCCTCAGCGGGGGCGCGCAATCCCGGGACAGCGGGCTGGAGTCCGCGAACAAGGCCGGCCCGGGCTCCGGGGCGGGCGGCCGCGGGGGGAACGGGGCGGTGGCGACGGGTTCGGTGCCCTTCCTGGACGGCTGCGGGCCGTGCAGGTAGCGCAGCAGTTCCTCCAGCGTGGTCACCTCCACCGCCTGCCCAGGGCAGCCAGGCGGCGGCGGCCTCACCAGCACGCGCGGCGCGGGCCCGCCCGCCGCAGTGCAGCCCCGTGGGCGGCCTGGGCCCTCCGAGGCGTTGTTCCCGTTCTGGTTCCACTGCCAGGGACCCCCGGAGGCACGGAGGTGCTTCACCGGCAACTCGGGCGTGGACTCCGGGGTGGGCAGGCAGGCCAGCTCAGGTGGGGGCCCGCCCTCGGGTGGCGGCAGGAAGGTGGTATAGAGCTGGGGCGTCTGCGCTCCTTCTCCATCCTTGGGCGGAGGCGGGGGCTCAGGACCGCCACCGTGCAGCCGGGCCAGACTGCGAAGGGAGAGAGGGCGCGGCAGCCCCGGGGTCTCGATGTCCTTGCTCCGACGGCGACTCGCGCGGCGACAGGCACAGGACACCAAGAGGCCGGAGACCGAGGCGCCCAGGGCGAAGGCCGCCGCCACACAGGCCAGGAGGAGTGGGATGGGGATGGAGCGGGAGGCTGAGGCTGGGGGAAGGTCCCTCCGCACGCCTGCCGACCAAGAAGGAGGGAGGAGGCTCAGCTTTAGGGAAGGCGGTGCGGTGTGGTGCGCACGGATGGGGCCAAGAGCAAGTTTTCAAATGCTGCGGCTCAGCTTCGCTGCACAGTCTCAGGATCCCTAAACACACAGGCTAGAGCACGGGTCTGGGGGCATTTCCCGTAACAGGTTTAACCCCTGTAGCCATGCCACGAACAACTGTCAAACTGCCCGTGCAGGACACTGGCGGCTGGGATGTCCAGCTGCGGTGAAAGGGAGGTTCCAAACAGGTGTTAGTGGGCGTCAAACACCAATCGGCACCCGGCTTAGAACTCTGAGAAAGACTCGGGCAGTTCCGCACTGCACTCCTCCTGTCCCTCCCGGGTAACCCCCTTACCCTGCGTGTGAGCTCCAAGAGTAGAAGACTGGGGCCCTGGGTGGGCATCACTGGGGGAACTGGGGGTCTCAGGGGAAGGGCCAGGACCCAGAAGCACTGGTAACAGAGACCAGGTCAGAGCCAGTGAGATTTATGCTCTCCTGACACCACCAAGCCCCGCCCCCGCCCCCGCCCCCCTGGGACCCAGGAGAGTCCGGAATTCCAGTGTGTCCTCTGGCTGTTCAAGGCGGAAAGGTCTGCTTATAGCCGAAGGGATTTGGTTGTGTGGGCTACGCAAGGGGAAAGGGCTCTGAGGCCAGAAGACTCACCATAAGCGGAATCTCCAGGGCCCGACTGACTCCCGGTCGCTCCATCTGTGGGAGAAAGAAGGAGGTTTGGTACAGACGCCGAGAAAACTGAGCCCTGGCCGGGCGTGGTGGCACGAGCTCGGGAGGCAGAGGCAGGCGGATGGCTGCGAGTTCGAGGCCAGCCTGGTCTACAAAGCGAGTCCAGGACAGCCAAGGCTAACGCAGAGAAACCCTGCCTCGGAAAACCAAGAAAAAAAGCAAGCAAGAAAGAGAAAGCAGATACCCAAGTCTGGGATGCCACCAGAGCCACACGCAACGTCAGCTGCGGCCGCTGCCCACCCCTTGTGTTTACCTTGACAATCGCCATGCTCCATGTTCACAGTCAGATCCACGTCAGCGCTAGAAGGAAAAGGAGAAGGTGGCTGGTAGTGGCTCCCTGCTCTGCCCAACACATCTCCTCAGGAGACCCAGGGGCTCCTCACTTACCCACCAGGGCCCCTGATAGTCACACAGCCTCTCAATCGATGCCATCCACAGTATGGGTCCTGGGAAGCCAGACAGCTCCTGGGGGACACTGAGTTGTGTGAGGCTGGTAGCACCCCACTTACCACATCCCACTGTCCGTTCCGCTCACCCTGGCCCTGTAATTCCACCCCATCTGCGCTCCAGTCTGCTCCAGACGCTAGTTGCTGCCCACTTTCAGGCTACCCAAGGTACACTCCTCCCTCTCCTCCTCCGTTTCCTTGCCAGTCTCAAGACCTGGGGTTTTTTTGTCTTGTTTTGTTTGGTTGTTGTTGTTGTTGTTTTTGTTTTGTTTTCTGTGCTCCTTCTAGCCCAGGAAGCACAGCCAGGCAGCATCTAACCATAGTTTCTTCTCACCTCTGGCACGCTCCGTGCCGGGCGCAGCGGCTGAGAGGGAGGTGGACGACACATCCGGGAAAGGCCACAAAAAGCCTGTGACCCTCAGTGTCCAGCTCCAGCCCTATGATCCGCCGGGCAGCCTGGGCTGAGCGCTTCCCACCGCACCTAAGGTGATGACGCGAGGGGTCAGGCTGGACACGCCAGGCTGCCTTCGCCCCAGAAGGCGCACAAAACCGAGCACAAACCCATGGGACCGCCCTGCCCAACACAGAGGAGCCTTTTCCTCACCAAATCCCTTCCCTACCTCAAAGTCTGTAACTGCCAAGCCAACACGGGAGTATCCGACTTATCGTGCCCCCCCCCCATCCCCATCACGAACCAGGCACCCCACCTCTGACCTGCAGGGACCCGCTCCAACAAACCACTCACCGGGCAGGGTTGTAGGCCTTGATCTCTTCCAATATGATAGGCTCAGGTCCCAGAGACTGTCCCCCTGGAGGTAGCACCTTCAGTACTGTCCCATCATTGGAGCCAAGAAATAGGACCGTAGTGTTTCTGTGGGGGCCGGCCATGCCGTCCACGGCTACCTGCGTCAGCAGAGCCCTGGGCGATAGGCTTCAGGTGAGGACAGCGTGTCTGGTGAAGCTTGCTCTGCTGCCCCGCTCGGGTTACCCTTCACAAGTCCCAGCCCCATGCCAAAGGCCAGTGCGCTTTATATCTCGCGGGGGCGCGGGGGCGCGGGGGCGCGGGGGCGCGGGGGTGGGGTGGGGGGTGGGGCCGCAAGAGAAAGAGGAGTGTGGCTGAGGGTGGAGGCAGTGCTCACCTGCTGGTCAGAGTGAGGAGCGGCTGATGGGTGGCGGGCGGCACAGCAGGGTCCAGCAGGGGGTGTGCCTTGATGAAGAGCAGGACGTCATCAGGAAGGTCTTGAGAAGAGGAGAAGGAGGCAGCTCCTCCTAACCCTGCACAGGACCCTGGCCTGGTGGGCACATGGGAAGGGGCAGCCTTAGGGCAGAGAACGGGGGGGGGGGGGTGAATTAAGCTATGTGACTCCCCACCCCCCCACCCCTGCGCTCAAACATGGTCGGTAACCCTTCACCCCCCTGTAAACACAAGACTTGCACCATGGCTTCCCTTCCCTGTTGCAAGGCACGCTGGCCTCCGCCCTTGGCCGCAGCGACCTCAGCCCCTCTTCACAGCCCAACGTCAAAGGCAGGCATTGCTTCTGCCCCATAAAAGCCACCTCCACCCTGGGTACCTGGGTGAGGGGACCCTGTCCTCAGACACGGGGGTCCAGGCCCCATCCAGGCTCCTCTGCTCCTTGAACTTGCCCTCAAACCCACGTTCAATGTCATCCAGGTGGAAGGCGCAGACTGCAGACCCAGGAATGCTGAGGGAGCCAGAAAAGAGGCAAGGTAGATGGTGACAGGGACTGCACAGCTCCTGCCAGGTAAGAAGTGGTGGCTGCGCTCGGTGCACCATTTCACAGAGGCAGAGACTAGCGGGCGGGGCAGCCGCTGGGGGAACTGGCCTTGCTTGGAGCTTCCTCCTCAGTAGGCATTAAAGGGGCGTTTGGATGTTGGGGTGAGGCCGGGTAGGGAACCAGATCACACGGTGCGCCCGGTACCAACCTGTTGGTCTGAGTGCTGAACACTCCAAAGAGGGCGGAGCGGCCGTGCAGGTTCACAGGCCCAGTTAAGGCCTGCAGGACGTCAAAGTAGAAAGTGGAGTCCCCGGGGACAGAGCAGTTGAGCCTCAGCTTGAGGAAGGACGTCCAGTGGCGATCCAAGGCCCGAGGTGAGCCGCCCATGTCACGTTTACACACTCGGGCTACCCGGGAAAACTGGACCTGAGAGTGTATTGAGAGAGAGCCGCATGGCAGCTGGCGGACATGCCGCGGTATGAGTCAGAAGCGCCAAGAAGCAAGTGTGAGGGGCCCAGCGAAGAAAGGCAATGGTATGACTGGCCCATTTGGGTCAAGATGAGAGTTATGAGAGAGCCGGAGGCTTTGCAGAAAGTGTGTGGGGAGCGGTCAAGAATCCAAGGCATTTGTTTTGGAGACCAGGGCCAAGGGCTTTCCTCAGGACTTAGAAGAACCGCCCCCCCCCACAGCTTTCCACCCATGCTGCCCAACTCCCTTACCCTCCCCAGGCGGGCATCCTCCACAGAAACCTCTCGGAAGAAGAAGTACACGTGTTCTCCGTGCTCCAAAGCATAGACAAAGTGCGGCTCTAGGGTAAGGTGCGACAGGGTAGGGCATCCATAGGTGCTCAGAGACTCGTGCCCCGCGCTGTCACCTCCCCACCGTCACTATCCCCCACCCCACCCCGCGCACGCACAGTCCCGTTTTACTCCCACCCCAACGTTGGCACAATCTGCGCCCCGGGGATGACTGACCTCGAAGCCACTTGGAGTCATACTTTGCAGAGCGGAGTGGGGGCTGAGGTCCAAGGCTCCTGTAAACCACAGCGTCACTGGCCTGGAAATCTGCTGCGGTGGCTGAGTACAAACTGCCCTCTGGAAGGATGAAGGGAGCTGGGTCACAGGAAGCTCGGGACCCGCTGCTGTACCCACCCACACCGTCTACCTAGGCCTGGCTCCAGCCCCTGCCTGCTTTTCACATGCCCCGGTGCACACCTGCAAAGATGGCCACGTTGGACTGGGTGGCATCAAAGGGGCACCGAGCTTGCCCGCTCAGCTCCTCACCCTCCTGTTGCAGCGAAGTTATCTGGGGGCAGAGGAGGCAGATTCCTGGAACCTTCGGGGGGGGGTCTCAGAGCCTGGCCCCACAGCCGGCCCCCACTCACCGTCCCCAGGCCCTCCGTGCGCGCATCCACGCATGCGCATTCCCGTCCCCGGGGGTGCCCGTCTCTTTCCCATCAAACTGATTTTATTATTTTGGGTTTCCCGCCCAGTCTCTCCCTTTGTACCCCATAGGTGCGGCACATGGGGCTGAAGGAGTTTGTTCCACAGGCAAGGAGTGTCTGCGAGTCCCAGGGAACAAGAACACGGATGAAGTTGTAACATTCGTCCTAGGGAACCCAAAATTCTAGGTCAGTGACAGGCATGGGACTGAAGTTAGGGGGCGCAGGAAGTGAGCCGCCAGTCAGAGAGCAATGCGACTGGCCCTTAAGCCCTCAGCAAGTTCTTCCGTTTCTTTTTCCTGGAGTTCCCTTTAGGATTCACACTAAAAACTGTGAATTCTGTCTCTTCCCTTTCGTTCTCTGGGCTGGGATGGGAAAGGGAGTAAAAGGACGGCGGTGCGGCGCACTACCTGAGGGCAGCGGGCGCTTCCCTCCAGCCACATCCAGTCCTCACCGTAAGCTTTCCCCGCACGGCACAATTCTCCACATCTTGGCTCCTCCATGTCAGAAACTGAAGAGGGGGACAAGACAGGAGGTCACGGGGCAACACGGGCCCCTCCTCACCGCACAACTCCTCCCCCAGCTTTGTCTCCCTGCCGGCACCTCCTCACATAGAGCCCCTCACCTTGTTGGGCACCAGCCCCTCCCCTTCTTCTTGGGCTTGAAGATCGAAGGAGAAAACGTGATCCCTGAAGGGGCAGGTAAGGGGGAGGGATCAGAGCTGAGCCGAGAAGCCCCGCCTGAGCTCCCTAGCCCCCTCCTTGGCCAAGCCGCACAAAGCCCCTGCTCCCTAGCCTCCCCCTCACTCCACGCCTCGGCATTTGTTCTCTGGGTCCAAGCATGTCCATGTCCCACGGCTTGTGCACCTGGCATGTGTCCCCTGCAAGATGCTGCAGTGGCCATGCAGGTCCCATGTCTGCCCAGGAGCATGCATTGTCTGCCCCACAACTGTGCCTCGGCCATTTTACCGGGCGGCCACAAGCAAGGTCCGGTTCAAGGTCAGGAATCGCTGAAAGTCCAGCCCGAGTTCTGCAGCCACAGCGTCATCCTCCAGGCCCCGGAACCAAGATAAGGGAGAAGTACCTAGAGGGTACAGTGGTGACCCTGAGAGGATGGCAGCTGAGATTACACACGCTTCCCAACTCCCTTTCCCACCAGAAGAAACCCAAGGAATCTGAGGCAGGAGCACTGCTGAGAGTTTAAGGCCAGTCTTGGTTACATAGTAACCACCAGGCCAGTCTGTAGGACAAGACGCTGTCTCAAAAACAAGAAAAGAAAGGGGACAGTGAGCCGGGCAGTGGTGGCGCACACCTTTAATCCCAGCACTCGGGGAGGCAGAGGCAGGCGGACCGCTGTGAGTTCGAGGCCAGCCTGGTCTACAAAGCCAGTCCAGGACAGCCAAGGCTACACAGAGAGACCCTGTCTCAAAAAAACAAACCAAAATAAATAAATAAAGGAGACAATGAAATGGCTCTGAGGCTGGAGATACTGGCAGCCACGCCTAACTACCTGAGATCACACAGCAGGAGCAGAGAACCAGTGCCCCAAGCTGTCCTTTAGTCTTCGCCCCACACCACAGCGTGTGCACCCCCCTTAAATAACTGGCAAACAAAAACAACACCAACTGAGCATTTAATTTTCCTTTCATCAGGCACTGTGAGAGTCATTTGAATGATTTACCTTCCTTAATATCTTAGCCTTATGGGTAGGCGCTCACATTGACCCCATTTCAAGGGACTTTACGTAACTACCAAGCAGGCAGCAAAGGTTTGTATCAAGTCTGACTTCTGAGCTCAGCCAAGTCCCTTCTTAGGACGACCACTGTATCAGAAGGTTCCTTTCCGAGGGGCTGGAGATAGCCTAAGTGGTTAAGGGCACACACTGCTCTTCCAGAGGTCCTGAGTTCAATTCCCAGCAACCACATGGTGGCTCACAGCCATCTATAATGTGATCTGATGCATACTGTATACATAATAAATAAATCTTTAAAAAAAAAAAAAAAAAAAAAAAGAACTCCCTGAAACTGAACAAATTCACTAGACCCGCCCTCTGCCAGAGTAAACAGTAAAAGCTGAGAGTCCAGGCCTGTCCCATCCCCCCCCCAACCACCCCCCTCCAAGAAGTGAAGCTGAGCTGCAAAGAAGACTCTTCAGAGGAGGGAAAAAAAAAAAAGACCAGCCCAGCTGCCTGCAAGAGACCACAGAGGCACCTGGAAAGGACACTGTCCAATCAGCTGAGCTGCCTGCGGCTGTGCAGTGTGATCCAGGTTCCCAGCTTTTGTGAGCTGTTGCCCACACTGGGGTGGGCTTTGATGATGCCGCTGTCTTTGATTGATTTCTGCTCCTGCAAGTAACCCCTAACCCATATTCCTGTAAAACTTTTTTTTTAAAGATTTATTTATTTATTAAGTATACAGTGTTTTGCCTGAATTTACATCTGCATGCTAGAAGAGGGCACCAGGTCTCATTATAGATGGTTGTGAGCCACCATGTGGGTGCTGGGAATTGAACTCAGGTCCTCTGGAAGAGCAGGTGGTGCTCTTAACCTCTGAGCCGTCTCTCCAGCCCCCCCAGTAAAACGTATTGGCTCCCCAAGTTGGACGTTGGTGGTAGCCATTCTTTGGTCAGCCGTGGCCTGCCCTGACCTGCCGTGGTCTGGGGGGAGCAGTCAGGAGTGTTTCATCTCCCCAGGAAAAGTTTTGTCACACATACACATAATTAAAGTGCGTGCTTCTCCTGTGCCTCCTCAAATCCTCCCCTCAAGACTTTTCACCACTTTAACCCTCCAAGGTTCCTCCCTCTTCTGACCACTGTCCACCTGGTCTGGCTATGGAAGCCACAGGCATTAGTGTTTAGGGGGAACCCAGGCTGAGAACTGAATGTGGCAAAGCGCGTTTGCTATTATCTGTGTCATCCACTCCCCCCCCCCCCCCCCCCACCCCCAGCCCCCCCCTCCCCCACCCCCTCTCCCCCACCCCCCCCCCACGCACCCCCCCGCACCCACCACCCACCCACTCGACCCCCCCCCCCACCCCCACCTCACTCCCAATAGCCCAACTGAAATTACTCTAAATCTAACATCATTAACACAGACCAGGACAGATGAGGGTTTTTCTCAGAAAGGGAATTTCTACGGTTTCTGTCATGGTGGGACACAGGCTCACTGGTGGGTAGAGAGGAAAGTAACGGGTGTTGGGAGCACCGACCTGGCACAGGACTCCACTCAGTAGCTAAGAATAACACACAAACACAAAGTGCTTCATTCGGGCCAGACAGTGTTCTCAGGGCTGTGCCTCAGTAGTGTTCCCTCTGTTCCCTCACTTAATCTCTAAATCGCTCTCCGTGAGGTAGAGCACTATGACAACTGTCCTCGTTTTACGGATGTGGAAACTGAGGCAAAGAAAGGCTCTATAGCACTGAGCAAGTTCACGCAACCAGTGAGCAGCGGAGCGGGGACTCAAGCCTGAACGGTCTGGTCTGGCTAAGGCATTGCATTGCTTATGTTTGTCGCTGAGACAGGGTCTGGCTATGTCATGCGGGCTGGCTGGAACTCACTACATAGCTCAGCGGGTCCTCAAACTTGTAGCAACCTTCCTCCCTCAACCTCCCAAGTGCTGGGATTAAGAGCATGCGCCATCACGTTCTGCTAGACGGCACATTTTTAGCCACCCGGCAACACCACCTCTGAGGGAAGACACAAAACCCAGGGTTGAGAAACTTGTGGTTCCAGCTCATTCTACCTGTTGGCTCCCCTCTGCTTGGCCTTTCTCTCAGCTTCCTTGAGACTGCTAACATCCCTACACCTCACCTCCGCCTCCTCCCAGGGGTGGGGTGGGGGTGGGGGGATGTCTCATTCTCTACTTGCTTCCCCCCCAAGAGGGTAAAGTGGGTGGGGCACTCACCTTGTAGGTCAGAGGTCAACAGAGGGATGGGGTCCTGGGGAAAGGCGGCCTGGGCACAGGGGAGTGACAGCAGCAGCAGCAGCAGCAGCAGGGGCAGGGAGTGGGGGGCACCGGGCATCCTGTGCGGGGCACCTCAAGCCCCAGGGGGTACCCCCTCACCCATATGCTGGCCCTGAAAGGGGAGACAGAAAAGTGGGGGAAGGGGCTAAGTTCTTTCCACCCTGGTTGCAAGCAGACTCCTCCCCAGGCCTATCCCCAGAAGACCCTGTGGGGTGGGGCAAAGAACCATCTCCGCCTCACTCCCAGCCAGCTGTCACTGTCACTCAGGGGGGGACTGGGGGGGCTCCCCTCTACAACTGGCCCAAACTGGTTGGTGTGAAGCCTGCGGGTTTGACCCCAGGTGAGGACAGAACGGAGTGGAGGCCCCTCCCGGCCTTTCCTCTTCTCTCCTGCCTGGGTCTGGGACATTGAGTGGGTGACACCTCCCGGCCCCCTTGTGCTAACCCCTTCTCAGCTATAATTAGACACTGAAGCCTTAAAATTATAAATAGTGACTCCTTGGCACTAGGAGGAGGAAGAGGGCACCCAGTCTACTCTCCCCTCCCCTCACAGACCCCCCATAGCACCCTGGGAGTAATGCAGGCACTGCGCCCAGCCAGAGGCAGCTGTGTGGCAGCCATGGTCCTGTCTAGGGCTGAGGAGGAACAGGAGTAGAGCAAACAGCCTGGGGGGAGGGGGTCACTGACCCAGCCTAAGCTCATACTGGAGGGGCCGTTCCCACAGCTCAGGAAGAAGCTGACGGGGCGTGCATGGAGGGTCTGTCTTAGCCAAAAATGAGTCCTCATCAAAGCCAGATCAGAGGCTAAATTTAGCTCTGGCTGCAGCTGTCTCCTCGACCACTGTGCCCCCCTCCCAGCCTGGAGCCCCCTGTGGCCTTCCTGGCTCCTAGGAACCAGTGTTCTCAGTGTGGGGAAGAAGAGCAGACCCACCCCCTATGCAGAGCGAAGGATAGAAAGGACGGGTGAGAAGCAATGGCTGAACGTGCCCCGCTTTCCCCGTCTTCCCTCATCAGGCTGCCTCTGAAATTGAAATATAAATAATTCAATGACAGGCAATTGTAGCCCCAAAGTCCGAGAAAAGATGGATACTGTGAAAGGAGGGCTGAGACGGGTCTCCTCCTCCTCCTCCTCCTCCTCCTCCTCCTCCTCCTCTTCCTCCTCCCCCCACCGCGTGCGTGCACAGCCTCCCCCAGCCAGCTGACCCTGCCTGGACCCACTGTAGGAGGTGCATACCAGCTTCCTGCCTCCCCTTGGAATTGCCGGGCGAGGGGCTGAAGGGGCTCCATTAATCAGGCCAAGGGAGCTAGGAGTCCTTCCTTCCTTTTGTTGACAGACAAGCCTTGGTTGGCCATCCCAAGTCTTCTAAAGGAGAACCCCTGGGCTACAGGGCAAGCCCCCCTTCCACACCCCCAGTAAATCTACTCCCGAAGCCAGGACCCAAGTGTCCACCCAAGCCCAATCTAGCGTCACTGGTGGGGAGGTTGACGTCAGGAGGGGCCCCAAGAGAGCTGGAGGAAGGGACAGGGTAGAAACACCTAATGATGACCCCCCCCCCCTCCCCCGAGGCAGAGCAGTTAGCTAGCTAAGGACCCCTCTCCCTTGCAAGCCTGAGCCTTGCTCCCTCCCACAGCCCATGTTTCCGGATGCTGGTATTCCCAGGAGAGGAGAGAGGGACACAGCTCTTCTCCAAAGCTCTCCTACCTGCCCCCCTCAAGTTGCCCTGGGCAACTGCTGTCTTCACCCTGGAAACAACTTTGGTCTCTGGCAATTGGGGAGAAGAGCCAGACCCTCTTCCTGGTCCCTGGCAGAGCTTTTCCTACACCCTGCCCTCAAGAGTCACTGGCTTTCCCTTACCTGGGGTGGTGGGTCCTACGGGGGACGGAAGGGGACACGAGCTCTCTGATCTAAGGGAAGAAGGAACAAAAGAAAGGAAAAGACTAAATCACCTCTCCCTTCCCACAGCCTTTAAAAGTAAAGGTGCACGGTTTTTTTTTTTTGGGAAATCTGTTGAAGCCAGTTGAGGGGAGATGCAATTGGGGGGGGGTGCGTTTTGTTTGATTACAAAATGAGGGTGGCTTGGCACCAGAAGATATGAGTATCATTTGGCCTTTAGCCAGAAACTCCTGGAACTGCAGGACCAGTCTTGGGGCAAGGGTTGTCTGGGAGTTGTGGGGTCCCGATGACCACTCCCAATGTTAAAACCTTCAGAATCCGAAAGCCTTCCTGCAAAAGCGCCCTAGCGAGGGACAATAGAGGCTAATTTGCATCTAATTTGCATGCTCTTCATTACCAAGCAAAATGCTCTGATAGCAAGTACCCTCATCCCCCTTATTTTCTCGGAGAACAAACCTGGCTCGCCTCCCGCCTAACCTCTCA
Source organism: Acomys percivali (assembly GCA_907169655.1). Taxonomy (NCBI): domain Eukaryota; kingdom Metazoa; phylum Chordata; class Mammalia; order Rodentia; family Muridae; genus Acomys; species Acomys percivali. The sequence goes on along the minus strand of OU015751.1, from coordinate 124,169,844 downwards.
CACCAAGGACCCCCCCCCCCCCGCCCCCAGCACACGCTCACTTTAAGCTGGGTTAGTCCAGCCTCTAAAAACACTTGGTTGGCCTTTTCCTTGGCCCACCAGACTCGCGTTTGATACATCTTTAAGAGGGCTTCCCGTAGCTGTTTGGGGGAGCAACATCTGGGTGGCTCCCATCCAATCCCTGGCCTGGGGACAGGCATGCTGTGACCTGGAGAAATCCCAAGGAGCGACCCGGCTACTCCTTCTCCTTTTAGGTCCTTTCCCTTGATAGAAAGATGAAACAGCCCCCTTTTCCTAGCCATGCAGCCACCTCTGGGGAGTGGCCGAGGTCATAGCCGCGGTCTCGAGGAGCAGGGGAAGAAATAGGGAGGCCGGCTGGGGACAATAGCGGGAAGCCATGGGCACGGTCGCCCGCCCGAGCCCACCTTCCTTGGAAGGCTCAGGGGTTCGCTGAGCCTCAAAACCCTTTCGCCCTACCCTCGGCTCTCAGTCCCAGGCTTTGTACTTTACCCTCCCACCCACCCGCCCCCAATGTGATAAACCAGGTGTCTGGAGCGTCGGGTGCGCTTAGCGTGAGGTGGGCCTGGGGCCAGGGGCTCGACGTGTCTCCCCCTCACTGGATCCGGGGCTCCGAGGAGGGGCGGGTAGCAGCGTCTGGGCCGGGACCGGGTCCCAGAGCCACGTTAGCGGGAGGAGGGGCTGGAGGGGCCTTGCAGGCGCAGATCGTGAGGGAATGGGATCTGGGGTTGGGGGACGGAGGCGGGTCTCCTAGACCAGGGAAACAGGGCTAGAGGCTGAGAACAGCCAAGGGCGGGCCCTAGGCCCGCGCGGGAGCGGGTAGGTGAGCTAGGATGGATGTAGCCAGGCCCCCTCTCTCATCCGTGGAAGACCAGTCTAACAAAGCCCCGGGCGGAGGGAGGCGAAGCGTGGAGGTGGGCGAGGGGACTGATTGCTTCTCCGTGGCCCCCACTCCTGGACTCTTTGCCCAAGCCGACCCCTCCCCCTGGAAGCGCTCAGACTCCAGCCTGCACAAGGACGACGAAGCGACCCTGACACCAAAGTCCAGAACGACTTAGCCCCCTTCCTGTGCCCGCAGGAGCGTCGAGAAGGTCTTACGGTCTACGGGTCTCGGAGCCTCAGTTTCCCGGGGGAGAGGCAAGATGCGGGGCTTTCCACCCTCTGCATCGTGCGTGCCTCAAAAAAATTTTTTTAAAAAACCAACAACAACAAACAACAACACGTCTTTTGTGACCCCCCCAAATCTAGCGGGACGCGACTGCGACCAGTGGGAAGAGAAGCAGTGCAGCTGGGCTCGGCCACGGTCCCCTCCTCTTCCACGAACCCTAACTCCGCTGACCCTTTCTCTGCCATGCACAAGGCGCGCCGGGCCCACTCGGGTCCCCGTGACACTCAGAAGCTTGACCCCCGGCCCCTCTTGCGGCGCTCCCGCCGCTCGCTGCAGCTACATCCCTACCCCAAGGTACTTGCTCGGAGATCCGGGTCAGCGAGGAGGTCCAGGGAGCAGCGGGCGGCCGCGCGGAGTTCGCAGTCCGTGGCTGGGGCTCGGGCGAGATGCGACGAGCGTCCCGTCTGAATGGTGCTTGGATCTCGGCTCCAGGGCGCTGCCGGGCTACGAGAGCCTTGGGTCCGAGTGGGAGCCCCGACTGCCGCCGCCGCCGCCGCAGACCCGCGGAGGAAAACAATGCGACCGCCCGGAGCTCTGGGCTCGGCCCCAGCCGCCCCGCCCCGCCCGCCTCCCAAGCCGTACCCGCCTCCGGCCCGCCTCTTGGTCCCCGAGACCAATAGAATCCTCAGCGGAGGGAGAGACCCCGCCTTCTCGCCACCTATCCACCAATAGTACTGCAGGGGGCGGGGCGTCGAGCGCAGGGTCCACCCAGAGCTAAAACCGAGAAGGGTGAGCAGGAGGGGACTAGAGTCAAGCTGAAGATTGAAGCACCACGGACAGTCGCTGAGACACGGACACACGAGACACACACACGCACACCACACACACACACACACACACGAGACAGGCAGACAGACAGGCGGACAGAGAAGAGTCCCCGAGTGTCACAAACAGGAAGGAAGACAACCCGAGGAGAGCGACAGGAAACCAGGGGGCCTCAGCTGGGCTGGGCTGTCAGAGGCTGCGCGATCCTCCCTCGCTTCCATCCGCGGCTCTGGCGACCCTGCTCTCTGGGGAGCCTCCCGCCTTGTTCCTCTCCTCGTTTCTCCTTGCTAAGCTTCCGCCTGCGTCTCTTTTTGGGTCCCCATGTGCTTTCTCTGGGTCACATTCATCCTGACCCCAATGAGAAGGCCTGCGTGTAGTTTTGGGGGTGGAAGGCCTGAGTGTCCTCCGCTATGTCGTGTACCCATCATCTCCTCCCCTCCGACCTCTGTGGCCAGACAGACGGGGCAGCCTTGAGCCACCGTGCCGGCAGCTAAGAAGTCTGAAAGCGAAGGGGGCTGGCTGTCAGGGGACAGTTGGTGACAAAAGACGGCAGGTAGGAGGGAGGGCTGCAGCTCAAAGCCAGGTGGAGACCAAGAGTAATTTAGAGAGGCGTGGAGACATAAAAGGGGAGAGGGAACAGCTGCCCTAACCCCGTGGAGGCAAGGTTAGTGTGTCCCACCTCCTCAAAGGGCCCTTGGACGCCCCTCAGCAAAACGGCTCCTTGTCCCCGAGCACCGATAAAGGGCCTTTGATTTGGGGAATGCCAGTGGAGACAGAAAATAAGGCTACTTCAGACAATACTGCTTAGCTTCCCACCTTGGTTTTGGCCTGCTAGGATTTTTTTTTTTTTTCCTTTTGCGTGGGGCTGGGACAAAGGGTATTTTCAAAATTCCCTGGGATGTAGGTGGCTTGGAGGACAATGACATTCTAAGACAGTGTTGTCTGTGTGGGCACTTCCACGCACGGCTCAGTCTCTGAATTAGAGGGGGGAAAAATACGGAGTTACCGGTTTCTTAACTGAATGGGGGTCCAACTAGTATAAACACACCACCAACCAGTGTCCTGCAGCAAGTGAGATTCGCACGCAGACACGGGCGCTGAGAGACAAGACGGACTTAGGGTCAGGGGAAGCAATGAGATAAACAGAATGAGAAAGGAATGATATCTACACACTGCTGAGAGATCCTGGATCCAGGAGATTGTAAACTTAGGGAACACAGACCAGCAAAATAGCTTAATGGGTCAACACGTTTGCTTCAAAAGCCAGAGGACCTAAGGTCAACACTCAATGCCCACGGCGGAAGGACAGAACCAACTCTCTCCACATACGCTGTAGCATTTACACATACATGAGCAACAACGATAATAAATTAAAACTAAATAAAAATAATAATTAGGGGTGGGTGTCCCATGCCTTTAGTCCTAGCACTTGGGAGGCAGAGACAACCAGTCTCTGAGTTCAAGGCCAGGATGTTCTACATTTAAGAGTACCAGGACAAATAAAAAATAAAAAAGCAAACAAACAAGCAAACAAAAAACTGACTGAGTACCAGGATAGCCAGGGGTATATAGAGAAACCCTGTCTTGAAAAACAAAAGACAGCCAGCCATGGTGGCGCACGTCTTTAATCCCATCACTTGGGAGGCAGAGGCAGGGGGATCGATGTGAATTCAAAGCCAGCCTGGTCTACAAAGTGAGTCCAGGACAGCCAAGGCTACACAGAGAAACCCTGTCTCGAAAAAAACTAAAAAAACAAAAACAAAAACAAAAAAAAACTAAAAAAAATTTCAGATCAGCTCCAGGAGATTCAATACCATCTTCTGACCTCTTTGGGAACCAGACATACATGCAGGAAAACTCTCTTTCACACTAGGTGTGGTGGCACACATCTTGAATCCCAGCACTGGGGAGGCAGAGGCAGGCAGATCGCTGTGAGTTCGAGGCCAGCCTGGTCCATAGGAGGTACAGGCTAGCAAGGGCTTGATAGAGAGAAGGTGGAGCCCACCTCAAAATAAACTAATGAAAACTAACAAAACAGAATGAAAACACTCATACACATTAAAAAAAATTTTTTTAATCTAAATACATTTCAAAAGCAATACCAAAAGTTAGTGGTACTGTCTGGAACTCACAGTAAGGGCAGAGGAGTTCAAGGCCTCTTAATCACTTCGTGGTGTTTACATGAAAGGTATTGGATACATTTTAATTACCTTTTTTTTTTTCAGTGCTGGGGAGAGAAACCCCAAGGCCTTGATAATATGCTAAGTAAACATTCTAACACTCAATTTTATTCCCAGCTTGTAGGTATCTTATCTTGAGAGACAGGGAACTTTGATGGGAGTCTGCCCACAGAAAGGAGAAAATGTTCCTAAGAGAGACAATGTTTAAATAAACGCTTTTACTTGGTAAGCATGGAGCCTGAAGTGCGAACAGCAAAATATCCGCAGAGGCTCATATGTGCAAAAGACACTGGATCTGAGGAGAATAAAGCAAAGAGAAGCAGGTGACATAAGGCCTGGGGCACCGTGGTGGGCTGGCTAAAACAATTTGGAAAAACTGGTAAGTATTTTAAATTCTTTAGTAAGGGGATGACTTGCCAAGGTATCATCTTCTTTTTTTTTGTTGCTGTTAAGGGGCCCAAGAGATGGCTCAGTGGTTAAGAGCACTGGCTGCTCTTGCAGAGGACTGGGTTTTAGTTTTCAGCACTCACGTGACAGCTCACAACCATCTGTAACTCCAGTTCCAAAAGCTCTGATCCAACTCTCCTGATCTCTGTGGGGACCAGGCATGCACACAGTGCCCACACACATTTATGGAGGCAAAACATTAATCCCCATAAAATAAAGTAAATACTTTTTTAAAAAGATTTATTTATTTATTTATTAAGTATACAGTGTTTTGCCTGCATGTACACCTGCAGGCCAGAAGAGGGCACCAGATCACATTATAGATGGTTGTGAGCCACCATGTGGTTGCTGGGAGTTTAACTCAGGACCTCTGGAAGAGCAGCCAGTGCTCTTAACCATCTCTCCAGCACCCTAATTCTTTTCTTTTGAGACAGGGTCTTTTTATGTAGCCTTGAGCCTGGAACTCACTCTGTAGACCAGGCTGGCCTGGAACTCACAGCGATCCGCCTGCCTCTGCCTCCAGAGTGCTGGGATTAAAGGTGTGCGCCATCACACCAAGCCAATTTTTATCTGGCATAGAACCAGCACAGGGCAGATGTTAACTTTCTTTCCTATGTTTTTAGAATTGTGCCTGTGTACATGTGTACACCTGAGCCAGATTCCGTGTGAAGGTCAGAAGACAACTTCTTTTGGTTTTTGTTTTGTTCTGCTTTTTGTTTTTCAAGACAGGGTTTCTCTGTGTAGCCTTGGCTGTCCTGGAGTAGCTTTGTAGACCAGGCTGGCCTCGAACTCACAGCGATCCGCCTGCCTCTGCCTCCCGAGTGCTGGGACTAAAGGCGTGCGCCACCACACCCGACTTAGAAGACAATTTCTACAAGTCTGTTCTCTCCCTCCACTCCGCTGAGGCCTCTCGGTTTCTCCCGCTGTGCTGTGTGGCACAGGCTAGCTGGCTTATGAGCTTACGGGGGAATTCTCCTGCCTTAGGAGTGTGGGCTCCAGGATTCGCGCCTCTACATCCGCCTTTTCACATGAGTCTTGGGAAGCCTTGGCTCATCAGGACCGTGCGGCTCATCCTCCCCAGCATCCTTTGCGCCCCTCCCACGGGCACTGGTGACTTTGAACTTCTGCTTCCAGTGATTCTGCAAGGCTAATCCGTATGAACTCTCAACACCTTAGTGTGATAAATGTGTGTTTCTTTTCTACTCAGGAACATAATTCTACCCCTACATAATTCTGCCAGGACTACAGGGGCATGTCATCAAATATACCATTTACCCTTTTATGATGTTTTATTGACCAGGCGGTGGTGGCGCTCGCCTTTAATCCCAGTTCTGGGGAGGCAGAGGCAGGTGGATCACTGAGTTCAAGGCCAGCCTGATCTACAAAGAGAGTCCAGGACAGCCAAGGGCTAACACACACACACACACACACACACACACACACACACACACACACACAAAACCTTGTCTGGAAAAAAACAAAATTAAAAGCAACCAAACAAAATTAATGTTTTATTTACTATAACTATTATTTTTGGAATGGGGCACGGGCACAGGCTCTCTCTGTGTAGCCTTGGCTGATCTGAGGCTCTCTATGAAGTCCCAAAGGAGCCTCAAGCCTCAGCAATCTTCTTGTGCAGTGTCAGCCTCCCAAGTGCCGAGGGACCCATGGGCAGTGCCAAGCTTGGCTCTGATTGTAACTACCCTGAGAGAGAGACTGGGCTGGCACTTGTGACCCTCCGGCCGCCGCCCCTAGAGTCCCGGGGTTACAGGCTCCTACCTTCTTCCTTTTCTTTCTGTTTTTTCACATTTATTTCGTGTGTGCGTGTGCGCGCGCTTTGTCTTCATGCGTGTACGTACGTGTAACGCATGCATGCGGTGCCAGTGGAGGTCAGAGGGAGTGCTGGGCCCCCTGAAACCGCAGCTACGGATGGGTGGGGACTGTGGGTGCTGCGAACCCGGGTCCTCTGCAGGAGCAGCCGGTGCTCCCAGCTGCTCAGCCATCTCACTAGCCCATTCTCTCTCCTTTATTTTTAACCCTGTCTTTTTGTTTTCGTTGGTTCATTTGTTTTGTTGTTGTTTCATTTTGTTAAGACAGGGTTTCCCTAGGTAGCCCTGGCTGTCCTGGAGCTCAGTGTAACCCAGGCTAGCCTTAACCTCAGAGAGATTTGCCTGCCTCTTCCCCCCCCCCCCCCCCCCCCTCCCCCCCCCCCCCCCCCCGCCCCCCCCCCCGCCGGTGTCCGCCACCGCACCTGGCTTTTCTTTTCTTTTCTGTTTTTGTTTTGTTTTGTTGTTTTGGGGTTTTTTTTTGAGACAGGGTTTCTCTGTGTAGCCTTGGCTGTCCTGGACTCACTTTGTAGACCAGGCTGGCCTCCAACTCACAGCGATCCTCCTGCCTCCGCCTCCCGAGGGCTTGTCTTGTCTTTTCCATGACACATTTTCCTCAACACACGCGTGTGTTCCAATATCTCTTGTGAGATTTTGACATTTGCATGGGACCCCACCATTTTGGGTGGGTATAGGCAGGAGAATCTGAAATTCAAGACTAGTCTGAGCAACTAAAGCTGCACAGAGAAACCTGTCTCAGAAAACAAAACAAACAAAAACAAAAACTGGGCTGGAGAGATGGCTCAGTGGTTAAGAGCGCCACCTGCTCTTCCAGAGGTCCTGAGTTCAGTTCCCAGCAACCACATGGTGGCTCACAACCACCTATAATGTAATCTGATACCCTCTTCTGCAGATAAAACACTCATATGCAATAAATAAAATAAATAAATCTTTAAAAACAAACAAACAAACAAAACAAAAACAAAGCAGGTCATGGTACTCTTTCCTGCAATCAGAGTTTTTAGGACGCTGAGGTAGGCAGGAGGATTTCTGGGAGTTTAGGGGTAGCCTGGGCTATAATGTGAGATCATGTCTCAAAACAAACAAGGCCTGCCACTGCAGCCCAGCGCTGAAGGGCTGCCCAGAAAAACGGAAGCACTAGGCGCAACCCTGATGTCAACCGCAAAAGCAACCAAGAAGTCAGGTGGCCACACTTGTCCAACTCCGGCACAGGGGGACCTCGAGCCTGAGGCTAGACAGTAGTAAAACCTAAACAGAACCAAAATTCCAGCCTTTCCCTTGGTCCTTATGGGCGCTTGCTGTGTGACTTCTAGAGTTGGAAATCCTTGCTGGATTATTCTCCGGATTCTCATTGACCCGGAATAATTTTTCGTTTTGCTTCCAGCAGGCCTCAGAGACTGTTGTCATCAGGGCTGCCGGTGACCTCCTGGTCACAGTCCCCTCTTAAGCCTCTGTCCTGTTGTCCCCTTTGCGGCATTTGACCCCAATGACCTCTCTCTCCTTCCTTGGAAGTCTCTCATCTTTGACCTCAGAGGGTTATTTTTCTCCTGACAGAGACAAGCGGCTTAATAAATATTTCTCAAATCTGTGAATGGCCCCCTTAGCCTCTCCTTAAGTGTGGGTGGTCTCCGAGGTCACGTCTTTAGACACCCTCTCTTGCTATGCATTTGCTCTCACAGCAATAAGGCCCACCCCCACTACTCCCCCGAACTCCCCCCATCCCGCACCCCCTCCATTACAGCGAGTGTCTGTGTACTGCCATCCAGAAGCTGAGGTGTCCAGCTAAGGTCTCTGTCCAGCTTGAGTCTCACATAGATCTGGGTACATCCATTTGACTTTTTTTTTTTTTTAAGATTTCTTTATTTATTTTATTTTTATTTTTTTGTTTTGTTTTTGTTTTTTTTTTTGAGACAGGGTTTCTCTGTGTAGCTTGGCTGTCCTGGACTCGCTCTGTAGACCAGGATGGCTTCAAACTCACAGCGATCCGCCTGCCTCTGCCTCCCGAGTGCTGGGATTAAAGGCGTGCGCCACCACCGCCCGGCTGATTTCTTTATTTATTATGTATACAATATCCTGCCTGCAGGCCAGAAGAGGACACCAGATCTCATTATAGATGGTTGTGAGCCACCATGTGGTTGCTGGGAATTGAACTCATTACCTTTGGAAGAGTAGTCGGTGCTCTTAACCTCTGAGCCATCTCTCCAGCCCCCCATTTGACTTTTTAAAAATGTTTTATTTATTTTTATGTACATTGTGTGCTTTTTTTTTAAAGCTTTTTTGTTTGCTTGTTTTTTGTTTGGTTTTGGTTTTGGTTTTGGTTTTTCTAGACAGGGTTTCTGTGTAAGAGCCCTAGCTGTCCTGGACTCGCTTTGTAGACCAGGCTGGTTTCAAACTCACAGAGATCCACCTGCTTCTGCCTCCTAAGAGCTGGGATTAAAGGCGTGCGTCACCACGCCCTGCTTGTTTTTGTTTTTGTTGTTTGGATTTTTGTTTGTTTGTTTTGTTTTTTGTTTTGTTTTTTTAGTGACAGACAATTGTGAGCCACCATGCGAGGCTGGGAATAGAACTCAGGACCTCTGGAAGAGCTGCTAGTGCTCTTAACTGTTGAGCCATCTCTCCAGCCTTGTCAGGGTTACTTTTTTTTTTTTTTAATATTTATTTATTTAATGTAATATATGTGAGTGCTCTATCTGCACATACACCTGCACGCCAGAAGGGCTCCAGATCTCACTATAGATGGTTGTGAGTCACCATGCGGGGCTGGGAATTGAACTCAGGACCTCTGGAAGAGCAGACAGTGCTCTTAACCTCTTGACCCATCTCTCCAGCCCCCAGGGTTACTTTTAATATGTATTCACTAATCAGTCTAAAAACAGGAATTTAGTCAGGTATGGTGGTGCACGCCTTTACTCCCAGCACTCAGGAGGCAGAGGCAAGTGGATCTCGGTGAGTTCTAAGGCCAGCCTGGTCTATATAGTGAGACTGTCTCAAAACAAAAAGCAAAACAAACAAAACCAAAACAGCCTAAATAAATAAATAAAAACAGGAAATTTGCTCTTCCTGTTCTCCATCTTGGTGCAGGATCAGGTTGAAGAACAGGGCACAGGATGTTCACGTCCACACGCTCGCCCGCAAAGTCTGTGTGGGAGAGCAGAGACAAGCTGGCCTGGGCAGCCAAGGCCAGACACCAAAGCTAAAGACACCAGCAAGTCCTTCGGCCTCAGGAAAAACGAAAAGACTGCTGTTCACCGCAGAGGGGCCAGGGCAGACAAAAATCCTGGAGAGCGCTCTGAAGGCGCTGTTACAAAAAGGGTAACTTCTCAGAGGCCGGAAGCTGCGGAGTTGGAGTCCAGGAACAGACTGAACTCGGCATCAAATACGGCTTCTGCGTGGCACTGGGTAGGCCAGGCTTCACCGTCACAGACCAGAGTGCAGGACAGGCTGCATTGGAGCCAAACAGAGAACTAGCAAAAAGTCCAACAGGAGCCAAGCAGTGGTGGCGCAGACCTTTAAACCTAGCACTTGGGAGGCAGAGGCAGGTGGATCACTGTGAGTTCGAGGCCAGCCTGGTCTACAAAGCGAGTCCAGGACAGCCAAGGCTACACAGAGAGACCCTGTCTCAAAAAAACAAAACAAAACAAAAGTCCAATAGAAGGATGGTGTGTCAGCTTCGAGCAAATAAAGCCTATCCAAAGGCCAATAAATTTTTCTCAGAAAAATGTAATAAATAAATAAAAACAGGAATTTTTGTTTAAAAAAAAAAAAAAAAAAAAGAGGGGGCTGGAGAGATGGCTCAGAGGTTAAGAGCACTGACTGCTCTTCCGGAGGTCCTGAGTTCAATTCCCAGCAATCACATGGTGGCTCACAGCCATCTATAATGTGACCTGATACCCTCTTCTGGCATGCGGGCAGGGCAATGTATACATAATAGTAAATAAATCTTTAAAAAAAAAAAAAAGAGAGAGAGAGAAACCAACCAAACCAGGACAACAAGGCAGGATATCACTCTATAACCCTGCTGGCCTGGAAGTCACTGTGCTATTTGTCACTGTATAGCCACACTGGGCTTTTGTTTGCTTGTTTTGTTTTTTTGAGACAGGGTTTCCCTGTGTAGCCTTGGCTGTCCTGGACTCGCTTTGTAGACCAGGCTGGCCTCAAACTCTCGGCGATCCACCTGCCTCTGCCTCCCGAGTGCTGGGGTTAAAGGTGTGCGCCACCACGCACAGGCCCCCCTTTCCTTCCTAAGAATGGTGTTTCGTCAAAAGGACAGAAATTCTGAGACAGACCAGTGAGATTCTGCCTCAAAGCAAGTGAACCATACCAAGTTCCTGAGTATGACATCAGAAATTTCCTCTGGTCTACATATGCACACACATTCATTAAAAAAATGGCCAGGCGTGGTGGCGCACGCTTTTAATCCCAGCACCCGGGAGGCAGAGGCAGGTGGATCGCTGTGAGTTCAAGGCCAGCCTGGTCTACAAAGCGAGTCCAGGACAGCCAAGGCTACACAGAGAGACCCTGTCGGGGTGGGGGATGGGGGTTGGGGGGAGATTTTATGTGTCTGTGTATGCCCAAGTGTATGCTTGCATCCTGTGTTTATGCAGGGGACTCTGGAGGCCAGCGAACACTGGAACCCCTGGAGCGGAGTTACAGGCAGTTGGCTATATACATATAACTTTTTTATTTTATATGCACTGATGTTTTGCCTGCATGTATGTATGTCTCTGTGACAGTGTCAATCTTGGAGTTACAAACAGTATAAACTGCCATGTAGGTGCTGGGAGTCGAACCCTTGTCCTCCCAAAGACTCAGAGCTCTTAACCACTTAGCTGTTCTCCAGCCCCAACGTGGTTGTTTTTTGAAACAGGGGCTTCACTATGCAGTCTTGGTTGGCCTGGAGCTCACTGGGTAGACCAGGCTGGCCTTGAACTCAGAGAGCCACCGTCTCTTCCTCCAGAGTGCTGGGATTAAAGGCACGGTTTCACCTCACTGGAGACCTGTCCCCCTAACAGCTACTATATGGTTTTCCGGCCTCTGGTGTTTCAGCTCGATGCTGCCACCTGCCGGTCACATATGAATCAGCAGCCTTAACCTTGGCACCTGCCTCCTGAAGATACTGAAGGCGGGGACAGTCTAAGCCAGCCTTACCTGCCAGGGCCTCAAGATGGTTGTGATAACTCTGCCCCACTACACTGCTGGATTGTCTTCGGTACTTCCCTTGCTGCCTCCCACATTAAAAACTCTGCTTTCTCCATGGCCCTCAGTACCACAAGAACATTAGGCAGCAAGAAAGAAGCAGACCACTTAGGTGGGGGGCGAGCTATGAGTCCTTCCCAGCTCAGAGCTGCCGCCGCCTGTAGAATTCCATCCCTTCTGACCTTTGTCTTATTTCTAGGCTGCTCTTAGGGCACAGGGCCTTCTTGGTGACAGTTGTGATGAACCGGAGGTGGAGGGTAGGTAGGCGGGACTTGGGGTGGGGCTAGGACCAAAGGGCCTCTGCCTTAGGAGCTTCTCTATTCTGTTAGCGCTGAGGAACATCCAAGGCAAGGCTGGCACCCGGCACCCGGCACCCGGCAGGTGAGAGAATGGAAATGACAGAAAGGCAGATTTCTGGGGGGCAGAGACAGGGTATCCCCACCCCTTTTACCCTTACCTTTCTTTCCATTTTGTGACACTCTCACCTGTGGAAATCTTGTCATCTCTTCCCTCCCCTGCCCCTCCCCCCAAACACTTTCAGTGGATGGAGCGTGGTGTGTCTGAGAGTGAGACCTGGCTTGGGGTGAGGGCTGAGGGATGGAGGTGCACGTCAGGGTGTGAACAGAGGCTTAGGCGTGTAAAGTATCTTCAGACATGGGAGTTCAGTGACTCGAAGTGAAAGCTTGGCTAGGCTAGAGGTTCATGGGGATGACTGAGAGGCTAGAAAAGAAAGCAAGTGACAGCAAGCTTGAGAGGACCGGAGACCCGGAGCGGAGGTGATGGCAGCAGGGGCCCCGGAGAGCCAGGTAACAGGAAGGCACGGCGGGAAGGAAGGGATGCAGGCTCATCAGAGCGGTCACCTCCACTGTGTGGGACAGTCCGAGGAGCTCAGGGCAAGCCAGTGACAAACCAAGATGGCAGCTTCCCATTGGAATGCCTCAGCTGGGGAGAGAGGCCCCCCGCTGGCCTCCCTCTGCCTCCTCAGACTCCTGTTTTCATTTGTGGGGAGAGGGTGAGGTTGCTCCGCACTGCGGTCACAGCCACATCCTGCAGAGCAGGGGAGGGGGAAGTAACGAGCAAATCAACAGAAGACGGCAGCAGGGGACCTCGGGGACCTCGGGGAGAGGACCCTGGCCTCAGGCACAGGCTGTACCACCGGCCGGAGGTGTTGGCTCTCCCTGGGGCTTGAGGTACAGGCGATGGTGAGGTGTCTGTGAGCCTGTGAGCTGACCCGCCTCTCCAGTTCCCTGCAGTCATATCTACTAGGCCAAGTTGCTTACGATCTCTCAGCCCTGCTGGGAAGTAGTCTCACACCGACTTTAATCCCAGCACTTGGGAGGCAGAGCCAGGCAGATCTCTGACTTCAAGGCAGCCTGGTCTACAGAACAAGTTCCAGGGCTATACAGAGGAAACAGTCTCGGGGGTGGGGGGTGGGGCAGTTCTTTTAGCCTGGAGAGTTTTCACTGTAACATGGGGCTGTTACCCTAACGGAGTTGGAAAACTGACGCAGTCCATAGCAAGTACTTGGCATACAGTAGGTTCTCAAAGAAAAACGCCAAGGGCTCTTCTTAGGATTCTGGAGACTGTGTCTTCTTCTAAGGCTAGACGGAGCCCCCACTGACATGGGCTCGTGATCCCGAGCCTGGAGACAGGGCAGCTGTGCCAATTCCCTGCCAACGGGGCGTCATGCTCTCCATGTGGCAGTAGCTCCGTCCCTCCCCTCCAGCCAGGCCTCCCCTTGCTCCTCTGGGCTGTTCTGGAGACAGCACTAGAGGGGAAAAAAAGCAGAAGCCGGGCTCACAGGATGGAGGGGGCCAGGGGAGAGGGAAGGCGAAGCCGCCAGAGCACTGAAAATGGGGGAAAGCCGCTTCTCTCTTCTTCTCTAAGGAAGCGGCCTCTTCTGCTGACTGACCACACGCTCACCCCAAGCACCATGGAGTCCTTCAGCTCGAAGAGCCTGGCTCTACAAGCGGAGAAGAAGCTATTGAGTAAGATGGCTGGACGGTCAGTGGCTCATCTCTTTATCGACGAGACCAGCAGCGAGGTCCTAGACGAGCTTTACCGGGTGTCCAAAGAGTACACGCACAGTCGGCCCAAGGCACAACGGGTGATGAAGGACCTAATCAAAGTGGCCGTCAAGGTGGCCGTGCTGCACCGCAGTGGCTGCTTTGCTCCCGGGGAGCTGGCTCTGGCTACACGGTTTCGCCAGAAGCTACGGCAGGGCGCCATGACGGCGCTCAGCTTCGGGGAGGTGGACTTCACCTTCGAGGCTGCCGTGCTAGCGAGTCTGCTCATCGAGTGCCGGGACATTCTGCTACAGCTGGTGGAGCACCACCTCACGCCCAAGTCCCATGACCGCATCCGACACGTGTTCGATCACTACGCCGACCCTGACCTGCTCGCTGCCCTCTACGGGCCTGACTTCACTCCGCACCTGGGCAAGATCTGTGCCGGGCTGCGGAAGCTGCTGGACGAGGGCAAGCTGTGAGGCCGCGCAGGCCAGCGCGCGGGGCTCTGGCAAAACCACTGACCGGACAGCTGAGGCTCTCTAACCCTGCACAGACGCTTTCCCGTCCCCTGGCTTCGTTCTCTTCCCGGGGCGTCGCTGACACCGACGCCACCCCCACTCCCAAACTGCTGGCGGAGAGAAGCGGCGGCGCCAAGCTGAGCGAGCCGCTCTCCCAGGCAGTGCCGGCAGAGGAAACAGCTGACTGAAGAAGAAGTGAAACTAGGATTTGCTTCTCCCAGCAGGGCTGCCCGGAACAGGGGCGCCTCCTCCTCCTCCAACTCAAGGAAGGGGACACTGAAGGCCAGAAGCAGGTGGCCATCAGAGACCCTCCTGGGTGTCCCGGAGCTGGCGGCAGCACTCGGACACATACCAGAGGCTTCGTTCCAGGGTTCCTAGCTGGGGCTGGGGGAGGGGAGCCACGGGGAAATAAAACCACCAAACCATGCACAGGCTCACTGTTTAATCTCTGTAGCTCCACACTCAGGCAGAGGCCAAGAAACACATCTCAGCTCTCCCCATGCCAGAGCAGGACACAGGCAGACTCCCAGCACCACTGAGCTACCATGTCTGTTTCCTCAGCTTAAGGAACGAAAGACAAACTGTCCTGCAGATCAGGGCTACAGATTACAGCTAAATACGAAGTGAGAACAAGGCATAGGCAGGCTGGGGGGGCGGTGACAAAGACACGTCTGGGACTGTCCTTCTCTGACCCCCACGGCATCGCCTTCCACCCCCTAACCCCACCGTGGGCCGAGCAGAGGAGAGGAAGAAGAGTGAGGTGGTGGCCTGGAGAGAGCTCAGTCTGCACCTACCCCGCTGCTTCTCCTCAGAGCCAGGAGGGGTAAAAAGTTTAGGAACTAACTTAATTTCGACTGAGCCCTATCCTTTCAAGTGGGGAAGGGGCCAGCACAGTACATCCTTCCACCACACTGACTCTCCCGGCCTCCGCGGCGCTTGGCTAGGAAGGTGGGAGAGGTTAGGAGCCAGTCGCCCCACACTCGCTGCTCTGGTTTTCCCTCTCTTCGGTGATACGGAAATCCCATTTTCTTTTTTAGTTAAGAGGAGGAAGGAGTTGGGTATAGCAAATAAATATTACTTCAATATAGCACCAAATAAATTAGGTAACATCACGGGGGATGGCGAGGGGTCTCTGCTTCCTTGCTCTAAGGCCAAGGAATAGTAAGTGGGACAGCAAGGGCACACAAGGGTCTCTGGATCTAAAGGGCAGCTCCAGATTCAGTCCATTCCCTACTCTACCAAAAAGTGTCCCTGGCTGAGGAAATCTTGAGAAAGAGGTTGGGCAAGAGGGCGGGAGGGAGGTGAGGCAGCCCGGCAGCTCTGCGCTTGAGCCTCACCTCAGCTCCTCTCCGCCTCCAGCTGCCCCTTCAAACACCCAGCTCCTCTCGTCAGTTCTGGGAACATCAGAGTTTAAAGATTTCGTCTTCCTGGTCCCGTAGTGTCTGGGTCCGAGATGTCCGGGTTAGAGGCACAGGACCAAGGACGGCTCGCTGCTGCATCCGAGGGGAGCTGGGGAAGAGACCTGCATCCTCCTCGGGTGCCCTGCGGGTGAAGAAAGAGAAAAGGAACAACAAATGGCAGCAAGAGCCCAAGAGTGGGACGGTGTAGCGGGACGCTGCCCTCCTCTCTGCATCAGCTGCATGGAGTCTCAGTGTCTTCTGGAAAAGTAGCCCTGGGCCTGGAGAGATGGCTCGGAGGTCAAGAGCACTGTCTGCTCTTCCAGAGGTCCTGAGCTCAATTCCCAGCAACCACATGGTGGCTCACAGCCATCTGTAATGAGGCCTTCAGACACACACGCAGTCAGAATATTGTGCACATAAGACACAAATCTAAACAAACAAAAAACTAGCCCTAACATTTCTGCACAGTTCTTGCATTAGGGAGAAGACGGCACCCACGAAGCCCATCTCCACCCCGCCTCATCCCACTCCAGTTGCTCTGCTCACACAGTCTTGCGATCACACGGGTAGAAGGGTCCCCCTTCCTTCCTTGGGTGGCACATTGGTTGCTTGCTAGTTTGTGCAGGGACCCACAGGGGCCGCTGGAGACTCACCCACTTCCCCCTTTCCTCAGCTTCTGGGCGGCAGCCTTCTTTGACAGGCTGATCTGCGAGTCAAGCTTCTTAAGAAAATCAGAGGCAGAGAGGTCATGGACGGGCGTGGAGGCTTCCTGGCGAGGTGGGAGGGCCGCGCCATTGGCCGGGCCTGGACTGGGCTGTTGACTGGTGCCCCTCACTGACTGTGAGCCGACACCGTCCTCACTTGGGCCGACCTCTTCCTCTCTATCCTTTTCCTCTTCGGAATCCAAACCGTTAAACAGGTCTTTGGGCTCTGTCAGGACGGGGATGTAGACAGTTTTCCTCAAGAAGATGGAGTCGTTGGTATAAAGGCGATTTGTACGCTTAATCTGTTCCATCTTTAAAAAAAGAAAAATCACCTGAAGTCAATGACTCACAGTAAAATACACTGATCTTATATAACATATCAAGTTTTTTCTTTTTTTTCCCTTTATTTTCACTATGTAAGCCAGGGGAAATCTTGGGATCTGCCTGGTTTAGCGGGTGTGTGTGTTGGGGGGACATGCACACGTGGGTGAGAGGCCTGAAGTCTGCCGTCCCTTTCTTTTCTTTCCTTCTTTTTTTATTTAATTTTTTATTGTTCTAGACTCGCTATGTAGACCAGGCTGGCCTTGAACTCACAGAGATCCATCTGCCCCTGCCTCCTGAGTGTTGGGATTAAAGGTGTGCACCACCATGCCCGGGCTCATACTTTCTAGTCTTAAGACACCTTCAAGGCTGGAGAGGTGGCTCAGAGGTTAAGAGCACTGGCTTCTCTTCCAAAGGTCCCGAGTTCAATTCCCAGCAACCACATGGTGGCTCACAACCATCTATAATGAGATCTGGTGCCCTCTTCTGGGCTGCAGGTGTACATGCAGGCAGAGCACTGTAAAATACATAAATAAATCTTAAAAAAAATAAAAGACACCTTCACATTTCTAAAAATTGAGAGGGGAAAAAAAAGAAACTAACAATCAAACCAACCCACAACCCTTTCATTTATTTATTTATTTTGATTTTTCAAGACAGGGTCTCTCTGTGTTAGCCTTGGCTGTCCCCGAACTCACAGTCTCTGGGATTAAAGGTACCTTTCATTTATTTAAACACTACCAAAACAGGCGTGGTAGCGTAAGCATATAATCCCAGCCCTCTGGACATACAGTGGGAAAGAGCTTGAATTCAAGGTCATTTTCGGGTGCATGAGTTTGAGGCTAGCTGGGGTTCCTTGAGGCCTTGTCTGAAACAAAACAAGCTGCTAGTATTTAAAGTCTCCTAACTAAAGCTGAGGGGCTGGAGAGATGGCTCAGTGGGTAAGAGCACTTGCTGCTCTGGCAGAGGAGGCTTCAATTCAGCCAGCTGTAAGTCCAGCTCCAGAGGGTCCGATGCCCTCTTCTGACCCCTGTGGACACCAGGCACACTCATGGCACACAGACATACATGAAAGCAAAACACTAAACCTAAATTTAAAATAAACAAATAAACAAATAAAGCTGAGCCAGATATGGTAGTGCACTTTTTATTGAGACAGGGTTTCTTTGTTTAGCCCTGGCTGATGTGGAACTCACTGTGTAGACCAGGCTGGCCTAAAACTCAGCGCTCCACCTGCCTCTGCCTCCCGCCAGTCCCCCAACTGGGGTTAAAGGTGTGTGCTACCACTCCCTGCTAATAGTGCCTGTCCTTTCTCCCAGCACTTGGAAAGCAGAGGCAGGCAGTTCTCTGAGTGTGAAGCCAACCAAGCTACATACTGAGACCTTGGCTAATGATAGACAGACAGATAGATAGACAGGCAGACAGACGACAGACAGATCAATCTGGATGGGTGTATAGTTATAGCTCCATAGTACAGTGCTTGCCTAGTATGTGCAAAGTCCCTAGCAGACCTTCAATGATAAATAAATAAAAATCTCACATGTAGCCGGGCGTGTTGGTGCACGCCTTTAATCTTAGCACTTGGGAGGCAGAGGCAGGAGGATCGCTGTGAGTTTGAGGCCAGCCTGGTCTACAAAGTGAGTCCAGGACAGCCAGGGCCACACAGAGAAACCCTGTCTTGAAAAACCAAAAAAAAAAAAAAAAAAATCTCACATGTGTTCTCACATTCTTGCCCACAAACACCACACCTAACTGCTCTTCCTCTTTCAAGGCCACATGTCTTTACTAGAAAAATCAATCTGATTAACCCTCTAGCTAGCTTAGCAACTTACTATGGCTCCTCGCTGCCTAAACAATAAAATCCAAATGAAGATTCGAGGACTTTCTCCGTGCAGCCCCCACAGGAAGTGTCTAGTCTCTTTTCTGCACTCCACCACTGAACTACACCTCCCCCCCCCCCACCAGTTCCCTTGGGCCCGCTGTGTGTGTAGCTGGCCTGGAACTCCGGCCCGCAGCCTTCGCACGCTGAGGGCTGAGATGATAGGTTTGTGTCACCAAACTTGGCTTTCAGACTTTCCTCCCCACCCGCCATGTCGAGAAAGGGTTTCTCCGTGTAGTCCTGTCTGTCCTAGAGTTCACTGGATAGACCAGGCTAGCCTTGAACTCAGAGATCTGGCCGCCTCTGCCTCGCCTCCGAGGGTTGGGATTTAAAGGTGTGCGTTGTCATGCCCCGGGAGCTTTCCGGGGTCTTTTAACGTCCATGTGATTGGACACTATGCCAGAGCTGAGAGACATAAAGTTAAAAGGAAACTATTTCTGCTCGGAAGGAGTTTGGGGACTGCTAGGACACAAGGATGTAAGCAAGTGGGTTCAGCGGACTTAACGAAGGGAACACGGAGGGAGGGCTGTAAGTCTCCAAGGCCCATGGCAATGCTACCCCTAAAGCCTACACTGCAGAACGCAGTGGTCACACTCCAAATCTCAGCACTCATGAGGCAAGAACACTGTAAATTCCAGGCCAGCTTGGGCTACACAGCAAAGAACTTACTAGAAAATCCTCCTCCCCCCAAAAAAGCACATCAACTAATATTCACTTCCAAGCAAAAATCAGCTGGACGGTGGTGGCACACGCCTTTAATCCTAGTGCTTGGGAGGCAGAGGCAGATGGATCACTGTGAGTTTGAGGCCAGTCTGGTCTACAAAGCGAGTTCAGGACAGCCAAGGCTACACAGAGAAACCCTGTCTCAAAAAAAAAAAAAAAAAAAAAAAAGCCAAAATTTACAAGTTTTGGATTTCCCACCCTTGTGAGTATTCTTTAGGCAATCATTGCTTCTTCCCCATTTCTCATAAGAATTTAAATTACATGAGTATACCAACATACATTTATGCTTTATCTCCAGGGAGAGTTAGCATAAAGCTTTAAGTACAGCAAGCACTGTCTAAATTCAACATGTCTGTATGTGGTAAAACAGGACATAGACGGGAAGGCTGAAACCTTAATGGTTGTTTTGGTTTTTTGAGACCAGGGTCTCTCTGTGTAGCCTTGGCTGTCCTGGACTCTTGTAGATGACGCTGGTCTCGAACTCACAGCGATCCTCCTGCCTCTGCCTCCCAAGTGCTGGGATTAAAGGTGTGCGCCACCACGTCCAGCCACAAGATGTATTTTTTATGCCCATCAAACCTGACCTGAAATACTTGGTGTCTGTAGAGGGTACATAAAGAAAGCAGAGCGCTGGAGCGGAGACACGACCTAGGGTTAGTTAGTTAGGGATAGTTAGCTCTTCCAGCCAGGTGGTGGTGGTGGTGGTGGTGGTGGTGGTGGTGGCGCACGCCTTTAATCCCAGCACTCAGGAGGCTGAGGCAGGCGGAGCGCTGTGAGTTCGAGGCCAGCCTGGTCTACAAAGCAAGTCCAGGACAGCCAAGGCTACACATGGAAACCCTGTCTTGAAAAACCAAAACAAACCAAAACAACAACAACAACAACAACACAAAGGTAGCTCTTCCTTACTTGCCGTCAATGTTTAGTCTCTCTGTTTTGTTTGTTCTGCTAATCGTACGGGCCGAGAGTCAGACAGATCTGACACTCGAGTTATGTGACCTCCCTTTTTATTTTTTTTAAGATTTATTTATGTTATGTTCTATTACAGATGGTCATGAGTCACCATGTGGTTGCTGGGAAACTGAACTCAGGACCTCTGGAAGTGCTCTTAACCGCTGAGCCATCTCTCCAGCCCTGGTTATCAGACTTAAGTTGATAGAAGCCCCGCCCCTACACCTCCCCCACAATCCACAGGCTCTGCTCCTCCTACTGGGATAGTAGAGCAGACGCGTCCCAGCTAGATGGTGCTACACTGAGATGTGAAAACAAACTACGGGAGGGTGTATAAAATAAAACAGACCATAATATAATTAGACTGTCCGAGGAGGCGGCCTAGCGGGCCACCCACTTTCTCCTGGGCACCGCGTCTCTCCTAAATGGTCACCCACATCTCAATCCTACAAGACTCACCGTCACTCCATACTTGAGGGCTAGTCCAGCCAAAGTGTCTCCAGGCTCCAGGTGATGCTCCAGGCGTCTTTCCCTCACGGGGGAGCAGGATGACTGGACCAGGCTTCCGTAAGAACGCGCACGACTGCCGTGCAGCAGCCCCGACCCCCCGAGCGGAGGCTGTCTCGAGGGAGAAGCCATCTCCTCGGGCGGCCAAGATCTAGCTAGGCTCGCAACCGAGCAAAGCCCAGCTAAGTGGCCAAAAATAACGGCCCAACCCAAGGAACGGGTATTCAGGGGATTCGTTTTCTCTTTTCTCCTCCCTCTTCAGTTTCCTCGCTCTCGAGAGACTACATTCGTCCTCCTCCTCCTCCTCTTGCTGCTGCTTACCGAGCGTGGGGTTCCAGTCCGCACCCTAAGAAGTATGCCAGGACGGTTCCATTTCTCCCTCCTCAAGCCCTTTACCCGCAAACGCCTCGCCCGGGCTGTGAGCCGCGCACCCCTTTGACTTTCGACGCCCCCTCCCCAACTCCTCGCAAGCCTGGTCTCTGACCTTTGAGCCCTGGACGCCCTCATCAACACTCTCCCCTCCGTGTGTCGCCCCCGACCGCCAGCAGCCGGGGCGCCGGGAGCCCCCACATTCTCTCTGTTCCAAATCAGGGCCACCACCCAGGTAGGTTGTGGCTGAGGAGGGTGAGCCTGAGGGCTGGGAGAGTTTGCAGCGTACAGTCCACCGCGATCCCCGAAGCCTCGCTCCACATCAGGAGGGTCCCACTCTGAAACTCCAGCTCCTCGTACTGGGTCTTAAACCCCTTGAACACCTGGATCCTTCGAGATGCGAGGGCCTGAGTCCAGGTGAGCGGTAAGCTCGTTTGCAAAAATAAAAATAAATAAATAAATAAATAAAAGTAACCAGAAGACTTCATTTCCCAAAAGGCACAGCGTCCTCAGCGCATCATAGGAAATGCAGGGCCCCCTCCCCCGCAACTCAGGGCGCTGGAGGCGGGCCTTCCGGCTCGCGCGGTGCATGCGTGGAAACTCATCCCCGGAAGTACTCAATCCGGAAGAAACCGGAAGCAGGGAAGGCGACAGCGTACTCTTCCTACGGTGGCCTAAAGGAGCGGCGAAGTCGCCGTAGGTGAATTTACCATTTCTGGGTCTCACCGTTGCAATGTCTTTCAAGAGGGAAGGGGACGACTGGAGTCAGCTCAATGTGCTCAAAGTAAGGCCTGTGAGAGTCTGACTAGCGTCAGCCGCCCTGTTGCTTTTGTTTTGTTGCTCGGGCGACACCTGGGGGCGGGGTTTGGGGGGACCAGAACTGAGCGACGACCCCTTCTTCTGCCCTATGATCTGTATGGCTCCGTGGCGTTTGACTCCCTATGCGTCTTATTTCCCTTGCATCCGTCCCTCTTACTCATTTCTCCTGTCCTGCAGAAACGAAGAGTTGGGGACTTGCTGGCTAGTTACATCCCAGAGGATGAGGCGCTGATGCTGCGGGATGGACGGTGAGAGCGAGGAGTGGATCAAGCCTGGGGGGGGGGCCCAGAGGCTCAACAAACTTCTGTTCCTAAGAAGATCAAGAGTATATAAGTCGGGCGGTGGTGGCACACGCCTTTAATCCCAGCACTCGGGAGGCAGAGGCAGGAGGATCGCTGTGAGTTCGAGGCCAGCCTGGTCTACAAAGTGAGTCCAGGACAGCCAAGGGTACAGAGAGAGACCCTGTCTCAAAAACAAAAACAAACAAATAACACACACACACACACACACACACACACACACACACGTATAGTAGGATCCTTGGCGGGAAGTGAATATTAAGAAGAGATGGAGATCGGGAGAGGCGGGAGTTGGCGGGGTGCTATGACGCCACGAATATTGCAGGCTCTAACGCACACACCGGATTATCATCACCACTTACTTTTTTGTTTGTTTTTTGAGACAAAGTTTCTTGGTAACAGCTCTGGCTGTCCTGGTACTCACTTTGTAGACCAGGCTGTCCTCAAACTAACAGAGACCCACCTCCCTCTGCCTCGCGAGTGCTGGGATTATAGGCGCAGTTGCCACGACACCCGGCTGTCATTCCCTTTTCTTGTTCCCCTAGTTTTGCGTGTGCCATCTGCCCCCATCGACCAGTACTGGACACCCTGGCCATGCTGACTTCCCACCGTGCAGGCAAGAAACATCTGGCTAGTAAGTGAAGGAGAAGGTGGGAGGGTGGGAGGAGAGAAAATAATCGTGAAGTTTTGGCAAGCCACCAGGCATTGTGTTTTCATTCCCTTTGCTTTTTTTTTTTTTTTTTTTAAATTTATTATGTACACAGTGCTCTGCCTGCATGTACTCCTGCAGGCCAGAAGAGGGCGCCAGATCACATTACAGATGGTTGTGAGCCACCATGTGGTTGCTGGGAATTGAACTCAGGACCTTTGGAAGGGCAGGCGGCGCTCCTAACCACTGAGCCATCTCTCCAGCCACCCTTTGCTTTTCTCCTCAGGTCTGAAGCTTTTCTATGGCAAAAAGCAGTCGGGCAAGGGAGCAGAGCAAAATCCAAAACAACAGACTGAGCCGAAGACGGAAAGCAAAGCTGAGGTGAGAGCAGGTCAGATGTTGTTCAGACAGGGCTGTACTGCGCAGAAGACTTGAAGGGACTTTTGCTCCTCACAGCTCTGTCTCTCTCTTCCCTTCATAACCAGGCTCCTTTGCTAACCCAGACCCGACTAATCACCCAGAGTGCTCTACACAGAGCTCCCCACTATAACAGCTGCTGCCGCAGGAAGCACAGGTCTGTGGAGTGGGAAACCCCGCAGTGGAAGAGGGAGGAGGAGCTTGACGGCTCGAGAGTTATTGACTGCCAGATCGTATTCTGAGAAACACTGATCTGTGGAGATGTTGTTTTTTAAAAAAAATGGTTTATGATTTTAAATTACATTTTAGGAAGTGGAGAATTGCAACATTGTGATCCTATTTAAGAATAGTAAGCCGGCCGGGCGGTGGTGGCGCACACCTTTAATCCCAGCACTCGGGAGGCAGAGGCAGGTGGATCTCTGTGAGTTCGAGGCCAGCCTGGTCTACAAAGCAAGTCTAGGAGAGTCAAGGCTACACGGAGAAACCCTGTCTTGAAAAACTAAAAAAAAAAAAAAAAAAAAAAGAATAGTAACGTTGGGCTGGAGACATGGCTCAGAGGTTAAGAGCACTGTCTGCTCTTCCAGAGGTCCTGAGTTCAAAGCCCCGCAACCACATGGTGGCTCACAGCCATCTGGCGCCCTCTTCTGGCAGGCAGGCACTTGTGCTTTTTGGTTTTTCGAGACAGGGTCTCTCTGTATTAGCCTTGGCTGTCCTGGACTCGCTTTGTAGACCAGGCTGGCCTTGAACTCATAGCGATCCTCCTGCCTCTGCCTCCTGAGTCCTGGGCTTAAAGGCGTGCACTACCACGCCCAGCCCCATAATAAATAAATCTTAAAAAAAAAAAAAAAAAGTAACATTACCAGGCAGTAGTGGCTCACACGTTTAATCTCAGCATTCAGGAGGCAGAGGCAGAGGCAGACAGATCTCTGAGTTTGAGGCTAGCCTGGTCTACAGGTTCTAAGACAGCCAGGGATACACAGAGAAACCCTGTCTGAGGGGGAAAAAAAACAAATGTGGTGGGGGCAGGGATAGTAATGTTAGCTGGGCTTGGTGGTACACTTGTTTATTTGTTGTTGGGACAGGGTCTCTTTTTGTAGCCCTGCAGGTCCTGGAATCTTGCTATTTAGACCAGGGTAGCCTCAGTCACATAGATCCACCTGCCTCTGCCCCTCAGGTGCTGGGATTAAAGGCGTGGGTCACCATGGCTAGCTGGAAAACCTTAAGACAAAAGCTTAGAAAGATTAAGCTAGTTTTTCTCAAATTCCTTTTTTTTCTTATTTATGTATTTATTTATACATTGGTGTTTTGCCTGCATATATGTCTGTATGAGGGTGTCAGCTCCCCTGGAGGTAAAGTTACAGACAGGTGTGAGCTGCCGTGTGGTTAATGGGTATTGAACCAGGTCCTCTGGAAGAGCAGCCAGTATTCTTAAACTCTGGGCCATCTCTCCAGCCCCAGCTTTTCTCAAATTCCTAATTTCAAGATCTTTCATATGTAGAATACTTAAGATCTTAAGGAACTAGAACCAGGTGGTGGTGGCGCACGCCTTGAGTCCCAGCACTCGGGAGGCAGAGACAGGCGGATCTCTGTGAGTTCGAGGGCAGCCTGGTCTACAGAGTGAGTTCCAGGTCAGCCAAAACAACACACAGAGACTCTTTCTTGTTTGTTTGCCTGTTTTTTCCAGACAGAGTTTCTTTTCTTATTATCTTTCTTTCTTTTTTTAAAGATTTATTTTATTATTATGTATACATTTTTGTCTGCTTGTTCACCTGCAAGCCAGAAGAGGGCGCCATATCACATTACAGATGGTTGTGAGCCACCATGTGGTTGCTGGGAATTGAACTCAGGACCTTTGGAAGAGCAGGTGGTGCTCTTAACCTCTGAGCCATCTCTCCAGCCCCCCAGACAGGGTCTCTCTGTGTAGCCTTGGCTGTCCTGGGCTCGCTTTGTAGACAGGCTGGCCTCGAACTCACAGCGATCTGCCTGCCTCTGCCTCCCAAATGCTGTGATTACAGGCGTGTGCCACCACGCCCGACAAGAAACCCTGTCTTGAAAAAAGAAAAAAAAAAAATCTTGAGGAGCTCAGTTCCGGGTCCACTGCGCTCTGGGCTCGGGAGGCCGCGGGAAGCCGCTCCTTCCCTCTGCCGCGTTTTACCACGTCTTATTCTCCATCCAGACCAGAAGCCCTGGCTCCCTCTGTCCCTGCTTCTCCTTTGCCAGCACCAGAGGTCGGACTCCAGAGTTCAGCGACAAGCCGGGAACCCGGACCTAGGGCAGGATCGCGTGCCAAAGAGTCAGCGGCTGCCCTGGCTCCCGCACCCATGAGCCCCACAAAACGACGGGCCCTGAACCGTTACCTCACCCTCCGCAGGTGAGTCTGTGCGTCCGCTCCTCGGACTTCCTTCTTTTCTCCACTGACCTGCCTTTTTTCAAGCCAACGCAACTGCTTTTTTCTTATCACCAGTTAACTTTTTAAAAATTGTATTCGCGTATTTATTTATATGGGGGCATGCTTATGTAAGCCAGAGGGCAGCTTCTAGGACCTGGATCTCTCTACCCCGTGGGTTCCCAGGATGGGATCGGCACCACGAACCTTTTTCATAAAGCATCCCTAACCGGCTGTCTTTGCGCTCATGTTTCCAGCTCTGGATGGGTCCCAGATGGGCGAGGTCGATGGATAAAAGATGAAAATGTTGAGTTTGACTCTGACGAGGAAGAACCCCCCGATCTCCCCTCGGATGAATAACCCCTTTCCCTGTTCGTTCCACAAATAAACCTACAGTGGGGTCCTGGGAGCACACTCGAGCCACGTTCCTTGCTCAATTTCAGGATTTCAAACCTGCTCATCCTCAGGCCGGCCCCCCCTTTCCCACAGTGCACATGGCTCCCATACTTCTGACCCCTCCCCCGCTTTCTCCCAGCATCTCGCCAAGCGTCAGCTGCATTCTGCCCGGTGCCCTATTAATAAGTCCGTGAGAAAGAGGCCGCTGCCTTTCGTGTGGTCTGACTCCCTCCCTGCCACCACGCTAAATTCTTTTCAGATCACACTGTGATCACACTGTGGACAGGCACTGGGGGGCTCCGGCCACCTCTGTCTGCAGAGGGGACTGAGGCCAGGTACCCTGTGGAGAGACTAAAGCCTTTGGCAGATTTATGGGGAGCACAAGGGGCAGCTCCCTCCTCCTGTAACCTGAACCTCCCGGCCTAGAGTATAAATAATCCGTGAAGAACTGGCAGTAACCCGTGGTGGGCAGCGCCAAGATTCCCACCCCAAACCCGGGAAGGAGACGGGCGGCATGAACAAAAAGGATTTTATTTACAGGAAAGGGGGGAGAGGTGAGGGTTCCTGTGGCCGGGGCTCTCCTCTCTTGTTGGGAAAAGGGAAAAGGGAAGGGCGAGACTATCTCTTCTTCTGCTGCCGACCTGTAAAGGGAGAGTAGTAAACAGTTCCGTCTCTTGTTTGGACGAGGCCTGTTTCTCTTCTTTTCCTCAGGCCTCTGCCTCTGCCCGGTGCCACCTGCTGGGCCTGTTCCGTGTTAACAAAGCAAAGTCTGGAACACCCCGATAGTAAACGGGCCGCGCCTCTGCAGGTCCCCGCAAGCTGGCTGCCCACCTTGCTGTGGCTGTGTGTTAGTTAGGGAGAAGCTGGCTTTTCTGCCTAGCTCTCTGCTCGCTCAGCTCCACGGGTGAGCCGGCCGCCCATGACGTCACGGCGCCGGCCTGGGGCCTGCGCTGCCCCTGCCCTCCTCCGAGCTACTCACGCAGCTCATTGTTCCGGGTCATGGCCTGGGCCGCCCGAGCTCGTGGTCCTTGTTGTGTGAAGTGGTACCCGAAACGGACAATAGAGGGGCACTGCTCCAGCACGGTGGCCATCTCCATCTCCACCGCATCCCCAGGCCACTGGCGCTGAGGGGAAGGGGTGAAGCCATCAGATATGGGTGGCGGGTCCCCGCCCCAGCCCGGGCCTCGGAGCGCTGGGTCGGCTCCGCTCGCGCAATGAGCGGCCCGCGCTGACCTGGTTGTCCACACGGAGCTCAGTGAGGGTGGCGTTTTCCCGGACCGCCTTGAGCACAGCCATGAGTCCTGTGCTGCTGATGAAGTTGGATTCAATGTTCAGGCTCTGGAGACTACGGTTCTCACGCAGCATGTCGGCCACCGCCTGTGAGGGAGGGACGCGTTGGCCTTCGGGGCCAGTCTCATAGGTGACTGAGGAGACAGAATAGGCGCTGGGCTACAGCCGGAGGGAAACAGCGCTTTGAGGTGACTGGAACTGTGAGGCAGGACGCACCAGGATTGGGGAGTTGGTAAAAGCATGGAGATTAGGGTGCTGGCGGGAGTCATAGCAAGTTCCAGGGCAGCCAGGGGTAGGTGTGGAGAGAGACCCTGCCTCAAAGACAACGGAGGAGGAGGGGGAAGAAGAAGAAGAAGAAGAAGAAGAAGAAGAAGAAGAAGAAGAAGA
>OU015751.1:124113406-124125442 GCA_907169655.1 Acomys percivali | reverse complement strand
TGTGTGTGTGTGTGTGTGTGTTCTTTCTTGGAGACAAAGTCTGTATAGCCCTGGCTGTCCTGGAACTTACTCCGTAGACCAGGCTGGCCTGGAACTCACAGAGACCCACCTGTCTCTGACAGTGCTGGGATTAAAGGCATGCGCCACCACCGCCCTGCTGTTTTCTTAAAACAGGGTCTCATGAGGGTCTCTCTATGCAAACCAAGAAAGTTTGGAGCCAGATGTACCCAGGCCAGTCTCAGACTGATCAACTGGTCTGCCTTGGTCTTCTGAGTGTGCCAGGCTACTAGGCTGAGGGAAGAATTTTTTTTTCTTTTTTGGTGATTTCCACCACCGCCTCCATCACTGGGAATTGAACCCAAGGCCTGAGAAATGCTAGGGAAGCACTCTATTATGGAGGTAAATCCTGAGTGAGGACAAGGGTTGTATCCATCTGTACTAGGAATTCTGAGTGCCTGGGATAAAGCTAGGAAAATCACTGAATGAAGAAGGTAGTTATTCATTTACTGTTTTTGTTGTTTTGTTTTTTTTTTCTTTGTTTGTTTCCAGTGCCGGGGATTAAATTCAGGGTCTTGTATAAGATAGGCAAACTCTCTTAACACTTAGTTACAACCCTTGTCCCCAAAGGTGCTTTTTTTTTTTTTTCCGAGACAGGGTCTCTCTGTGTATCCTTGGCCGTCCTGGACCCGCTTTATAAACCAGGCTGGCCTCAAACTCACAGCGATCCACCTGCCTCTGCCTCCCGAGTGCTGGGACTACAGGCGTGCGCCACCACCACCCGGCTAAAGCACGCTCACATGCACTCAAGACAGAATGAAGGGCCCTCCTGTGAAGTCACCGGGTTGCCTCCCTTCTCAGGGTATGCACAGGTGAACTCCCTTTCCATTTCCTCAGAATCACCCAGCAAACCCGGGCGGCTCTGCTTCCACGCCTGCTGCCTCCTCACCCGGCTGGCTCGGCTATGCTCGGAATGTTAGTAGGAGAGCAGCCCCATGACTCAGGGGATACCTCTTCCGGGATGGAGACGGAGCTGGGGCAGGCGGGCTCAGGGGTACAATGGAACCTGCTCCCTAAACATCCCTCGCTCTCTCTTTTGTGTCTTGATGGTTGATAGAAGGGCATGCTATTTTGCCTATTGCCCAGGCTCTTCTAGAAATAAAGATTGGTGGGGGGAGGAAAAGGGAAGGGTGCGGGGCGGTGGTGGCGCACGCCTTTAATCCTGGCACTCGGGAGGCAGAGGCAGGCAGATCGCTGTGAGTTCGAGGCCAGCCTGGTCTACAAAGGGAGTCCAGGACAGACAAGGCTACACAGAGAAACTCTGTCTCAAAAAACCAAAAAAATAAAAAAAAGAAAAAAAGAAAAAAAAAAAAAAGAAAAAGGGAAGGGAACTCAAAGGACCTTAACTATCTGAGTAGCTGGAACCTCAGGCATGTGCCATCACACGGAAATATTCAAAACACAAATTGTTGTTATTATTACTATTATTATTACTATTAGACAGTCTCACATATAACTGTGGCTATCCAGGCACTGGTTATGTAGACTATATTGGCCTTCAACTCACAGATATTGTTGGACCTAGAGTCCACTCAGGTAGTAGGGGGTCGTCTCGAGAGACCACTCGAGGACCACAGTGTTGATGCAAAAGCACAAGGTTTATTGCTGACGCGCGTCAGGGGACCTCAGCACTCACTCGGGAGGGAGGCACACTGAGTCACC
Source organism: Acomys percivali (assembly GCA_907169655.1). Classification (NCBI taxonomy): domain Eukaryota; kingdom Metazoa; phylum Chordata; class Mammalia; order Rodentia; family Muridae; genus Acomys; species Acomys percivali. Next base: position 124,123,723 of record OU015751.1, on the reverse strand, counting down.
GTTACAGACTATAATTTTTTTTTTTTTTTTTTTTTTTTGGTTTTTCAAGACAGGGTTTCTCTGTGTAGCCTTGTCTGTCCTGGACTCACTTTGTAGATCAGGCTGGCCTCGAACTCACAGCGATCCACCTGCCTCTGCCTCCTGAGTTCTGGGATTAAAGGCGTGCGCCACCACGCCCGGCATTACAGACTATTCTTAAAGGCTAAAACCGCAAAGGTCAGGAGGGGCTGCGTGCCCTGTGTTAGGACTTGCTCTGGTGGTCACTAGGGGTGCTTGTCTAATTATTATTGACTATTGCAGGGTTGTTGGCCTTGGGAGCTGTTCTTGGCAAAGAGGGGTGCGGGGGAGTTTCCAGAGAATTCCAGATGGTAACTGTTTACCTTAGTTGAAATTGTTTATCTCGGTTGGCCACCTTGATCTCAGAAACCGAAGCTAAGCTGGCCTTCAATTCTCTCTGGGTCATTTTCCCAAGCTTGCCTGGGTCACGTTTCCAGGCTGGCTGAGAGAGAGGGCCTCACAATCCCCCCTGGAGGTTTTCTAACTGGCTTTAATCTTAAGGCATGTCGCTGGGGCAGCTTTGGCGTGAGAGGCGTGAACCCAGGTGGCTATTTCGTCGGCCTTGAGAGCGGTGGGTGTGGTGAGCAGGATGGTGTAGGGCCCCTTCCAGCGAGGTTCCAGTCCTTGAGACCGGTGTCGACGGATGTAGACAGAGTTACCAACGTGGAAGGGATGTCCCGCTGTCTGAGAGTGGCCAGGTTTGTAAAGTTCGGCCAGTGGGGGCCCAGACTTGGGCTTGAACCGCCTGGAGTCCTTTAAGGCGGGCCTGTAAGTCAGTTTTGGAAGCAGAAGGTTGATAAGAATTAAGCATAGTAGACAAAGGGGGTGGTCCCCCATACAGGATTTTATAGGGGGTCAGGTTAAAACGTGAGGGAGTGTTTCTGGCTCTGAATAGAGCAAAGGGTAGGAGGCGTCTCCAATCTTTTAACCCAGTCTCAATGGTCAATTTAGTCAAGGTCTCTTTTAGAGTCTGATTTATTTTTTCTACCTGTCCTGAACTTTGGGGTCTGTAAGCACAATGCAAATTCCAATTAGTCCCCAAGATCTTGGCCAGTCCCTGACTTACCTGGGAGACGAAGGCTGGCCCGTTATCTGACCCGATTACCTTGGGAAGTCCAAACTGAGGAAAGATAGCTTCCAGGATGGCCTTGGCTACTGTTTGTGCTGTTTCTCGCTGGGCGGGGAAAGCGTCTATCCATCCTGAAAAAGCATCTATAAAAACTAATAAATATCGATAACCAACAGCTGGGGGCTTTACCTGGTCTGTCTCCACGGACTCTGGTCCTTTCTGGGACTTGGTTCTTGTCAGCATTGACTTGTTGACAAGCCTGACAAGTAGTTACAGTTTTATCAACTAGGGCAGCAGCTCCAGGATGATGAAGTCTGTCTTATCCAGGATCTGTCGAAGCTTCTTTGATCCTAGGTGGGTCCAGGTATGTGTTTGTTGGACCATGGCAGCTGCATCGAGGGCTGGCAGGACAGTTTTACCGTTTTTTTGTCCAATTTTTGGAAACTGGGTCAAATATAGCTCCTAGGGCTTGGGCCTTGGCCTGGTCCTCGGAGGAGTAGTTATAAGCCTCAGGCTGAGGGGGTTCTCTAGCCCCGATGGACAACACCAAGAGTCCCGACTTGACTTGGCTATTTGTTTTGTCACCTGATCCACCTGCTGGTTGCCCATGGCGACAGACTTTTGTTCTTTCTGGTGTCCTGGACAGTGTATGATGGCCACTTGTTTTGGCAGAAATAGGGCTTTGAGGAGAGCTTTAATTTCAGGCTTATTTTTAATCTCCCTGTCCTCCGAGGTCAGAAGTCCTCTTTGTTCATAAATACTCTCATGGACATGAGCAGTGGCAAATGCATATCGGCTATCAGTGTAAATATTAGCTCTCTTGTCTTTGGAAAGTTCTAATGTCTTGGTTAGGGCGACAAGTTCTGCCCTTTGGGCCGAGGTCCCTTGAGGAAGGGCCTGTGCCCAGATGACTTTCTGTCCATCTACCACAGCCGCCCCAGCCCTTCTGGGACCTGAATCCAGGAAGCTGCTGCCATCAGTATATCAAGTATGATCAGCCTCTGGGATAGAACGATCTTGTAGGTCTTTCCGTGTACCATGCGTCTCTGCCATCACCTGGTGACAGTCATATGGAGTCTCTTGTGCCTGGCCCAGGGCTGGCAACAGGTAGCTGGGTTGAGAGTCGCTCTTGTCTGCAGAGTTGTGTCTTTTTAGCTGAGGCCCGATAGCCCTTGTTACCCATTTCCCGGAGTAGGTGTTGAGTAGCTTCAATACAGGCCTCCTGGATAGGGGCAGCCAATAAGAAGTCATCTACAGATTGTAAGAGAGTTATTTCTGGGTGCATGACACGAAATCAGTCAAATCCTGGTGGAGCGCTTTATCAAAAAGAGTAGGTGAGTGTTTTGTTTTGTTTTGTTTTGTTCTTTTTGAGACAGGGTCTCTCTGTGTAGTCTTGACTGTCCTGGACTCACTTTGTAGACCAGGGTAGGTGACTTTTTAAAACCTTGGGGAAGGCGTGTCCAGGTGACCTGCCCCGAGAGCCCCAGCTCGGGATCTTTCCATTCAAAGGCAAAGTATGGTTGGCCCTGAGGGGCCAAAGGCAAGCAAAAGAAAGCGACCTTTAAATCTAAGGTAAAATCTGGCCTCAAGGTACTTAGAAGATTATAAGGGTTAGGCACCGTAGGATAGATGTCTATCATCCTCTTGTTTACTTCTCGGAGGTCCTGCACTGGTCTATAGTCCTGTGTTCCTGGTTTCTTGACAGGCAAGAGTGGAGTATTTCAGGGAGAGTGGCAAGGTCTTAGAACCCCTAATTGTAGGAATAGATTAATATGTTGCTTGATGCCCATCCGGGCCTCTTGGCTCATAGGATATTGTTTTACAGAGACCGGTACAGCCGTGGATTTGAGAGTCACAATAATAGGAGGCTGCGTATGGGCCGGTCCTAGCCCTCCAGTCTCCGCCCAAGCTTGGGGAAACTGCTGGATCCAGGGCTGTCTTCAGGAAGGGGGTCATTGGGGCTAGTCTGAAATAGCTGGTATTCATCCTGTAATTTGAGGGTGAGGACCTGTATAGGTGCTCCCCTGAAGCCTAAAACTGTTGCCCCTTCCTCTGAGAAATGAACCTGAACCCCCAACTTGGTTAACAGATCTCTCCCTAATAGAGGATAAGGACACTCTGGAATTACTAAAAAGGAGTGAGTCACAGTACCTGTCCCAAGGTTAACAGTCCGTTTGTTGGTCCATTGGTGTGGTTTGCCACCAGTTGCTCCTTGTACCCAGGATGTCTTTGAAGACATTGGTCCCGATGGCTGGGTTAGCACGGAATGTTGAGTACCTGTATCTACCAGGAAAGTGGTGCGTTTCCCCACAACGGTAAGGGTTAGCCTGGGCTGGGGGGGGGGGTGCTTCAGAGCCCCGACTTGCCTAGTCACTGTCTTCACCCAAGGCCAGGACCGGGACAGGCTTTTTCCGATCTTTCGGACGCTTAGGGCAGTCTTTTAACCAGTGTCCACGTTCTTTGCAGTGAGCACACTGATCCTTATCCACACGGGGCCGCCTTCGTCTCCCCCGTCTCGTTCCTGTCCTTTATATTTAGTAGGTTCTGTCACTACAGCGGCCAAGCTCCTACTCAAACGTCTATCTCGCCTACAATCCCTGCGATCTCCCCGTTCCTCCTGTTCCCTTGCTGGCCTAGCTTCCCCTCCCCTGGGGCTTCTCTCTGTATACACCTTCTCTGTCCCTCTGACCACATCCTGTAATCCATATGTCTAGTCGCTGTAGCTGTCCTTTTATATCCGGAGCTGGCTGATCTATAAAAGACATGGCCACTGTTGCCTTATGTTCTGGAGCCTCAGGGTTAAACGGAGGAGAAGGAAGGACAGGGAGGAATCTGAGGAGGGGGGGGGGAAGGTGTGAGAGAAGGAGCTGAAGGGCTGGAGAGGGTGTGTGGGTAGATGGGGTAGGGAGAGGGGTTAGGGTCAGAGGGGGAACTCAAAGGCGTAGGGTAAGGTGGAGGAGGCAGGTCTAGTAGTAGGAGATCTTGTTGTTCGTTGTCAGGCAGCACGGGCTTTGGGCGAACTTCTGGGCGTTTTTCTGGTGTCTCAGGAGTCTCAGAAACTGCAACTGGGAAGAGAGAAGTTGGCAGGGGGCCCAGGAGGAAAGACTTGAGCCGCTGTGGTGGGTCTCGGACCAGGGATTCCCACGTGATTATATATGGGACCCATACGATCACTTCCCTGCTGAAAATTCTGTTTTTAACTGCCTTATTCATTCAAGGTTTTTTTGGCCTACTTACAATTTCAGAGTCAGGAATAGCTGTAATCTCTACCTCAGCTGATTTTTAGAGCAATTTAGGAAATAGAATTGACTGAATTAACACTTAATTAAAGTGTGTGTGCACTTATGCACGTGGAGGCTGGAGGAAAGCTGCAACAAAACAATTCTTTTATCCCATCGTGGGTCCCTTAGGGACAGAACTTTGGGCATCGGGCTTAGAACCTCTATCGGATGAGCCGTCTTGACCGTCCCAGGGAACTGAATGCCTTTTCTGGTAATATGGACACTTATTTATTTATTTTGGTTTTTCCAGATAGGGTTTCTCTGTGTAGCCTTGGCTGTCCTGGACTCACTTTGTAGACCAGGCTGGCCTCGAACCCACAGCGATCCTCCGCCTGCCTCTGCCTCTGCCTCCTGAGTGCTGGGATTAAAGACTTGTGCCACTAAGACTGGCTAACATGGACATTTTATTCAACAGAATTTACTGAGTGCCTAAGAGACACGTTCGCCTGTGAGTGGATAGCACGAAGTCTAATTGCAGTGCTCTTCAGCCAGGCGACGGTTTCAGGTACAGCATAGCACCCAACACTTCAGTGCTACCCAGTTGCAAGGCCACTGAATTAGGAATGCTGGCTCTATTCGATGAAGTTTGTCTACTTTCAGTACCCAAGGGAGCACAAAGAATCCAGCAGATGGCAGTAAAGGAAACAAAAATTTTAGCTCTTGAAGGAAGAGGAAGAAATCTGAGGTTAAGGAATGGGAGGTATTTGATGGGTCTTAGGTTCCCTTTGAAGGAACAGCTAGGTAGGTATACAGGTATACAGGCCACCGTAGGGCCCATAAGCTGGGGGTTGTTTTTCCATGCGTCTTTTTTAAAAAATTCATTTCACAAATAATCATTGAGTGCCTGCCTTGCACAAAGATGTAACAGGCTGTGGACCTACAGAGGAAGCAGCTGTTGCCTTTCAGAAGCGGTTGGTTCAGTGAGGGCCTCGCTAAAGCTCCCACAATGTTCACAGCCGCCGAAATTCTCTGTAAAAACTGGGCGGAGTCCATATGCAGACTAGACTAGAATGGAATCCTTGTGTTTCTGTGCCCTTTGGAGTAGAGATAACTAGCAGCTGAACGCTAAGGCAGACTTTGGATGAACTTTGTGTGATACCATCGAGTTCTGTAGACTTTGTGACAGGTCTTTTAAACGTCGTTCTGACGTACTGTTACTTCCCTTATTGTTGTATTGTTGACAAATCCTCACGGACTTATTTATCAAACATTTGCATTTACTGAGCTCTTGTCACCAGCACTGTTTGACTCGAACAAAACGTCTGTTTTCCTGTCCTGCAAAGAAAAGTCCCACAAGTCCCTCACCTCAAACGGTAAAGCCGGGAAGAATTCTTGGTGGTTGTGATGTTTTGTAGGACACCAGTGCCTGGCCTTTCGGACTTGACAGCAGAGCTGCCGCCGCCCCGCGCGGTCTTCCCAGGGCTGTCATTCGAAGCGCCCGGTCCTTCGCAGCCCAGCTGACTTCTCCAGCCTAACGCCGCAGGGCGGTCAAACACCACGAACCTAATATTGGCCCAACCGAACTACCGTAGGCGCGCGGACTTCCGCCCGTGAATTCCTTAGGGCGTGGCGGGCCGGCGTCACGTGACCCCACAGCCGCCTCCGGATTGGCTAGCGTTTCTCTCCGGATTGACGGACGGAGGCCGGGAGACGGTAGGGCGCATGCGCAGTACTGGCTTTTTTTTTTTTTCCCCCCCTCCTTGGCCGCCCACCCTGAGCGGAGCCGCGGAGTTGGCGATAAACAGGCAGCGGCTGGGGAGGCGGGGGAGGGGGGCGAAGGCTCTTCGGGGAGACTTGTGGTGCCCGGTCATCCCCTCGGGTGTGTGTTTGGACGGGGACGCGGCGCGGGGTCCCGCCCGGCAGCCGACTCGAATGTTTCCCGTCTTGCGAGAGAAGACAGCTTTTGTGGAGAACAGTTCAAGTTGCTAGGCGGCTGCGAGACCGGAGCGCTCCCTCCGCCCCGCATCATCCCCCCCTCCCACCCCCCAATGCCGGGCGAGTGGTGCGGCCCTGAGCTTCTCCCCGAGCCCGAACAGCGCCCGTGAGGAGCCCGCAGAACGCGGGTTCTGTGAAGAGACGTGGGGAAGGTTCGATTCGGAGGAAAGGAAAAGCGGGATTGAGACGGGGAGCGAGGCCGCTGAGGGGGAGGGGGCTGCCAAGATGGCGTCCGCCTCCTCTGGGCCGGCGGCGGCCGGGTTCTCGTCCCAGGATTCCGGGGTCCCTGCCGGTTCCGCAGGTGAGTCCGGTGAGGCCCCGGGGGCCAGCTGGGGAGATGGTGGCAGCTGGAGCGGGCGAGTGCTGGGAGGAGGGGGACCTGTAGCTGGGGATGCCCGAGGGCTTGTTGCCGCTAAGGAGGACAGGACCGGACTTTGAAGTAGGAGACCATTCTCCTGTTAAGAGGAATTCGGGAAGGATGGGTGTCACTGAGGGAAGGGCAGCCTGTGGAAACACTCACACTGTGGCTGAGGGGCGACTTCGCCTAGAACTTTGAGGAGGGAAGAGGGAGATTGAAGGTTGGGAGTTGAGAGGGAAACGGCAGAAATAGGAATGGAGAAACTCAGAGTTCACGGAGGCTGAGTCTTGTCTAGCCCGCATCACGCAGTGGGTTCAGCCCCCAGGATCTCGATCAAACAACATAACCTAAATGGGGTATTGGTAGAGAGGGGGGGAACTCTTAGTGGGAGGTAGAGGCCAGGTTGATTGTGAAATTAATAGATCAAAGTGTTGCGGGGGATTATGGGACTTAAAAGTATTGAAGAATGCTTTTGACTGCTGAGGAGTTAAGTAATTGTGAATTTTACCGGAATTAAGAGTTACTGGAGTGGCCTTTACCCTCAGACTCCCCTTAATGCGTCATTCCTCCCACCCGTCAACTCTTGTCCGCAGCGGCGCAGACACACACATACATACTTTATCAAATTAACTCTTTTGGTGATTTCTATCTCTAGGCTGTACAGCTTTGGAAAGGAACGGGTAGTTTCGTTGTTTGTGGGTTTTTGTTTGTTTGTTTTTTGTTTTTTGTTTTGAGACAGGGTTTCTCTGTGTAGCCTTGGCTGTCCTGGACCAGCTTTGTAGACCAGGCTGGCCTCGAACTCACAGAGATCCACCCGCCTCTGCCTGCGTGCGCCACCACGCCCGGCTCGTTTGTGTTTTAAGATAGGCCCTTCCTGACAGGCCGAGATCCCTAGCGCAGGGATTACGGGAGCGCGGTACAGTCAGCACAGGAGGAAACATTTGCAACATGTGAAGGGTGAGAGGGGAGGTTAGGGTCAGGAGAGGGGATATATGAAATGGAGCCCGAGGCAGGCCTGTGGTTTTAGGCTTTCTAAAAAGGATGGGGAGGGGTGTGTGTGAATCGCAAGTGCTGTGGGGACGAATTGCCTAAGAGGATAGAGACTGCAGGAGTGCTTAGGGTGATGTATGAAGAAATCGCAGGGACTGGGCAGTGCAGAGAGGTCAGAGTGGTTAGAGATGGAGCGGGGTTGGGGACTGAAAAGGCCCACGAAGAAAAGCCACAGATTGTCTGTGGGAGGGAAGCTGTGGTGAATCAGAGCTGTTCTGGAGGCTCTGCTGGGAGTGCCGGGCGCTCTTCCTAACTGTGGGCCTCTGGGCATCACATGCTTTTCGAGGGTTGATTTACCACCCCCGCCCCCCTGTGATTTTTTTCCTTATCATTTTGAGTTGGCTTGAGTTCCCCCTTAACATGACCACTTTAGAGGAAACATAGTCATAGATACCTTCTTCATAGCTGCGATTTTATTTATGTGCCTCTATTTTTAGTTTCTTGGAGAGGTGACTTTTGCCTTTCCTCTGAAAGTGTTAGAGCATAGCAGCTCCTGTTGCTTTCTAAATGTGAAAAAGGCTGATGTTTATAAAAGTGACAGTTTTTAAAAACTTGATTTATTACTTATTTGAGAGGGAGAGGGGGAGAGAGAGAGAGGTGGGGGGGAGTGGGAGAGGGAGGCTGTGTCTGAGGCTGGTTCTCTCCCTCCGTCTTTGTGAGAGTGCCGGTAGTTGAGCCCAGGTGGTCAGGCCAGGACAGCAGGCACCATTACCAGCTGAAATGTCTCTCCCACTCAGATGACTTTTTTTTTTGTTTTAATGCAGTGCCTTCTTGAAATCTTACCTCATTTTCTAGCCAAGCATTTTTCCTCCCCACCCCCATAGGGTTTCTCTGTTTTGTTCTGTTTTAACAAGACAGGGTTTCTCTGTGGCGCCCTGGACTGTCCTGGAACTCACTTTGTAGACTAGGCTGGCCTTGAACTCAGAGATCCACCTGCCTCTGCCTCCGGAGGGCAGGGATTAAAGGCGTGTTGCTGCCGCCCCCACTTTGTGTTTTTAAATGTACATTTTTAGAATTTCATTTTGAGAGTGTCTGCGGGCGCCTGTGAGTGGAAGCCAGAGGACAGCTGACGGGCGCTGCTTTCTCCTGTGGGTCCTCTGCTTCCTGTGTGACTTGTTGGCAAAAGCTTTTACCCACTGAGCATCCTGCTGGCCTAATCTAAACCACAACAAAGAACACTGGGCCCTACTGGTTGGCCCTGGACTCCAGAGACTTGAAGCAATCCTTTTGCCTTGTTCTACTGTATCTAGTAGCTGGTATACAGGTACACACAGCTGCGCCTGGCTTTTCATAGTGTCACTGTTTTGTACTAAATGTTTATTTTTGCCATGGCTGTTTAAGCTCAGTGTCAGGTATAATTACAGTTTATTTTATAGGTGTTTAGTATCTGAGGTTAGTTGGTATGTGTACTTAGAAGTTAGCTTTGAGAGTCAAACAGTATGTTTACTTGTTGCTGTCTGTGGACTCCTGGGTGATGCTAACTCTTCTGATTAATGCCTTTGCTGAAGTCTGGGCTACCTAAAAGCTAGTAAATATTTTATTAGCTTGTTTTCTTTCTTCTTTCTTTCTTTCTTTCTTTCTTTCTTTCTGTGATAATATAATGGAGACTATGCCCTGTGGTATGAATAGAGGTAACAAGAAACCCAGAGATGGGTGTGGGGGAGAAGGGTGTCTTTTTCTCTTGCTTTTTTATGAGGCAGATTTCACTAAGGTCTGTGACTTGATGTGGTCCTTCTGCCTCCGCCTTCCTAGAGTTGGTTGACACATCCACACTGAGCCATGAACTCTGGCTTTTTCCTGCCTTGAGATAGTCTTCCTGTCTTACCCAGGTTGGTCTTTAATTTATAATCTTCCTGCGTCAGCATCCTGGACTGAGAGTACAGATGGGTACCACTGTCGTGATGTGACTGTTATCATTTTAAGTTCCACCTTTTTCTCTTCTAAATTTCTTTTTTCCCTTTGAGACAGTTTCACTGTGTAGTCATGGCTGTAGACCAGGGTTACTTCTGGTCAGTAAGGAATTCAGTCTGCCTCTGCCTTCAAGTGCCTTAGAAGTTTTGCGTATCCTTACCTTACGTGACGTGAAGAAGATAACGAGGGTGCACACACACATACACACACACACACACACAGTGAGCACACACACGCAGTGAGCACATATAGACACAGTGAGCACACACACAGTGAGCACACACACACACAGTGCATATAAAGTAAGTGAGTGGATGAAGGAAGGCAGCTTTCTTTGGTGGTGGACAGTCCTTAGTGCTGACACTTGAAAGTGAAAGCAGGAGAGTTGGGTAGAAGCCAATCTGGTAACATGAGACCCTGTCTTAAAAACAGAAGAAAGATTAAAACTGCAAGCTCCCTTTTTTTGTCTCTTCTTTCTGTGGGTGCTTTTTTCCCCCAAAGATAAAAACACATCTGTGAAGTACAGTTTTTTCCATAGTGAGCCAAGTGGAGGGAAATTTTTTGTATATTCCAAACTAATCCCAACAGAATCTCAGAGACATGTTGGCTAGATGACGGGGGGGGGGGGGGGGGGGGGGGGGGGGGGGGGGGGGGGG
>OU015751.1:124093904-124113306 GCA_907169655.1 Acomys percivali | reverse complement strand
GTCAGGGGTCGGGGTGTGTCTGGGGAGAAGGCAGAGGCCTCTTAGAACATGTAATTAACTACAGAGTATCAGCCCATCTCTGTGCAGTGTAAACAAACTTGTTAAACACCAAGTTCTCATGGCCAAGAGCTCTATAAAAGGGACCATGCATTTATCTATTTGCAGCTCAGGGACCATTTTGTTAGCATTTAAGGGAAGACAGCAGGGCAGACAAGCTGAAAATCCTAGTATCTGCCAGGGAGGAGGTGGGAGAAAGTCAGGTTTTTATTCGTGTGCGTGTCTGTGTAAGCCTTGTGTTCAGGTGCCTGCAGAAGTCAGAAGATGGCTGAAGATTCTTGGGGCAGAAGTTGCAGGTGTTGGGAACTGAACTCCATCCTCTGGAGGAAAGGCCAGTAACCATTGAGTCCCCAGAGTCATGCCTTTGAAGTTAGACGTGGAGGTCAGAAAAACTGAGGCAGTCCAGTGCTTCAGAGAAAGCATCACTCAGCTTTGGACCAGTATCTGAAAGAAGGAAAAGACAGAGTTAGGGTTTTTGATTCTGACTCAGGCAGGCTGCGTGGAGAAAGCTCCATAAGCAACTGCCTGTGTTCTTACTTTGCGGGTGGAGGGAAGTGCTGTTTGGGCAGTTGGTGCTGGTTCTGCTATTTTAAAGGCTAAACTTTTTTCCTTATATAAGCATGCATTTTGTTCATACCTAGCCCCTTCCCCCACGTGCCGGGATTGAATGCAAGCATAAGCTAGTAAGCTCAACCACATTTCAACCTTGAAGTATGTGTGTGATAATCAAGCAGAGCTCCAGATAGAACTGGGATGGAGTGTGATGTGGCATATGCCTGAATTTATCAAATTCCCAGGACTCAGGCAGAAGCAGGAGTATTGCCACAAGTTTTTTTGTTTTTTCACAGAGATCTGCCTGCCTCTGCCTCTGCCTCTGCCTCTCAAGTGCTGTGATTAAAGGGCTGCACCTCGTGCCTGGGTCTGGTGGTGGTGCTGTAAGACAGGGTCTCTGTGCAGCCTTGGCTGGCCTGGGACAAAGAGATCTGCCTGCCCGCCTCTGTCTCCAGTCCTGGGACTGAGGGTGCGTGCCACCACCTTACCTGGACAGTTGTAAGTTTAACTGTTATTATTTAACTTCTTCTTTTTTTATTTTTTTTTATTTTAGCATGAGAGTGTCAGAGCCATTGGAACTGGAGTTACAGACAGTTGTGAGCTGCCATGTGGTGGCTGGGAATCGAACCCGGGTCCTTTGGAAGAGCAGACAGTGCTCTTAACCACTGAGCCATCTCTCCAGCCCCTATTTAACTTCTTTTTTCTTTTGTATTTTTTTGGTTTTTCGAGACAGGATTTCTCTTTTTAGCCCTGGCCGTCCTGGATTATCTTTGTAGACCAGGCTGTTCTTGAACTCACAGCGATCTCCCTAGCTCTGTCTCCCGAGTGCTGGGATTACAGGTGTGCGCCACAACACCCGGCCTTGTTTAATTTCTTGAAACACAGTCTTCCCGTGTAGCCTCTTTTGGCTGTGAACTTGAGACCCTCTTATCTCTTTTCTGAGTACTTAGATTACTGGCATGTGCCACCACATGCCAGAATCATTCCTTCTCTTTCTTTTAACATTGTCACTGAGAACTGCGAGCTCCCTCAGTACTTCTCAGAAGCATGCTGATATTTCTGAGTATTTTCACTTGGAGAACATTACTGTGCCTCCCACCTGAAGGAGTAAAGCTATAGTGATCCTCAGTATTACAGATTAGGGGAGCAAACAGGTGCTCTGGACAGTTCAGCCAGCACACTAGCTGGTGTTTGCTGCTTTAGAGAGTTTTCAGCTTTTGATTTTGCTGGGTGTTCGTTTTGTTTTGTTCTGAGGCAGGGTCTCTCTGTGTAGCCTTGACTGTCCTGGACTCACTTTGTAGACCAGGCTGGTCTCAAACTCACAGCGATCAGCCTGCCCCTGCCTCAGTGAGTGCTGGGATTATAGGTGTGCACCATGAAGCCTGGCTTTAGTTTTTAATCTTTGTTTTGTTTTTTTTTTTGTTTGTTTGTTTTTCGAGACAGGGTTTCTCTGTGTAGACTTGGCTGTCCTGGACTCACTTTGTAGACCAGGCTGGCATCGAACTCACAGCGATCCGCCTGCCTCTGGCTCCCGAGTGCTGGGATTAAAGGCGTGCGCCACCATGCCTGGCTTTAGTTTTTAATCTTTGTAGCTCTTGATCTTATCAAACTAGCTCCTAAGAGCATGTTGACTTTGAAACATTTAACTAGTAGTATTGGTAAGCACTGGATTGTTTCTGGGACCTTCTCTGGGACCTGTTCAAGCAAAACGAGAGGCCTGACGGGTGCAAGTCGGCTAGCCTCTAGCATCCACAAATTACATGTTTACTTCAAACACTGAAGTCATTCATACAGCGTCTTTTGGTTTCTTGTCTGGTAGATGATGTCATCTCATCTCCAGAGGAAATGCTTCTCCTCTGAAAGTGTTGGGAGAGGTTTCCTATTGAGGCCAGAGCTGTTTGTTCCACATACTAGTGAGCCAGCTCACTTCAGAGCTACTTACTGTCTGAAAATAGCTCCTTTAAATTATCATCTTTATATTTGCTTTTATTACCTTATGTGTTTGTGTGTGCGTGCGTGCCATGTGTATGCCAGTGTCCAAGGGGGCAAGAGGAGGGCGTTGGGATCCTTTGGAGCCTGAGTCACAGGCTGCTGTAGCCCCCTTGTGTGTGCTAGTAGCTGAACTCACATTTCTCAGAATCACATTGATAATTTTTCTCTCCTGTTTCTTCTTTGACTTTTTTTTCAGTTTAGTGTTATTTTTACTGTTATAGGTACTTTGCTTTCATGTGTGTCTGTGCACCACATATGAACTTGGTGCCCACAGAAGCCCGAGAGGATGTTCGATCCCCTCAAACTGGACTTACAGACAAGTGTGAGTCACCATATGGGTGGCTGAGCCCTGTGGAGGAGCAGCCGTTCTCTTAACTGCTGAGCCATCCATTGTCCCTCTATCACACTTTGTTTTTTTTTTTTTTTTTTTAAGTTTTCTATTTTTCTTCATTTGAAATTTTAGTTTCAAGTTGCCTGGTATTACCAAGCAAATTTGCAGAGATTAACAGTGATGTTCAGTATCTTTTCCTCCACAAACACAAGAAAGGGTCCTGCAAAGGACCAAACTGGACGGCCTCCCTAACTGGTAGAGAGCTGTTGCAATGGTTTTAAATGGCTAGGTGTGGTGGTGAATGCCTGTCATCTTAGCTACTTGAAAGACTGAGGTAGGAGGACTACTGTGTGTTCAAAACCAGATTGGCTACATAGCGAGTTCCAGGCCACCTGGTGATAAAATAAGGTGCTGTTTTTGTTGTTGGATTATGTTAAAAAAGGGCAGGAAGCCAGGCATGATCGAACTGCCTGTAGTCCCAGCAGTTGGGAGGCAGAGTCAGGCAGATCGCTGTGAGTTCGAGGCCAGCCTCGTCTACAAAGTGAGGCCAGCCTGGTCTACAAAGTGAGTCCAGGACAGCCAAGGCTACACAGAAAAACCCTGTCTTGAAAAATTAAAAAAAGGGGGGGGTCAGGAAAGGTAGCTGCTCTTCTAGAGGACTGAGGTTCAGTTCCCAGCACCCATAATGGCATATCTCAATTAGCTGTAGCTCCAATTCCAGGGGATCTGAAACCCACTTTCGGCCTCCACAGATCTTGGACATACGCATGGTGCAGAGACACACAATTAGGCAAAACAACCCATACAGGTAAAAATGAAGGTAAAATCTAAGACAGAGAGAGAGTTATGCTGTGGGGTGTACATGTCTGTAATTCTAGCAACTGGGAAGCAAACGCAGGAGGAGTGAGGCCAGACTGAACTGTCTGAACAGACCTTGCTTAAAAAACTGCAAAGGAGGGCTGGAGAGTTGGCTGAGTGGTTATGATCACTGTCTGCTTTCCCAGAGGTCCAGAGTTCAGTTCCCAGCAACCACATGGTGGCTCACAGCCATCTATAATGTGATCCTATGCCCTCTTCTGGCCTGCAGGTGTACATGCAGATAGAGCACTCAAAATAAATAAATAAATCTTCAAACAAACAAACTGCAAAGGTAAGGATAGGGAGAAAGAATTGAAAAAAAAAAAAAAAGAATTGATTGTCTGCACTTTGGTATTTGATATGGCTCCTTCAATTGTTCTGAAGTCATTTTGGTAACAATGGTTTCTCATCTTATTTTTATACCTTTTTTAAAAAAAATTAAGATTTATTTATTATGTATACAGTGTTCTGTCTGCATGTACACCTGCAGGCCAGAAGAGGGCACCAGATCTCATTATAGATGGTTGTGAGTCACCATGTGGTTGCTGGGAATAGAACTCAGGACCTTTCACAAACCTTTAATCCCAGCACTTGGGAGGCAGAGGCAGGCAGAACTGTTACAGTTAATTTACCAATATGGCCTAATAATGTTAATTATTAGGCCTATAATTATTATTACAACAGTTTTTTCTAACCCGTTAGCAGTCAAAAGACAGACACCTGTTATTTATTTATTTTTGTTTTTTTTTAAGACAGGGTCTCTCTGTGTAGCCTTGGCTGTCCTGGACTCGGTTTGTAGACCAGGCTGGCCTTGAACTCACATCAGTCTGCCTGCCTCTGCCTCCTGAGTGCTAGGATTAAAGGCATCTGCCACCATGCCCGGCTGACACCTGTTATATTTTAAAATAGCTTTAGTTATCCTAGGGCAGGGCAGATATTAATTCCCTAAACTATTTCCCATAGTGGGGCATTGATCGGATCTCTGCCCCAATCCCATGCAATCTGCTTCTAATAATTTCTATCAAGCTACCTCCCATCCATAATCCCAAATACTTGCTCATGTTCTTCATCTGGGCCAAGTCTCCATCCACGCTGGCCACGTGCTTCTCCACCTACCCCATGGTGGCACAATCTCCTTCTCTTCTCTCCTCTGGTGTCTCTTCTTGCCAAGATTCTCTCTGTCTCCCCAAGCCCAGGAACCTTAGCCACGCCTATCCCATTTGCCCTGCCCAGGTCAAACAGGTTAGGCTCTTAGGCAAGGTGGGCCACAGAGACTGCAGGCAGTCATTAGCATCAAAATACATCAGACCAACTCCTACAGATCTCTGTGCATTGGAAGCCAGCCTGGTCTACCAAGCGAGTCCAGGACAGTCAAGGCTACACAGAGAAACCCTGTCTCAAAAAATCAAAACAAAAACAAAGAAGATGGTAGGGTATCCCACAGTAATATGATCTTATGAAAGATGGTCTGATATATGGACTTGCTACTTTTTTACCTTGTTTTATAGGTGCTATTGGCGGCGGCGGCTGCTTCTCCATCACTTACTTTATTCCCTGTGTAACAGTGTTTAGGCTGCATGTAGGTCTGTATGACGATGTTGGTTCCCCTAGAGTTAGAGTCACAGACAGGCGTGAGCTGCCATGTGGGTGCTGGAAGTGAGCCTAGGTCCTCTAGAAGAGCGGCCATCTCTCCAGACCACAAAGATTCTTTTTTTTTTTTTTTTTTTTTTTTTAAGAGTTATTTATTTATTATTATGTATACAGAGCTCTGCCTACTTATACACCTATAGGCCAGAAGAGGGCATCAGATCTCATTATAGATGGTTGTGAGCCATCATGTGGTTGCTGGGAATTGAACTCAGGACCTCTGGAAGAGCAGTCAGTGCTCTTAACCACTGAGCCATCTCTCCAGCCCACAAAGATTCTTACTTTGAATTATGTGTGTATGTGTCTGTGTGGGTATGTTCACTTGAGTCCAGGTGCCCTCAGATGCTAGACACATAAGATCCCCTGGAACTGGATTGGCCATTTCTCCAGCCTCCTCAACTAATTATTAATTTTTTAAAATCCCCCCCCCCCCCCCCCCCCGTGTGTGTGTAAGGTATGTAGGAATCAGTTCTCTTTCTTCCCCAACCCACATCAGTCCCAGGACTAAACTCAGGTTGGCAGGCACATGGCAGACACCTTTACTAGTTCGTCCTCTAGCTATATATTTTCAATTTTCCCTTTTAACTTATTTTTGTAGCATAAGGCAGTGCTTTTGTTATGAACTTGAATTGATGTGTATTTGGGTGCTTGGTGGTGGTTGGTTGAGTGGCTGTTGAACTAAAGGTTGTAAAACAGAGAATGACACTACAGCCCACAGTAACATACTTCTTGGGCTAGAAATAGATCGCAGCAGTTAAGAGTACTGGGTGTTTTTCCAGAGGACTTAGGCTCAGTTCCCAGCAACCATATGGGGGCCTAACAACTGTAATTCTGGTTCCAGAGAATGCAACACCCTCATCTGGCCACCACGGCACAGGCATACACATGGTGCACAAACATACTTGCACCCAAAACACATATAAAATAAAAATAAATCAATCTTAAGCCAGGTCGTGATGATGCTCACCTTTAATCCCTGCAGGCAATCTCTGTGAGTTCCAGAACAGCCTGGTCTACAGAGCAAGTTCCAGGACAGCCAGGCCTGTTACATAAAGAAACCCTGTCTTGAAAAACAAAAAACAAAGTAAAACAATCCCCCAAGAGTGGGTTTTTTGTTGTTGTTATTGTTGTTGTTGGTGGTGGTTTTTTTCTCTTTGACACAGGGTTTTTTTCTGTGTAGCCATGACTGTCTCTGACTCACTTTGTAGACCAGGCTGGCCTCGAACTCACAGCGATCCGCCTGCCTCTGCCTCCCGAGTGCTGGGATTAAAGGCGTGCGCCACCACGCCCGGCTAAATAAATTAATTTCTAAAAAAAGAAAGAGGAGCCGGGCGGTGGTGGTGCACGCCTTTAATCCCAGCACTCGGGAGGCAGAGGCAGGTGGATCTCTGTAAGTTCGAGGCCAGCCTGGTCTACAAAGTGAGTCCAGGACAGCCAGGGCTACACAGAGAAACCTTGCTTGAAAAACAAAACATTTGGGCTGGAGAGATGGCTCAGTGGTTAAGAGCACTGCCTGCTCTTCCAAAGGTCCCGAGTTCAATTCCCAGCAACCACATAGTGGCTCACAACCATCTGTAATATGATATGGCACCCTCTTCTGGCTGGCAGGAGTACATGCAAGAAGAGCACTGTATACATAATAAATAAATAAATCTTAAGAAAAAAAACATTTAATCCCAGCACTCGGGAGGCAGAGGCAGGCGGATCGCTGTGAGGTCTACAAAGTGAGTCAGGACAGCCAAGGCTCCACAGAGAGACCCTGTCTCGAAAAACAAACCAAAACAAACCAAACAAAAGGCTGGAGAGATGGCTCAGAGGTTAAGAGCACTGACTGCTCTTCCAGAGGTCCTTAATTCAATTCCCAGCAACCACATGGTGGCTCACAAGTGTCTATAATGAGATCTGGTGCCCTCATCTGGGCTGCAGGTGTGCATGCAGGTAGAGCACTGTATACATAATAATAAGTAAATATTTTTTAAAAAGAAAAAAAAAATCCCAACTGTTTGATTTTCAACCAATAAAGAGCCGGATGCTGGGGTGAAAACCTGCCAGCTCAGAGAAGCATAGGAAAGCACTCAGCTGACCTTCCTGCTCAGCTCACATCCCAGAGGAAAAAACAAAGAGTTTATTGCTCAGCTGACAGCCCAGGAGAAAAAGGCCAAAAAACTAAAAGCAGCCAAAACGCTTGCTAGCTCAAAGCTCAAAAACCCCTTCTTATCCACACTGTCTTTAATGCCCTTCCACTCACAGTCCCTCCTGCTCTCTGCCTCTTGACCTAGCGTTAACTTTATTAAATCCTGTGTACAGAAAGTTCGTGGGCTGTCTCGAAAAACCAAAAAAAAAAAAAAAAAAAAAGAATCGTGGGTTAAAGGTGTGTGCTAGAGCAGGGCCACAACATAATCACCTGTTTACAATAAACAATAAGTTCTTGGGTTAAAGATGTGTGTGAGGGCTGAGCCACAGTGAACAAGTTTTTACAGCTCACAGTCTTGGGGTTCAAACGCGTCAATTATCCTGCAAGAGTTTTGTTTTGAAACAAGGTTTCAGCCGGGCGTGGTGGCGCACGCCTATAATCCCAGCACTCGGGAGGCAGAGGCAGGTGGATCGCCGTGAGTTCGAGGCCAGCCTCGTCTACAAAGCGAGTCCAGGACAGCCAAGGCTACACAGAGAAACCCTGTCTCGAGAAAAAAAAAAAAGAAAGAAAGAAACAAGGTTTCTCTGTGTAGTCTTGCCTGCCCAAGAACTTACTCTGTTTGCGAGGCTGCCTTGAACTCAGGTCCACCTGCCTCTACTTCCTAATGCTGGCATTGAAGGCGTGTGCTACCCCTGCCTAGCAACTCCTTTTGTGCCAGAACTACGCATGTTGGGTAGAAGCAGTTTACCTGGGATGACAGAAACATGGAGTTCATAGTGTGGTGCTGGAAACTGTTGACTGGGCTGTACACAGGGGGCTTTTATTAATTACTGTGACTATATGTAGCCTACTATAAGCAAATGAAACTCCACACGAAAGCGATAATTTTCTGTTTTCCTTTATTAGGTTTCAACTTTCTGTGCTGTGGGGTCCACCGTAAGAGAGGTAGATCTGCTGTGTGTCTGTGCTGACTACGCATGCTCTCCTCGCAGTGATTGGCAGCAGCTCTTCCTGTAACAGCTGTAGTAGAGTATGTGGTGTGTCTTTGCCAGGACAGTGCACCCTTAACATGAAGTGCACCCTGCCTTGTTCATTGAGTAAATCTGTCCCAGCTGTTTTTTTTCTTTTCTTCTATTAGTTCAGCTCTTTGTTCTTCTTCATTTGTGTTGTGTTTATTTCTCTTGGTTTTTCCCGTTCTGTAGATGGGGCTTCAAGATGGATGATTATAGCTGAGCGTGGTGTCTCAGGAGGGGGAGGCAAAAGAATTGGCTGAAGTTCAAGACCAACCTGGGCTACATAAATGAGTTGTAGGTGGAGCTGGGCTACAGAGTAAAATCTTGTCTTGGGGACAAAAAGACCAAAACAAGGAGTTTTAATAACTCGCAATGATAATTAATAGTATTTCTAGAAGAGTTGCTACAAGTTCTATATGGCTTGATTCTTTTTTAAAAAAGATTTATTTCTTATGTATACAGTGCTCTGCCTGCATGTGTGCTTTCAAGCCAGAAGAGGGCACCAGATCTCATTACAGATGGTTGTGAGCCACCATGTGGTTGCTGGGAACTGAACTCAGGACCTCTGGAAGAGCAGCCAGTGCTCTTGACCTCTGAGCCGTCTCTCCAACCTGTGTCTTGATTCCTAAAAGAACTTTGGGTTGCAGGAGGTTGACCTTATAGATTTGAATATACTCTATGATAAAAGGTCTGTATTAGTTCCATGCCCTATTTCAACATTTAATAGATGAAAATACGGCCTAGAGAAATTTAACCAAACTGCCCAAGTCAGTCAGTCAGTAAATGTTGAATCCCATGTTGAGACCTAGCAGATCTAGTTGCCCGAATTGTAAAGCCTCCTTTTTCTCTCCCCTCCCCCTCCCCCTCCTCCCCCTCCTCTTCTTCCCCCCTCCTCCTCTCCTTCCTCTTCCTCCTCCCCTTCCTCCCCCACTCCTCCTCTGGAGCACATATTCTTACCCGCTGTGTTATTACTGCCCCCTACCAGTCTATTTTTCTAGCTTTGCAGATCAGTCCCAGTGTCTGCACAAGGAAGAGAGCTCTGCAAACTTCCTGCTCCCCCCTTGCTAATCTTTTTTTGTTTTGTTTGTTTGTTTGTGTTTTGTTTAGCTCCTTGCTAATCTTAGGTTGCTGTGTGAACTAACTTGGTTGTAAACTAGCTATTTCTTGCTGAGTGTATTGTCTGAGCCGGAAGTCTATGATGAAGGAGAGACTAGCACAGAAAGGAATTAATCTTTCTGGTTTCCATCAAAGCAGCAAAATTCTGAGCTCTTGCAAGCACAGAATGTGAATTGTTAGTCATTCTTTCAGAAACTACTTTAGAAGTTAACAAGTCATTTAAAAATGATCTATTTATTCTTACTTTATTGTTTTATGTGTATGATATTTTCTTGCATGTATTTCTGTGCACACCTGTGTGCCTGGTGCCCGCGGAGGCAGGAAGGGGTATGGACTCCCTTGGAGCTGGAGTTACAGATGGTTGTAGCCACCTATGGGTGCTGGGTATTGATCCAGGTCCCCTGGACAAGCAGCCAGCGCTGGAGCTGCCCACCTGTCTCTCCAGCTCTGAGAACAGACATTTTGCCAAGAGTTAATAACTAATCTGTAGACAAGTTCAAATATCTAAGAAAACTCTTGAATTTATCTACTGGGAAGTCTTCTTTTGGTCTAATATAAACAGTAGTGAAAAGCCATACTGTTTTGTTTTTTAATTTTATTTATTAAAATTTATGGTGTGTGCCAGGTGCAGTGGCGCACGCCTATAATCCCAGCACTTGGGAGGCAGAGGCAGATGGATTGATGTGAGTTCGAGGCCTGCCTGGTCTACAGAGTGAGTCCATGGCAGCCAAGTCTGTATAGAGAAACCCTATCTCAAAAAACAAAAGACATGTACCATCAAGACAGACTTTTTTTTGTTTATTTTTATGTAAAAGTCTTGCTGTTCAGTCCTTCCCTGGCCTAGAACTGTGTGCCTCAAGTTGGCCTGAAGCTCACTGCAGTCCCTCCTCAGCCTTCAGGTGCTGGGGTATTAGTGCGCACCTGCTTTCTTGTTGATACTGTTTTGAGACAAGGCCTCTCTATTTAGTCCTGGCTGCTCTGAATCTTTGTGTGTAGACCAGGCTGGCGTTGAACTCACAAAGATCCTCCTGCCTCTGTCTCCCAAGTGCTGGGATTAAAGGCATGTGTCACCATGTCTTGCTAAAATGTACCTCCCCACACACCCTACCCCCACCCCCACCCCTTTTTTTTCTTTTTTTACAATTTATTTATTTAGTATACAGTATTCTGCCTGCATGTGCGCCTGCCTGCCAGAGGAGGGCACCAGATCTCATGATAGATGGTTGTGAGCCACCGTGTGGTTGCTGGCAATTGAACTCAGGCCCTCCGAAAGAACAGTGCTCTTAACCTCTGAGCCGCCTCTCCAGCCCCACAACGTACTTTTTTCCTCCCTTGTTTGTTTTTGGGTTTTGGTGGGTTTTTTGTTTGTTTGTTTTGTTTTTTTGGTTGGTTGATTGATTGGGTTTTTTTTGAGATAGAGTTTCGCTGTGTGGCTCCGTCTGTCCTGGATTGCTGTGCAGACCAGGCTGCTGTGACCACACAAAGATGCACAGCCCTCCTGCCGCCCACCCTCCCCTCACCATGCTGAGATCAAAGGCGTGGGCCTCTGAGCTCGGCCAAGCCCAGCTTTGTTGTATATGGAACAAAGTTGGTTTGTTTGTTTACGCTCTTTTGAAGCCTTAGAACCCCTGTCTGGCAGTTAGAGCCTCTACCTCTCAGAATGATGTGAGCACAGCTTTCCCGCCTTTTCTTTTTCCTCCCCAACTTGACTTCCTCTTCCCACTAACTTTTTCCTTCTCGGTTTTGTTCTCTTCATTCCTCTCCCCCAAGTTTCCCCTCCCTCTATGTGATGTCTTAAGTCAGTTCAGTTCTACAGTTTCACTGACACACACTTCAGAACATACTTTTGCAGTCCTGGTGTGAGTATGCAAGACTGCAGTTCTGCCTTGTGGGAGGTAAATACAAGAGGGTCAGGAGCTCAGGGGCACCATTGCCTAGGGAATCGGAGGCCAATCTAGACTGCAAGGGACTGCCTCAAAAACCAGCAGGGGGAGGTGTTCCTATAGACACGCAGGCCTTTTCTGGTGGTGGAAGGAAGGCTATAACCTAAGTACAGTATCACTGTTATGCCTAAGCACTTAACAGTAATTGTGCCTAGAAATGCAATTCAGTGATAGCACATTTACTTACTGTGTCTGCGTGTGTGGGGGAGGTCACAGGACAGACAGCTTGCCTCAGTTCCCGCCACCCGTTATGGGGTTTCATGAGGCTTTGGCAAGTACGGTACCTCTAAGCCGTCTTCCCGCCTGAAGCCTTGGATTTGTTCCCTGGTGCTGCAAAAGAATATTAAAAAAAAAAAGTTAAAGTTGGGGGGTGGTGGCACACACCTTTAATCCCAGCACTCGGGAGGCAGAGGCAGGCGGATCTCGAAGTCTGGTCTACGAAGTAAGTCTAGGACAGCCAAGGCTACACAGAGAAACCTTGTCTCAAAAAAGAAAAAGAAAAAAGAATTAACATTTAAATTTTCCCTCTTAAGGCTTTTATCTACATTTAAAAATTATTTCATTTATCTTGTGGGCAGAGGGTGTTGTGGCCCATGGCACACTTTATTGAAGTCAAAGTAGAACTTGGCAAGTATTTGCTTCCTCCCCTCCCCCCATATGCGTCCTGGGATTAGACTTCAGCGACAGGCACCTGCACCCACTGAACCATCTTGCTTGCTCTGTCTTGTCTCTCCTCACCCTCCTCCCCATGAGAGAGGGTTTCTCTTTGTAATTTTGGCAATCCACTCAATTTGTAGACCAGGCTGGCCTCAAACTCACAGGGATCCACTTGCTTCTGCCTTCTCAGTGCTGAGATTAAAGGTGTGTGCCACCATGCCCAGCTCCTAGGAACATTTTCTAATGGACGATAGTCTGCTCTATTGTATAAAACAGTCTCTCAGGCTCTCCTTGAATTCACTGTGTAGCCTGTCATGACCTTGCCCCCCGTTTTCCAAGTGCTGGACTTATAGGTGAGTGCTTTCAGTCCCCCAGCCATTCCCCGTCCACCCCAGTACTGGGAAACAAATCTTAAATATTCTAGGCAAGTGTTCTGTCCCAGCCTGATGTTCTGGTGTTTTGTGTTTGTTTTTTTCGAGACAGGTTTTCTCTATGTAGCTCTGGTTGTCCAAGCTGGCCTCCAACCCACAGAGAGCCACCTGCCTCTGCCTCCTAAGTGCTGGGATTACCGATGTTTTAGCTATGGAAGTAAATCTTACTGTTTTCTCAGGGCCTGGCTTTACTATTTAGCACATTTTGGCCTTGAACTAGCAATGCTTTGATAATCCTGCCCCAGCCTCCAAAGTGCTAGAACTGTAGGTGTGGGGATGCTGCCACACCAAGCCCATGGCTCTTTCTCCTTCTGCCATGGTGTCACTGGCATTTTCTATGGTAGTTAAATGTATTAGACACAGAAGCCAGCCGGGCTCAGTGGCATGCGCCTTTTAATCCCAGCATTTAGGGAGGCAGAGGCAGGCAGATCACTGTCTGGCTAGCCTTGTCTACAAAGTTAGTCCAGGACAGGGAAGGCTACACTGAGAAGCCCTGTCTTGAAAAAAAAACCAAACAACAAAACAAAACAAAAAAATCAAAGCACAGAAGTCAGGAGCTCCCTTTAATCGTGTCACTCAGGGAGGAGAGACAATCAGATTCATGTGAGTTCAAGGCCAGCCTGGTCTACAAAGCAGTCCAGGGCAGCCAGGCCTATAAGAGAAACCTTGTCTTGAAAAGCAAAAAATAAACAAACCCAACAACAGCAAAAAGGAAAATATTAACCCTGGGCGGGTGAGATGGCTCCGTGCTTGTTGATACCCTGGGCTTCGCAGCGTCACAGTAGCCAGCCCGGTCTACAGGCCAGTTCCTGAACAGCCAAGGCCACGCAGAGAACCCTGTCTCAGAAAAACAAACACATTTTAAAAAACCAAATTTAAGTTGCCCTCTGCCTACCATGTGTATGTCTTGGTTCACATGGCACACATACCAAACATAACAAATTATGAAAAGGGAACGTGACCGTATGAATTAGAGAAAAGGATAGGCTAAGACTGTAACATGCATTGAGGCCCTTGTAAGTATAGAAGAGAAAGAAAGAACATTTAGGAAGTGCTGTTGGGCAGGAATGGCTCGGCTGGTGTAAGCACTCACCATGCACTAACCATGCAAGCCTAAGTACTCCGGCTTATTCCCGGATGTGGTAGCTCACTTCGGTAATGCCAACAAGAAGGGAGGTAGAGGAGGTTCAGGGGAGCTCAGGAAGTAAACAGCACAGAGGCAGAAGGGGACTGCCTCCAAAGTAAGGAAAGGCAGAAGGCAAGAGCCAGTTCCTCAAAGTTGCCCTCTGACGTCTGCCTGAAGGCTGTGGTACACAAGTGCACACATGAACTAGGTGTGCACACACAATAAGTCAGTCAGTAAATTTTATTTTAAAATGAGCTTTCTTAAAAAGTGCTATCTTACTGGACGGTGGTGGCTCATACTTTTAATCCCAGCACTGGGCGGGAGGCAGAGGCAGGTGGATCTCTGAGTTCGAGGCCAGCCTGGTCTACAAAGAGAGTCCAGGACATCCAGGGTTACACAGAGAGACCCTGTCTCGAAAAACAAAAACAAAAAAAGTGCTATGCAAAAGGATTTGGTATTAGCACAATTAGTTTATTACCATGTTGAGTTTTACACAAACTTTGATCCTCACAGTGAGGGCTGTGTTTATATATGCTTAAGATTTTTCCTTGATCATTTTTTTCTTTTCTTTTTTGTGTTTCTTCTCTTCTCTAAGCAGCAGCATCTGGAATCAAGAGGCCTACAGGCTCTGAGGTGAGTTTCCTGTTGATTCACTGCTTGCTAAAAGTGTAATTCTGAGATAGAGAGTGTCTGTCCAAGTATGTCCAAGCTAATGACATCACCGCACACTGCTGTCACCTACAAAATTCATACTTGAGGACTATGTAGTTAAGTTACAAGAAAAGAAAACGGGACCTGGAGAGATGGCTCAGAGCTTAAGAGCACTGTCTGCTCTTCCAGAGGTGACCTATAGGTGTACATGCAGGTTGGACACTCATATGCTAAATAAATAAATAAATCTAAAAAAAAAAAAAACTAAAGAAATTGGTAAATTATCTCATGGTATTTTAAGTGAGTTTATGGTTTTGTGTTAGCCATATTAAAAATTATCTTGGGCCTTATGCAGGCTGTGAGTTAGACACAGATATCATTTTCCCTTTGCTTACATCTTGGAAAGTAGACAGGATGTGTGTGTGTGTGGGGGGTATATTTATTTGACATGTTTTTATTCAAAGAAAATAAATGCAACTGCATAGAAAGAATTATTTTCATATTCCTAAACATTTTTTAAAGATTTATTTATTTATTATGGCTATAGATCTTGTTATAGATGGTTGTGAGCCACCATGTGGGTGCTGGGAATTGAACTCAGGACCTTTGGAAGAGCAGACAGTGCTCTTAACCTCTGAGCCATCTCTCCAGCCCCTACAACTCTATTTGTGTTGTAGGGAATTTGTGAGGTGGTGGTGGTTGTTTTGAGACATGGTTTTTCTGTGTAGCAGACCTGGCTGGTCTGTAATTCCAGGCCGACCTGAAGCTCTCAAGTGATGTACCTGCCTCTTGCTCCTGAGTTCTGAGACTAAAGGCCTGTGCTGCCATACTAGCTTTTTTCTTTGTTGTTTGTTTTTGGTGTATAATGGGTACTCCTGTGTGTAGAGATGGGAGGTTGATGTCAGGGGTTCCACATACATGCACACACAGTGTAGATGATCCTTCCCCTCATATACTGAGGCAGAGACTGTTGCTGACCTTGGCACACAGCAGTTGGGCTAGTCAGCTGCAGGCTTGACTGCTGATCCTGTCTCTGCCTCTCTTGTGTCTCGATTAACAGTGGCTGCTACAGCCGCTCAGCTTTTACATGGGGATGCAGACACTGGTCTTCATGTTTAAGAGAGTTTATATGTGGGGGGGGGGGGGGTGGGGGGAGGGGGTGCGTGCCTAAGGGAAGTATGAGGACAGATGACAGACAGACAGACACAGTGAGCTTTCTTTTTTTTTTGACACAGGGCTTTAGGGTTTTTCTTTTTATTTTGTTTTTTTGAGACACGGTTTCTCTGTGTAGCCTTGGCTGTCCTGGACTCACTTTGTAGACCAGGCTGGCCTTGAACTCACAGAGATCCTCCTGCCTCTGCTTCCCGAGTGCTGGGACTAAAGGCGTGCGCCACCACTGCCCAGCCGGACATAGGGTTTTTCTGTACAGCTCTGGCTTTTAGAGATCTTCCTCTGCCTCCAGAGCTCTGGGACTAAAGATGCCACTGTATCTGGCTGTAATATCATAGACCTAGTTGCTTCTACTTCCTCCCTGCTGAAATTCAAGGAGTAATTTTCTGCCGAGCCTGAGGACCTAGCATCTAAATTCAATCTCTGAGACCCATTCCATGGAAAGAGAGAACCAACTTACTGATTATTTCTTTTGTTATTTTAAGTTTTATTGGATTGCTTATTTGTTTATTTATCTTTTTACTTTTGAGGCAGGGTCTCATTTAACCAAGTCTGGCCTCCCAGTGTGCTTTTTAGCCCTCTGAGGTGTTGGCTTTAAAGTCTAGATCCTCTGCTTTCCCCTCCTAAAGGCTGGTGTTCCAGGTTTGCACTAGCACGGCACACCAGGCTCCTCAGGGCTTAAGATGGAAGTCAGGGCTTCTTGCAGGCTGAGCAGGCACTCTGCCAGCTGAGATGGAGCTCACTCTGTACTCAGGCTAGCCTGGTGTTCTCTGTAGAGCATAAGCTGACTTGGAACTTTGGGCCTCCCACATCGTGGGATTGCAGGTGTATGCGCCTCTTTTCTGTGCAGTGTGTTCAGGTTGCTATACTTCTCCCATAAGGAGATTTCCTAGCCCACCGTAGTTTTGTTTTACTCTTGTACTTGTGTCAGAGTCCTCAGAAAGTTGACCTGGCACTTTTTTCTGAGATTTCAAGCTTTTCGCTTAGAATATCTTTGCCGGTCTTTGAGGTGATATTCTTCTTCTTTTTTTTTCTTTTGTTTTTTGTTTTTGTTTTTGGAGACAGGGTCTCTCTGTGTAGCCCTGGCTGTCCTGGACTCCCTTTGTAGACCAGGCTGGCCTCGAACTCACAGCCATCCGCCTGCCTCTGCCTCCCGAGCGCTGGGGTTAAAGGCGTGCGCCACCACGCCCGGCCGTGATATACTTCTTGTATGTTTTGATTGTTACTATTTTAAACCTCATGTGGCTCAAACTTGGAATGTAACAAGATTAGACTTGAACTGCTAATCATCTCACATCCAGCCTCCCAAATACTGACTGTGTTTATAGGTGCTCACTACCAAAAAAAGTCTTTTTCACTAAAGATTTAAGGGCAAGTGTGATGTCCCATGCTTTTAATCCCAGCACTTGGGAGCTAGAGTTGGGTGATCTCTGTGAGTTTGAGACCAGCCTGGTTTACAAAGTGAGTCCAAGACAGCCAAGGTTACACAGAGAAACCCTGTCTTGAAAAACAAACAAGCAAAAAGGTGGTGGTACAGAATTTTTACTAGTCCTGTTCTGGCTTCCTAACGCGGTGGCTGCTGCCCTGGCATGCTGACTCCTGGGCAGCTGGTGAGAGGCCGCTCTGTGGTTTACTTCTCTTCTATTTCTGGAGCTGTGATGTGGGTGGAACATAAAGTCATATCATGTACTTGAGAATCTCTTCAAGTCTGGTGAGACGGCTCCTCCATTAAAGGCATTTTGGGTTTTTCTTTTTGGTTTTTCAAGACAGGGTCTCTCTGTGTAGCCGTGGCTGTCCTGGACCTTGCTCTGTAGACCAGGCTGGCCTCGATCCACCTGCCTCTGCCTCCGGAGTGCTGGGATTAAAGACATGTGCCACCAGTATTTGGGGGGTTTTTTTGAGATAGGGTTTCACTCTGTGTGTGTCTGACTGGCCTGGAACTCACAGATCTAGTTGCTTCTACAACCTACGTGCTGAAATTCAAGGTGTGTGGCACTATACCTGCCTAGAGAGTAAAGTAACTTTCTGCCAAGCCTGAGGACCTAGCATCTAATTCCATCTCTGAGACCCATTCCATGGAAAGAGAGAACCAACTTCTGAAAGTTGGCCTCTGACCCAATCCCCAGCAAATACGTATAATAAAACATGATTTTCAAAAGTCTCTTTGGGGATCGGAGATATGCCTCAGTGGTTAAGAGCATTGACTGCTGCTGGTCTCGAGGACCTGGTTTCAATACCCACCACTCACAGGACAGCTCACAACTGTCTATACCTCCATTTCCAGGGGGCCCAACACCCCCACACAGACATGTAGGCAAAACACCAATGTACACAAAATAAAATAAATAAAAATATCTTTAAAGTACTCAAGTTTCTGACTCTGAGAAGCCATTTTATTACCTCATTCCTCTTTTTAAAAAAAGATTTATTATGTATACAGTGTTCTGCCTGCATGTACACCAGCACACCAGAAGAGGGCACCAGATCTCATTATAAAGGCTTGTGAGCCACCATGTGGTGCTGGGAATTGAACTGAGGAACTCTGAAGAGCAGCCAGTGCTCCTAAACTCTGATCATCGCTCTAGGCCCATGCCTCAGACTTTTAACTTTTGGTTTATAGAATTCCTCATATTGCTGTTGCCTACATCAGTTCTAGAGGGAAATTAATTTTAAATCGAATTGTTTGAGTTAGCGGGCAAGGTTAGAATTATCTTGAGTTACGGGGGAAGGAGGGTAGTAGTGACTTTTAAAGGCTTTTCCTTATTTTGTATTAAGTTCCACTGAGAAATTCCAGCCTCATCAATTATTTTTATGTACTGTCACTATAGCTGTTTATCATATCGTGTGGGAATGAGAAACTATATTCTTCTGGGGGTTTTGAGACTTTATCAACAAGGTTCCACAGGTTAACATTTGGCTTACCAACTAGCCTAAGATAGCCTTTTTGTATTAACCATCCTTTTAACTAGTCCTCCCAAATGCTGGCCTTATAGGCATGCACCTCTACATGGCTATATATTAATCTTAAATTTTTCTTTTAGGGACCTTACGCCTCTATCCTGCCTGTCAAGAAAATAGGCCACCGAAGCGTTGATCCCTCTGGAGAGACTACATATAAAAAGGTAAGTCTGGCGGGCTGGGTAGAGCATCTTCCTTTGTAAAACACGGAGGCTGCGCTGTCATCCTCCTGGGTTTGTAGTTCTTGGTTTTGAAATATTGTCTCATTCTAACACAGGCCGGCCTAGAGTTCAGTGTGTAGTTGAGGCTGGCCTTGAACTCTGTAGTTTTTCTTCCTCAGCCCCCTAGTGCTGAGATTATATGGCGAGTCACCGTGCCTGGCAGTGCTGCGCTTGATACTTGGTGCTGTTCTCCATAGACTGTACCTTTGCTGTCTAACTGTGTTTGTGGGTTCATGGTTTTGATTCATTTGAGACATGGTCTCTCAGGCCTGGCCAGAGCTCACAGTGTAGTCCATGATGTCTCAGACTCGCGGAGCTCTGCCTGCCTCTGACTCCTTAGTACTGAAATGAAAGGCCTGCCCCACCGCACCCAGCCCTGAACGTAATGTAACTTGTGTTTCAAAATTTAGTTCACAGAGGATGAATTTCTTTTTACGTGTATTTAAAGGAGACTGTTGCTGCTAATGAAAAATCTTGTGTTGGTTGATAGTTTCTAAAGACAGGATCACTATACACAGTGCTGGCTGTCCTCCAGCTCACTGTGT
>OU015751.1:124072247-124093894 GCA_907169655.1 Acomys percivali | reverse complement strand
CAGGCCAGCTCCAACTCACTGTGTAGGCCAGGCCAGCTCCAACTCACAGATCACCTGTCTCTGCCTCCTAAGTGCGGGGGTTAAAGACACTACCATGTCCAGCCATGGTTGATATTTTTATTAAGTGGAAGAAATTGGATTTCATTATTAGATATAAATATATGCCTGAGTCGTAAAAGGCCACTTTTTTCTGGCTTGGATTTTTGTTGTTATTGTTGTTTGTTTGTTTGTTTTCAGAGGCAGGGTGTCTCTATGTGATAATCCTGGCTGTCTTGGACTCCCTTTGTAGACCAGGCTGGCCTCAAACTCACAGAGATCTGCCTGCCTCTGCCTCTGCAAGTGCTGGATTAAAGGCGTGCGCCGCTGTATCTGGCTTTTTTTTTTTTTTTTTGGATAGGGTCTCCTAAGGTAGTCCAGGCTAGCCTTGAACTTCCTATGTAACACTGGGTACCATCCATCCTACCTCTATCACACCCTCCTTTTTTTTTAAATTATTTTTTTAACATTTTTTGATTCTTCTTAATTTGACATTTCGGTCTCAAGTTGCCAGTATTACCAAGCACTTTGTAGAGATTACCGATGGTGTTTTACAAAGCAGCTAGAGACCAGTCTCCAGTGTCTCTTTCTTCCACAAACACAACCACGTGTCTTCAGTTGCAGGGGATTCAGTTCCTTCTTATGACCCGGATGCTGCACACATGCGGTGCACAGACATGCATGCCGGCAAAACTGCCACACATGTAAAACGAGGTAGAAGAGGACAGCAAACATACATGTGTGTGTTACATCCAGCTACTGTAGTCCCGTGCATACATAACACACAGCCATCCAGACAGAAAAATAGGTGTGTGTGTGTGTGTGTGTGTGTGTGTGTGTGTGTGTGTGTGTGTGTTGGCCTGGAATTCTGTGTAGGCTATGCTGACCTACAATTCACAGGGATCCACCTGCATCTGCCCCCCAAGTGCTAGGATTAAGGGTGTGCACCACCATTCTTGGCCATGTTTTCTTTTTTAATTAAGAGGTTTGTTAGTGTTGTACTATTCTGTTCTTGAAAGAAACACTTGTCCTTCTTTGAGAGTCCCAAAGCTTCTGTAGCTACAGTCAAATCAGAGTCAGGCAGTAATACAGAGCTCTTCCCTGCCTGAGGCCTGCAGAGATGGCCCTCTCGCTTACTTTGAATGTTCAGTTTTCTCAATCGTTGGTAGGTTTAATTGCAGTGCAGAGGACCGGCTTGCTAAGTTTTATCTAAACTATTGGAAGGGATTGTGCTTTCAAGTGTTTCTGCTACAGTTTTCCTCAGGGGTTTAGTGGGTTTGGTTGATTGGTTTAGTATTTTACAGCAAGGTGTAACCCAAGCTGACCTAAAGTTTAACCGTGTAAATGGTGGGATTCCAGGTGAGTCACCATGCTCAAATTTCTCCCTAGTTTGTATTGGTATGGCCAGGCTTTTGTTTACTTTGTTTAGGTTTTTATTTTATTAGGGGTTGGTGGTTGAAATAGAGACAAGGTCTCTGTTTGGCTTTGAACTGGATTATAGGCATTGCTACCATGCCCAGACTTCAGTTAGACTTGATACCAGAACATTTTCTGTAACTTCTTTATTGTTTCTTAGACAACTTCATCAGCCCTGAAAGGTGCCATCCAGTTGGGCATTACTCACACGGTAGGCAGCCTGAGTACCAAACCAGAGCGAGATGTCCTCATGCAAGACTTCTACGTGGTGGAGAGCATCTTCTTTCCCAGGTACAGAGCCCAAGTAGTGAATGTGCAGGAGAGTAGCCTGGACAGTATGGCTGTTAAACCAGCCGCAAGGCAGTTTTAAGGGCTCTCATCTAATTAAAGACTGTCTGTCCTTAACCCTGTTGTAAATAGGGGAAAGGGATGAGAGAGTTTAGAGAGCTGGCTTTGCTGTATGCCTCTGGCCGGTGGAGTCGCTCGTGTAACAGTCAGACTCATTTAGGCGAGTGAGATGGCTCAGCGGCACACGAAAGCCTAACAGCCTGAGTTTGAGCCCCAGGACCCACATGGTGGGTGAAAACTCCTTCAGATTTTCCCTGACTTTAGCACTTGTACCAAGGCATGCACACCTGGGCATACACACATGCTTACACACTGAATAAATGTAATCTTAACAAATGTTTTCAGAGCTGAGCGGTGGTGGCGCACGCCTTTAATCCCAACGCTCAGGAGGCAGAGGCAGACGGATCTCTGTGAGTTCCAGGCCAGCCTGGTCTACAAAGAGAGTTCCAGGACAGCCAAGGCTACACAGAGGTTACTCTAGTCTTGGCTGTTCTGGAACTGTCTTTATAGACCAGGCTGGCCTGGAAGTCACAGAGATCCGTCTGCCTCTGCTTCCTGAGCGTTGGGATTAAAGGCGTGCGCCACCAATGCCCAACAAAATAAACTTTTAATTGACTTGATGCATTGCCTAGGAGGCAGTGTGAGTCCTGTGTCTTATTCTCCTGTGACCTGCACACAAGTTGACAAATCCTCATCCCATGTCTCTAAGAAGTATGTTGGGCCGCTCTTTAAGCATCTGTTCAGGGTAGATTCCATGGGTAAGGTTTTTTTTTTTTTTAAAGACTCATTTATTTATTAAGTATACAGTGTTTTGCCTGCATGCAAACCAGAAGAGGGCACCAGATCACATTATAGATGGTGGTGAGCCACCATGTGGTTGCTGGGAATTGAACTCAGGACCTCTGGAAGAGCAGGCGGTACTCTTAACCTCTGAGCCATCTCTCCAGCCTGGGTGAGGTTTTTTTTTTTTTACTGTTTCATCCCACAGTGAAGGGAGCAACCTGACCCCGGCTCATCACTACAATGACTTCCGTTTCAAGACCTATGCACCTGTTGCCTTCCGTTACTTCAGAGAGCTCTTTGGCATTCGGCCTGATGATTACTTGGTGAGTTCCTAATCGCAGACCCTGTGACTTGGCTGCAGGAGTAGCTCAAGGGACACGCTTCTTGCCCCTTCTTGCCTCCGTGTTCCTTAAAATGGGTGTGGATCTGTAGCTGACCTCTACGTGGGCAGGCCCTGGCGTGCTCACTCTTCATGCGTGTCTTCCCTCACTTGCAGTACTCCCTGTGCAGCGAGCCGCTGATCGAACTCTCCAACTCTGGAGCTAGTGGCTCACTCTTCTATGTTTCCAGTGATGATGAGTTCATCATTAAGACAGTCCAGCATAAAGAAGCAGAGTTTCTGCAGAAGTTGCTCCCGGGCTACTACATGGTGAGTGAGGAGCACTGCCGAGGCGGCGGTCCTCAGCAGGGCAGCAGTGCTCAGCAGGGCAGCAGTGCTGTTGTCTTGCTTTTGGTTTCTCGAGACAGGGTTTCTCTGTGTAGCCCTGGCTGTCCTGGAACTCACTGTGTAGACCAGGCTGGCCCCCAACTGGTAGAGCTCCACCTGCCTCTGCCTCCCGAGTGCTGGGATCACAGCACTCGATTCTGAGCCTTTTGGAACTGATCTGATCTTAGAGGTGGAAGTCAGGACAGGGCTTTGTTGGCTCTGTTTCTTAACAATTAAACTTTATTATACAACCCAACTAGCTTATACAAGAAGGAAAAAAGGTTAAAGGGACAAAAGAGTGAACCTTCCGGTATCCGTTCCACGAGATGAGTCCTTAGGTGTCTCTCTGGCCCGCGTGATAGTCCAGCCTGTTCGCTTTCTCCACACACTCTCCCAAAACCCTTGGCTGAATCTCTTGTTTTTCTCTTCCCCACCTGCCTGAGTCACATGGGAAGGGCGGTCTCCTTCTCCCATTGAGGGTCCATTAGGAAAACAATAGCCCAGGTGGGGTTCCCAGGTCTGCTTCCTGAATTCCAGGCCCAGGATGGCTCCACTCAGTCTATCACAAGGTATTCATGGGGTGCCCCAAGGGTAAAGCCCGCCAAGACTGCTTCCACCTGTGACAAAGCTTAATCTTTCCCACAGGGCTTGGTTGTTCTGGCTTCTGAGAGATATACTGGCCGTTTAGTCTCTGCCTCCCGAGGATGTGCCAGCACACTGGGTTTAAGGTGCCTTGAGAGATTTTGGACAAATACGTAGGGCAACACGTTTTACCTCAGTCCTTTGTAAAGCAGAGAAACAGTAGGTAGCAACTTTTGCCTTGAGTGTCACTGAAAGTCAGCTAATCTGTTCCACTGCTGTTAATTTTATGCCTCAGAATCTTAACCAAAACCCTCGCACTCTGCTGCCCAAATTCTACGGATTATACTGTGTACAAGCAGGCGGGAAGAACATACGGATCGTGGTGATGAACAACCTCTTGCCGCGGTCTGTGAGAATGCATGTCAAGTACGACCTGAAGGGCTCCACCCACAAGCGGCGCGCTTCTCAGAAGGAGCGCGACAAGACCCTGCCCACCTTTAAGGATCTGGACTTCCTGCAGGACATGCCTGACGGCCTGTTCTTAGACGCCGACATGTACAGTGCTCTCTGTAAGACTCTGCAACGCGACTGTTTGGTGAGCTGTCACTTCCCTCTATTTCAGACGTGGGGATCCTTTCATTGAAAAACCCTGTGGACCACGCGTGGTGGCGCATGCCTGTCCTCCAGCAGAGACAGACAGGTGGAGCTCTGTAGCATGACGACAGCCTGCTCTGTAAAACGGGTCCATAGCAGCCAGGGCTTCGCAGAGAAACCCTATCTGGAACAGAAAACACAACACAGCACAAAAAGAAAAGCTTGTGATTCTCTGGCGTTCAGTCTGTGGGAGGAGGCGGGGCTCAGAGCGGCCGTCATTGTCTTGTCCTTCCCAGCCTCCCTCATTGCCACGCCTGCAATGCCAGGTTGTACGTGACGTGTGCTTGTACCAGCCTTTTTTTTTTTTTTTTTTAAGATTTAATTATGAGTGCTCTGTCTGCACATACACCAGCACACCAGAAGAGAGCATCAGATCACATGGTGCACAGTTGTGAGCCCACCCTGTGGTTGCTGGGGATTAACTAAGGACCTCTGCAACTAGTCTCTTACTGTTCAGCCATCTCTCCAGCCCTTTTTAAGGTTTTTTCAAGTCCTGGCTGTCCTGAAACTCAGTCTTTAGATGAGGCTGGCCTCAAACTCAGCGATTCACCTGCCTCTGCCTCCTGAGTGCTGGGACTAAAGCTGTCCACCACCATGCCCGGCTTTTTGGGTTTTGGGTTTGGTTTTTTGTTAGTTTTGGTTTGTTTTTGTCGGTTTTTTGAGACAAGGTTTCTCTGTGTAACAGCTCTGGCTGTCCTGGAACTCGCTCTGTAGACCAGGCTGGCCTCGAACTCAAGGAGATCCCCCTGCCTCTGCCTCCCAAGTGCTGGGATTAAAGGTGTGCGCCATCAGCTGTTTGTTGGTTTTTTGTCTGCCTGTTTTGTTTTGAGATCTCAGGTAGCTCGAGCTGTCCTTGCACTTCCTGTGTAGCTGAGAGGATGACCATGTGCTACATCTGCACGCGCAGGCTTATGCACCGTGCTCAGTTTGAGCTTAGATTCCCAAGCATCTAAGCAAGCACTCAACAAGCTGAGCTATGACCCAACCTGTGGTTATGGATGTTCCTTACAGTATAAATGCATCGTCCTTGGGCCTTGAAAAAGACAGTGTTCTCTTCATAAATGACAATTGAACTTGAAGAGATAAGTTGTATTGCCTACTTGGGTGGCTCAGCCCTATAATTCCAGTTATTTGGAGTCTAAGGCAAAAGAAAGAATCAGGTTTAAGGCCAAAATGGGAAACGTGGTGAGATCGTATCTCACAGTTTACAGGGTAAAGGCAGACTGGGGATACAGCTTAGTGGGATACACCAGAGACCTGTGTTCCGTCTCCAGCACTGCAAAAACATAGTTCCAGTATTCAAAGAGGAGAAAGGCCGGGAAGGGAGTGTAAGTACAGACACGCTCCTCAGGAGGAGCAAGAGCAAAGCTTCGTGAGCCATGGACGTGTGAGAACTGAGGAGGTCTGGACGCCTCACAGATTGGGCCGTGTCCTCTCCCCCTCAGGTGCTGCAGAGCTTCAAGATAATGGACTACAGCCTCCTGATGTCCATCCACAACATGGACCACGCACAGCGAGAGCCCGTGAGCACTGAGGCCCAGCACGCAGTGGACACGCGCAGACCAGCTCCACAGAAGGCTCTCTATTCCACAGCGATGGAGTCTATCCAGGGCGAGGCTCGGCGGGGTGGCACCGTGGAGACCGAGGACCAGTGAGTGAGCTTGGGAGCAAGGACCAGTCACTTCTGGAATAGAGGGGCTTTGATTTGACAGTGAGGCCGACAGCATTAACGCTCATGGTGCCATTGCCTGATCTTTTGAAGGAATAGAAGGGGAAAGGTGCAGAAGGTCTGCCTAACATGACACGACTGAACCTGTAAACACTTAGAAGCTTAGATCTGGGGCTGGGGAGATGGCTCAGAGGTTAAGAGCACTGACTGCTCTTCCAAAGGTCCTGAGTTCAATTCCCAGCAACCACATGGTGGCTCACAACCATCTACAATGTGATCCGGTGCCCTCTTCTGGCCTGCAGGTGTACATGCAGGCAGAGAACTGTATATTTAAGAAATAAATTAGTTTTTAGAAAAACAAAACAACAAAAGCAGCTTAGATTTTCATCTATAAATCACATTAGAACTTTCGTCACAGTTTATTGTAGGCTTCTTTGCTGATGGCCTCTTTCTGACTGTCTTGGGTTTACCCAGTGAGTGTGATCACTAAAACTGTCAGATGGTTTCATTGTTGGGTGTCTTGTACCACTATTGCCAAGAAAAGTGTCTTAGTGGGAACCAATCAGGATTGGAAAATAGCAGCTGTTTGCATTTATCTGGGGACTGGTCCTGCCATTGCTGAGCAGTGACGTTCAGCTCTGGGCTCCGGGGGAGTACAAGGGGTTGTGGCGCACGGTCAGCTCAGCTCCCCACTGGCATCCACGGTTGACTCGGGTAGGAGGAGCCTCGCCGGCTTCTGAGCAGTGCTCACTGTCCTCTCCTTTCCCCAGCACGGGCGGCATCCCTGCCAGGAACAGCAGAGGGGAGCGGCTCCTGCTCTACATCGGCATCATTGACATTTTGCAGTCCTACAGGTGAGGAGGGTGCTGAGCTGGTCACTCGGGGCTCTCACTTTCCCTTTTAATTTTTCTCATTTTATGAATGTGTTTTGCCTTTTGTCTATGTATGTGCACCTGTCTACTATCTGATGCCCATGGAGGCTAGAGGAGGGGGTTGGATCCCCTAGGACATGGCTCTGCGCTGTCCTGTGGGTGCTGGGAACTGGGAACCAGATCCTCTGCAAGAGCAGCCAGTGCTCCTAACTAACTGTTGGGCTGCTCGCTCTCCAGTCCCCAACACACTTCTTTTAGACGTATTCTTTGTAAAGTTCTTGGCGATGCAAGAACAGTGAGTCACAGTCTGGTTACCCGTAGATTTCAGGTGGTTTTCCTGCCTCACCGCCTCTTCAGCGTGATCTACACTCTGTGGAATGCTGACTCAGTCCTCAGATAGAAGCCTAGGGTGGAGCGCTCCATCTGCCTGACTCTCAGTGAGAAACCTGTGATTGAGTCATCCTCCACATAAGGAGACAGCTGGGAGCACAGGCTCATTTCCACAGAGGAAAAATAAGACCTCTGAGTTATGTAAAAACGACAGCCTGCGGAGCTAAGAGTCCATGGCGTGTTGGGTGTTGGGCTCCATGTTTGTCCTGACACAGTGAGATATTATGGCAGGCTGGTTCTTCAGTGTCTGACTTACTGATTATCATCTAATTTAAACTTTTCTTTCCATTTATTTACTTATTGTGTGTGCTTCTATGTGCATAGTGAGCAGCGGGCATGCGGAGGTCAGAGGACAACTTGGGGAAGTCGATTCTCTCGAGCATGGGGATTCTGGGGATTAGACTCAGGTCATCAGACTTGGTGGCAAAGCTGGGCATGGTGGCACACGCCTGTAATCCCAGCACTCGGGAGGCAGGGGCAGGAGGATCTCTGTGAGTTCGAGGCCAGCCTGGTCTACAAAGTGAGTCCAGGACAGCCAAGGCTACACAGAGAGACCCTGTCTGAAAAAACCAAGCCGAACAAAAACAGAAAAACCAAAACAGACTTGATGGCAGGCACCTCTACCCACTGAGCCATCTCACTAGCCGTCTTACAAGTGTAGCTCTACCTTCTCTGGTCTACCCATCTAGTCCACTAGCTTTTTTTCCTTTTTCTCTTTTGGTTTGTTTGCTCTGTGTTTTATTTTTCAGACAGGGTCTCACATTGTAGCTCAGGCAGACCTAGGGCTCGTGGCACTTCTCCAGACCCAGTCTCCCAACTGCTTGGTTACATGTGTATGCCACTACACTCACCCTGCATACGTGCGTGTGCCACTACACTCACCCTGCCTTTTCTAGCACTTGAGCCCAGGCCCTCATATGCGTAGCAAGTGTTTATCACTGGACTGCCCTGCTCATCTTCCCTGACTGGACTCTGTGGAGTAAATACTGTAGCTCTGCCTCTTTGGAAAGTCATTATGTCACAGTGGTTGTACTTGTCCAGTGTCTGGTCAGGGTTTGCAGATACCGTGGCCTCCTTATGCTTCTAAACTGAATAATGAGGCCAGTCTTTGCTTTGGGAACCACTGTGTGGTGCATTTTTCTTGGCAGGTTTGTTAAGAAGCTGGAGCACTCTTGGAAAGCTCTGGTCCACGACGGGGTGAGTACGTCAGCCAAGGCCTCCCTCCTTCCCACTTCTGCTTTTCCTGACAGTTGCCTCCGTTTCTTCTGTGTATTATTTATTTCATTTCTGGGCTTTACCCTGTGGCAGGATTCGCTCTAAGGGAACGTGGCCCTTGGGTGAAGTGGCCTCTTGCTGGGCCTCTCTGCTTAACCCTGCAGTCCTGTCTTGTGTTCCACAGGACACAGTGTCCGTGCATCGACCAGGCTTCTATGCTGAGCGGTTCCAGCGCTTCATGTGCAACATGGTGTTCAAGAAGATTCCCTGTAAGTGGCTTCTGCCAGGTGACCCCCCAGTGGCTCCCTTACCCCAAGAGATGGGGGGCCGGACACCTCTGCCAGGGAGCTGCCAGAGCCAAAGGCCTCTCCTGCTCTGCCTACATCCTGTGGGCGCTGCTTCTCGTCCTTGTGTCCCTCACTGTCTGTCCCAGTCCGTTCCCGAGTTGTTGCCCCCCCGGCTCTCCCTTCATGTATCGCCGAGGTGAGGGCCGTTTCTGGGGAATTGGTGGGAATGGAAAAAACCATGTAGCTGTGACTGTGGACTGCGTGACACAGGCTTGGTTGTCTAGAAGCAGACGAACAGGCAAGGGTGTTAGCAGTGCTCTTAGCTTTCCTTCCATGACCAGGTGGCAGAAAGTCTCAGATTAGTTCAGGTGCAGCCATCAGCCTTGCTGATCACAGTTGAGGGCGTTTTTAGTCTTTCCATCAGCTTTCTCGATACAGAGCTGCCAGTGTTCTTTTTTCAAACTTTCTGTGTCATTGACACTGGCAGATTCCAGGTCATCCTCCTGTGCTCTCGTCCTAGGCATCAGTTGTCCCATAGTGAGGTGAAGATATCACAGACAGGCTGCGAGGCGCAGAAGTGCTTGCGAGTGAGGCAGTAGTGCATGTTATAGTGCTGTTTGCACTGATGCCAGGAAGGTGGATAGGTGTGGAGCCGCCTGTAGTGCTCACTGGGTGGCATTGGTGAGAGCCAAGCCAGAGAGGGCTGTGCTTGTGTCACTTTCCTCTTAAGGGTTCTGTTTCTTTCCAAAGTGAGGTGACTTGACCCTCTTCTCTGAGTAGTGCTTTGTAGGCCA
The DNA here is from genome assembly GCA_907169655.1 of Acomys percivali. Taxonomy (NCBI): domain Eukaryota; kingdom Metazoa; phylum Chordata; class Mammalia; order Rodentia; family Muridae; genus Acomys; species Acomys percivali. The sequence goes on along the minus strand of OU015751.1, from coordinate 124,084,142 downwards.
TCTTCCTGCCGTTACCCCATTTTCTGCCTTTGCTTCGGAACAGCTTTGGGTATGTGTTGGTGTCTGTCTTGGTGATGGTTTCTGAGGCGAGTGCTAAGCAGGCTCTCTCTTTCCCTTTTGAAGTGAAGCCTTCTCCTTCCAAAAAGTTTCGGTCTGGCTCATCTTTCTCTCGGCGAGCAGGCCCCAGCGGCAACTCCTGCATTACTTACCAGCCGTCGGTCCCTGGGGAACACAGAGCACAAGTGACAACAAAGGCAGAAGTGGAGCCAGGTCAGCGCCAGGGCTGGGTCCCCTCCCCCTGTATTCTCAGGCTAGCGCGCCTCTGGGCCCCAATGCTTTTTTGTTTTTGTTTTTTGTTGTTGTTGTTTATTTTTCGAGACAGGGTTTCTCTGTGTAACCCTGGCTGTCCTGGACTCGCTTTGTAGACCAGGCCGGCCTCTGCCTCCCGAGTGCTGGGCTCCATGCCCCAATTCTTTTTTTTTTTTAAATAATTTTTATTTATTTAATTTTAATTTATGTGTGTTGGTGTGAGGGTGTCAGATCTTGGAGTTACAGACAGCTGTGAGCTGCCATGTGGGTGCTGGGAATTGAACCCGGGTCCTTGGGAAGAGCAGGCAGTGCTCCTAACCACTGAGCCATCTCTCCAGCCCCCAATGCCCCCAATTCTATGCAGTAAGAAATAACTTGCTAACTTGTCTTGTTTTGTTTAATTTTTTTGTTTGTTTGTTTGTTTGTTTGTTTGTTTCGAGACAGGGTTTCTCTGTGTAGCTTGGCTGTCCTGGACTCACTTTGTAGACCATGCTGGCCTCGAACTCACAGCTATCCGCCTGCCTCTGCCTCCCAAGTGCTGGGATTAAAGGCGTGCGCCATCCGGCTTGTTTAGGTTTTTGTTTCTGTTTTTCCAGACAGTTTCTGTGTGTAGCCGTGGCTGTCCTGGAATTCATTTTGCCTCTGCCTCTGCCTCTGAAATGTTGGGTTTAAAAGGCATGTGCCACCACTGCCCAACTATTCTTTATTGTGAGACAGAGTCTCACTGTGTAGCCCAGGCTCTCCCAGAATGCACAGTGTATAGCCCAAGCTAACCTCAACCTCAGGGCCGTCCGCTCTCAGCTTCCCAAGTACTGGGATGGCGGGGATGAGTCTCCATGTCCCTGAGTCACCACACATTTTCCCTCACCACACTGCCCTTCGATTATTGATCCGTTCTTTGTTGATTGATTGGTTGGTTTTCCTTTTTCTCCAGATGCACACCTTGGGCGTCCTGATGTCTTACCTCAGACTCCACCTTTAGAGGAGATCAGTGAGGGTTCGCCTGTTCCTGGCCCCAGTTTCTCACCTGTAGTTGGAGAGTCCTTGCAGATGCTAACTCTGAGGTGGGTTTCTGGACTCCGTACTCTCTTCAGTTTCTTGGAAAGCTTCATTTTGATGGTTTTCAAGAGTCTCTGCTGGGCAGTGCGGTGGGCTGAGGGGAGACCAGGACAGCCAGGGCTACACAGAGAAGCCCTGTCTCCTGTCTGTCTGTCTGTCTGTTTTTCTAAGACAGGGCCTCTCATGTGTAGCCTTGGCTGTCCTGGACTCACTTTGTAGACCAGCCTGGCCTCTGCCTCCCAAGTGCTGGGATTACAGGCATGCACCAAGGTACCCAGCTTGAAATTGTAAAATTCTTTTTTTTTGTTGTTTTGGTTTTTTGAGACAAGGTTCCTCTGTGTAGCCTTGGCTGTCCTGGACTCACTTAGTAGACCAGGCTGGCCTGGAACTCACAGTGATCCACCTGCCTCTGCCTCCCAAGTGCTGGGATTATAGGCGTGCCCCACCACGCCTGGCCAAAACTGTAAAATTCTTAAACCCTTATCTCAGATTGATAGAGTGCTCTTGCCTGTGCAGTGTTTTTGCTAGTGACTCAAGGCAGCAGGGAGCACTGAGCTGTCTAGAGTCCACTTGTCATGGTCATGGTGGCACCTGCTTGGGAATACCTGTGATCCTTGGGCTCAAGCAGGAGGATTACAGTATGACACCAGCCTAGTTTTGAATGAACTCCTGGGGCACTATTTCATGTGCACAGTCATGGTACTGAGGAGGTGAGTTAACCACTCATACACCACCATACAGGCGGGTGGGCACATTGCTGTACAACCGTGTAAATTCAGGGCCGGGAGGTGGAGCCTAGTGGTACAGCATTTTCCAACATAGTTGAGGCTCTCGGCTCAGTCTTCAGCGCTATACACAAAGGGAAAGGCACGGAAAGTCCTTTAGCTGTTCTAAGAGCCAGGTTGCTCTATGCCTTTTAGAGTATCTGTGAGACAAACCTGCAACTACTGTGTGTTTGATTTTTAGTGCATTATTCTTGGGAATTGGACCCAGGGCTTCATGTCTGGTGCATCTGTGCCTCATCTTACCCTTTTGGGTCGTCCTTGTTGTGTTGTTGTTGGATCAGTCTCAGTTTTGCAGCCGTCGATGGCCTGGAGTTTGCCGTGTGTATCAGGCTGGCCTGAGACTCACAGGGATTGTGAGTCAAAACATGCACCACCATGCCAGCCGGCTTAGGCCTTTACTTTTTATTTAAAATTTTTTCTTCGTGTGTGTGTGTGTGTGTGTGTGTGTGTCAGGGTGGGGGTTCACATGTGTCCCACATTGTGGGCATCAGAGAACAACCTTCCATGTAGATTCCAAGAATCTTCTTCCTTTTCAACCCCCTAACACTAGTTAAGAGAGAAGAAAGCAGGGTTGGAGAGATGGCTCAGAGGTTAAGCACATGGACTGCACTTCCAGAGGTCCTGAGCTCAATTCCCAGCAACCACATGGTGGCTCACAACCATCTATAATGTGACCTATACCAGGCTGGCCTCAAACTCACAGTGATCTGCCTGCCTTCTCCCTCCCGAATGCTGAGATTAAAGGCGTGCGCCACCATACCTCGCTTATACTTGTGTGTTTTTAAAGAAACCAAAATTCGGGCTAGAGAGATGGCTCAGAGGTTAAGAGCACTGACTGCTTTTCCAAAGGTCCTGAGTTTGATTACCAACAACCACATGGTGGCTCATGACCATCTATAAAGAGATCTGGTGCCCTCTTCTGGTATGCAGGTGTACATGCAGGCAGAGCACTATATAGGTAATAAATAAATAAATACTTTTAAAAAAAAAAGGAAGAAAGAAACCAAAGTTCTCATTACAGTCAGGTTTGGTGGCAGACACTTTAACCTGCTGAGCTATCTAGCTAGCCTGTCTGACTCTGTAACCTAAGCTTGCCTTGCACTTACAGAAATCCTCTGCCTCAGCCTTCCCAGTTATAGCATTACAGGCGTGAGGTACAACACCTGGCGAAGGTACTTGTGTTTGAAGTCAGGACCTGAGGCATGGTAGACAAGCACGATTGCCTCTGGGCTAGATTACCATGGGAGGGTTTTTTGGTTTTGTTATATTAAAGATTTGTTTGTTTGTTTGTTTGTTTGTTATACACTGCTCTGCCTGCATGTACACCTGCAGGCCAGAAGAGAGCATCAGATCACATTATAGATGTCTGTGAGCCGCCATGTGGTTGCTGGGGATTGAACTCAGGACCTCTGGAAGAGCAGTCAGTGCCCTTAACCACTGAGCCATCTCTCCAGCCCAGTGTTTGTCACCCTACCTCTTCACATTTCATTTAGATTCAGAACACAAAGCTCAGTGGGTAAAAGGTGCTCGCTGAGCCAGGCAGATCTCTGGGTTCAAGGCCAGCCTGGCGTACAAAGTGAGTCTGAGACAGCCAAGGAAACCTTGTCTTAAACAAACAAACCAACAAACAAGGTCCTTTGCTGCACAGGCCTGGCAGTTGCCGTGGAGGCAGGACTGTGTGTGCGGAACTGCTTTGCCACTGACCTGCACCACAGCCCCTTTTTGTCTTCTAACTCTCTGCCTGTCTTTCCTTCCTGTCAGTTCAACCTTGGAAAAGCTTGAAGTTGCAGAGCCCGAGTTCACCCATGTGAGTACCTGGGGTCCAGGGTGTGTCACCGATGGAGTGGAGCGAGCGCCGACAGGGAATGTTGGTGTGCTCCTGAGCCTTGCTTTAAAAGTTTTAAATCCCAGTACTTGGCAGGCAGAATTGGAGTCCATCCTGGTTTTTCCAGGCCTGCTGAGGCTACATAGTAAGATTCTGTCTCCAAAAAATAAAAAAGGTTTGTGGTTTTTAAACTTTCATACTTGCCAGCTATGGTGGCGCACGCCTTTAATCCCAGCACTTGCGCAGCATAGGCAGGTGGATCACTGTGAGTTCGAGGCCAGCCTGGTCTACAAAAGAGGTCCAGGACAGCCAAGGCTACACAGAGAAACCCTGTCTGGAAAATCTAAAAAATAAAATAAAAGACAGGTTTCTCTGTGTAGCCGTGGCTGTTCCAGACTCACTTTGTAGAGCAGGCTGGCTTCAAACTCGCAGTGATCTACCTGCCTCTGCCTCCCAAGTGCTGGGATTAAAGGCGTGCGCCACCATGACCAGCTGCTAAACCCTGTCTTCAAAAAAACAGGCAAACAAAAACAAAAAACTTTTATACTTGGAAGCTAAAGCTAAAAAAAGAAAGAAAACCTGCCAATTTTGTTAGCTAGGATGAAGCAAACCTGAGATCTGCTCCTGCCTTGTCTTGTATTTGTGGTTAACTGTGTGCTCTTTCTGTTGTCAGTGAGCCCTGAGCCTCAGAAGACCTGAAACTGCGGCTTTGAACTCTAGACGTCAGCCTTGCCCCAGGAATGCTGAGTCATCAGGAGAGGAGAGGGCCGAGGGACGTGGAGCTGGCAGGGCTCTCCATCACAGTCTCCCCTTCCTCGGGCGTTAGTGCCTTTGACATGAGGACAGCAGTGTCCCACCACTCCAGAATTGGGTGGAGTGAATTTTCTACTGGCCACCATGGCTTCTACAAACCCTGTTCTCCGTGCTGTCCCTGCGGTTGCTGGACTAGGTGGTTTCCTCTCTTTCCCTTTCCCTGGAGCTGGACTCTTACGGTTTCCTCAGGACGAGTAGCTGGACATTGTTGCTGCCTTCGCGCTTCCTCTGGTCTTTGAAAAGACCCCAGTGATTTTTATAAAGGTTTTTAGGGAAGAGTGAGGATGATCCTTACTCCTCCTTAAAAGGAAAAGGACAAACAGTGCACAGCGTGAGTCTGAGCCAGTCTCAGAAGCCCTGGCCTTGCAGAAGAGCCCTGGTGTCTGTGACCCAGTGATGCTCGGCTGGCTACCGCCAGCAGCTGCTCTTCTCATCCCTCATTTGAGGCTGAGGGAGAGGAGGGGGTGTGGCCTCCACACCCGTTTATAGCTGGTGGGCAGCCACACTGGGAGAGCGGGCCTCAGCAGGGCCCTCCTCACTGCCAGGTCATACAATTATTACTATTTTGCAATTTGGAATGTATTCTAATAGTTTTTTAAAATATAAAGAATTATCAGATGATTTTAGACCATTCTCCAAAGGAGACTTCATGTTCTTCCCATGTTTTCCAGCAGTGTTCTGCTCTTTGTGGAGCTGCGGTGGAGGGAGACGCTTGTCTGTGTAACAGGCAGTCTGTATCTGTGAGGCTAGAGAGTAGTGTCCTAATCGCTGGGGAGCGGCAGACTTTAGCCATGCTGTTACCATGCGCCTGCCTGCCCCCCATCCCCCACCCCCGACTCTGTAGAGAAGCTGGAATGGGGCCACATAAGCCCCCTCCTCTCAGAGTCAGGGACCTTCTGGTCGCGGCTGGCGGGGGCAGTGCATGGAGCTGGAATCCCGCGTTACTTCTCCGTCCCGTCTTACCATGATAGCAGGTTCGCCGACCCCCACGTAACTGTCTATATTAGACGCCCCAGCCAGTTTCTGGCTGCCTGTCTTTGCTGCCATGTTCTTTTTTACAAGAAGGAAAGAAACAATTCTTGCTATTTTTTTTTCATAATTTACTATTTATGATGTATTTAAATGTTTTATTCAGGACAGTTCTGTAAGGGGTGGGAGGGAGTCCTCGGAGGGCGGGACATGGGGGGACATGGGTGTCAACATTTGTATGGAGTGTTGCTATTGCCTCTACTTTGTATTGTTGAAACAAGGACAAATGCAATATGAAAGTAATAAATATCTGGTTTTAATGTATTAAATTCAATTATTTAGACCTACTTTTAAATGTTTTTATTAGCATGGTAGTAATAGTTTCATTACATTTCATCCATGTACATAGTGTCCGTGAGCATCCCTGGGGCTGTTGGTGCTGGGGTTAAGCCTAGGACCTGCGAGCTCGCGCTGAGCTTCACCCCAGCCCTCCTGGGTCTTGCACATCCCGTGTGCTCAGCTCTCCCTCTGCCGAGCTCTGGTTGTGTTAGCAGGACACACTCTTCACCTTCATCCCTCTGCATGAGTTTAACTTGAGCTGAGAGCAGCGGCTCCAGTTCCCCGTCTGCAGCCCCTAGGATCATAGCAGTTGGACCTTGGTGAGGAATTGTAGAAGAATGTTAATTCAGAACAGGGCTGAGGGCAAGAGATCACATCCAGAGATCTTCTAGGTCTCTGTGATCCAGCTGGAACACAAACACCCCAGGAGACAGAGGCAAGCAGATCTGAGTTCAAGGCCAGCCTGGTATAGAGCAAGTGTCAGGAAAAAAATGCTTAGGTCCAGGCGTGGTGGTACATGCCTTTAGTCCCAAATGACGGTAAAGCTAGTTTATAGAAGAAAGCACCCATGTTTGAAAGTGATGTCTAATTGAGTGGCAGGAAAGGTGATGAGTCAGAGATTTGACAGAATAGGATACACCAAATTCTCACCAACTGAGCCAGAATAAAAGTTACTTTTGGGCTGGAGAGATGGCTCAGCAGTTAAGAGCACTGATTGCTCTTCCAAAAGACCCAGGTTCAACTCCCAGCACCCACATGGGCAGCTCACAACTGTAACTCCAAGATCTGACACCCTCACACAGACATGCATGCAGACACAACACCAATGCACATAAAATAAATAAATAAATAAATAAATAAATAAATAAATAAATAAATGTTTAAAAGCTACTTTTACCTTGGGGTGGGGGGAGTTACTTTTACAAAGCACTCTTGAATAGATGGTGACTTGGTCTGGTTAAGAGAATGACTTGAGAGCCAGGCGTGGTGGCGCACGCCTTTAATCCCAGCACTCAAGAGTTCACTCGGCTGAGGAAGAGGATGAGTGAGGAGAGGAAGCCTGTCAGTTGGCCTAGAATTCCTTCTGACCTCACCTACTGCGCGTCCCGTAGAGAATCATAAGGCTTCCCCCTGGTTGCTTGCTTGCTTGTTTGTTTGTTTTTCAAGACAGGGTTTCTCTGTGTATCCCTGGCTGTCCTGGACTCACTTTGTAGACCAGGCTGGCCTTGAACTCACAGAGATACACCTGCCTCTGCCTCCTGAGTGCTGGGATTAAATGCATGCAGCACCTTGTTTTTTATGATAAAGTCTCTCAGCCAGGCGGGGTGGCAGAGCCTGGTCTACAGATCCAGGGAGGGAGGAGAGTGTCCCCACTTCCACCTTCACCTTTCCTGCCTGCCCCCCAGCTGCTGCTGTAGCTTGCAGTACCTTTCCTGGAAACTGGCCTTTGGTTACAGTCTCTCCTGTCAACCGGTTCTGCCAGCGGGGAAGAAACGCCCTATAAGCTTGGGCCACTGCAGCCCAGACCCTTGGGAGCCTCGCACACACGGAGTATTGGTGTGGGAACGAAAAATGGTAGCCAACCGCTTCTCAAGAGTGTCAAGACAGCTCAGCCGTGCGGTATTTGCTGTTCGAGGATGGTGACATAAAGTGGACTGATGAAACCTGAACTAATGGCCAAAAAATACTATAAACACTTAGGTAGCAGCTCCTGAGGCAAGGACGTCGAAGGAAGTAAACTGGCTGTCAAGAGTTATTAGTGAGCCGGGCGTGGTGGCGCATGCCTTTAATCCCAGCACTCGGGAGGCAGAGGCAGAGGCAGGCGGATCGCTGTGAGTTCGAGGCCAGCCTGGTCTACAAAGTGAGTCCAGGACAGCCAAGACTACACAGAGAAACCCTGTCTCGAAAAACCAAAAAAAAAAAAAAAAAGTTATTAGTGTCCAAGAGTAAAACACAGACCCCAACCATTAGCTCTGGCACAGCTGGGGACGGAAATACTGTGTGTGGAACTCACATACAAAAGGGAAAGTGAGGGGCTGCTGCGAACACAGCTGCCGACAGCGCGTGTCTAAAGGCCTGACGCTCTGGCTTAGTTTCCCAGCACCACACCAATAGCCTAGAGCGCAGAAGGGCCGGGCGTGCTAACCCTTTACCCCAGCACTGGGAGGCAGAGGTGGCGATCTCTGAGTCTGAGGCCAGCCTGGTCTACGGAGAGAGTTCCGGGACAGCCAGGGCTACACAGAGAAATTCTGTCTCAGAACCAAAAAAAGAAAAGGGAAAGGGAAGAGGATGAGGAGCCCTTGGCTGTCTTCTGGCTGTATGGTAAATTGTGGCAGCTTGGTATCCATGAGGCCCTATCTCAGACGCACAGAACTAGAGGAGACAGTGTGGGCCAGAAGTGTTGCGGGAAATCTCACTTAAGCACAAAGACCTCCAGTGAGAATGTCAGCGAGTTTTCTGAAGCAATTATGAGCGTCCTGGAATAGATCCAGGTAGACACCGCTGACCCTGAGGAACTTCTGTGGAGTTCTTTTTGTTTGTTTGTTTCGCTTTTTGAGACAAGGTATTCTGTAACCTCTGCTGACTGGGCCCTCGCTCTGTAGACCAGGCTGGCCTCAAACTCAGAGATCCCCCTGCCCCTGCCTCCCGGGATTAAAGGCTTTGCACCATCATGTCCTGTTAACCTTAGGGTAGTTTCACATTTATTTTAGTAGAGTGGGGGCTGTGGTCGGCTTATGTGGTTCTCCGCTTCCCTGGGCGGGGCTGTTGGCCACCAGCCCACTGAGGAGAGGGAAACAGAAGATGAGATACAGGGGAGACACAGGGCCTGGCCGTGCGGAGACCGAGTACTCAGGGAACCAAAGGCTGAATAGCCCTTGCAGGCAGGGGCTTCCGGGATAGGTGTTCATAATTAGTTGAAATCAGGCACTTTAAGGATGCCTGCTTTGCATTTGGCAGCACGCTATTATCATATGACCCGGAACACAGTACCTAATTATCCTATAGGCGAAGGGAGGGGTGAGCTAGCGGGGAGCTGTGTCAAGGGCCGTATACCAGATGTGGTTATGGCCGTCTAGACTACACTGCAGATGGAGTCAGGCAGAGAGCAGGAGGCCCTGCTCGGGGGAGGGAGTCCCGCACCTAACGCCAAGCTCAGAGTGGCCTCGTGGACTGGGAGGGCTGCAACCCCAAACAGCAGGGTTCTTCTAACTGTTTGTACCATGCCCCTGTGTGGAGGTCAGGGGCAACAGGAGGTCTTCAGGTCTCCTCTACCACGTGGGGTCTGGGAATCGAACTTGGGGCCTTAGACTTTACCCGCCTGGCCAGCCTGTGTTTTTGGCTGACCCACCATGAACTGACTAGGTCGAGAGTCTGGTTGTGAGCTACAAACAAACCTTCCCAAGGACATGCCTGGGTTATCAGTTTTTCGTTTTTAATATTTTTTTCTCATTACAACAGCTTTCAGATTTTTTTTTTTTTTGTTCCTCACCTATGCATATTTCTCTTATGTGTTCATACCCATGTCTTGTTCATGTGGCTACGTTCGCCACGTGTGTGTCTGTTGCCTTACAGTTGGACTGCTTGGCTGGCTCTCATCTCTGAAACTCGAGTTACAGATGGTCGTGAGGTAGCCTGTGGGTGCTAGAAATCCAGTTCCAGGGAATCTGACACCCCCTTCTGGCGTCTGCAAGTACTGCATGCATACAAACACCCATACGCCTAGAACTTAAAAATAAATTTATCTTTTGACTTTTTTCATTGATTTCCCTTTCTTCCCTCCAAGCCTTTCCTTATATTCCTCCTTGCTCTATTTCAAATCCATGGCCTCTTTTTTTGTTGTTGTTAATTGTTGTATTCATGTGTGTGCATGTATATACATACATGCTCCTGCCTTGTGTGTGTACTATCGTGTGTGTATGTTTTCAGGGCTGACCAGTTGCGTGTTCTTCCTGGGGAAAGCCCCCCTCCCAAGCTGCGCGCAAGCATTTTTTAGTTCCTTTTGTGTAGAGTTAAGGCCTCTTGGTCTTTCCCTGTGCACTTTGACATGTCTGTTGTGGTCCTCATTTTAGGCAGTCGTGTTTGTAAAAGGAACTTTTATTCTCCTGGCTCAGTTGTTGTCTGGGAGGCTCACTGCCTCCTTCTGCTAACCTAGGCCCAGTCCTGGAAGCTTCTGGCCTCTGTACAATCTAACCTAAGCCTAGAATGGTTTCAGCCTCTGAGACTTACTGCTTAATAAGCTCACCTTTACTTGTTCTTTCTGAGCTCTGGGCTGGCTGGTACAGCTCAGCTGTTCTGGCTCAAACTCTTCTCCCAGCTGACTTATTTAATCTGGCTTCTCTCTCAGCCTGGACTTGCTCTGCTTGGCCTCAGAGTAACTCAGCAGTTTGCTCTAATCTTCCGGCTCCTTCTCATTTTCTGGCTCGTTCCATCTTCACCTGAGTTCTCTCTTTCTGCAACCCATCCCCCTATTACTGTCTGGTAGAAACTGCCTCCTCTCTCTGTAAAACTGCCTCTGAAGTAGCTTCCCTTTCCTCTCTCTTCTCTGAGAGTTGGGCAAATCCTATTTTGTCAAGTGAAGGAGCAATAAACCTGTTTTCCTTACAATCCCAAGTGTGGGATCATAATGGTCTTGTGAGAGAACAGGTGAGGTTAATCCACTAGAAGACCAACCACCTTGATTGTTGCCAGCTGAAAAGATCCCAGACTTTGGGAGGAGATACATAAATGAGCCAAAAACAAGAGGTGGGGCTTTTTGGGAGACTTGGGATCGTTTTTTTTTTTTTTTGGCTGTTCATCGCTCCACTTCAGGATGCTCCTAGAGAGAACCACTCAAGGGAAGGCTTCAGGGCTCCGGCTCCTGCTGAGGTTCTGAGTTCTGGTTACTCCAGGTTCCAGCAGAAGAAATACTGCTGATTACGCCAGGAGAATCGTTCCTTGGAACTGATATCTTTACGGGTTTGTTATTGTGTTCCTTAATCCTCTTTTCCTTTTGTTTTGGTTAGTCGGGTTATAAGTGACATATGCTCAGTTACTAAGTTGTTAATAAAATATATTGGTTAAGAAAACTGAGCCAGGTGCTGGAGATATGGTTCAGAGGTTAAGAGCACTTTAAGAGCACTGTCTGCTCTTCCAGAGGTCCTGAGTTCAATTCCCAGCAACCACATGGTGGTTCACAACCATCTATAATGCAATCTGATGCCCTCTTCTGGCCTGCAGGTGTACATGCAGCCAGAGCACTGTACACATAATAAATAAATAAATATTTTTAAAAAAAGAAAAAAAGAAAAAAAAAAAAAAGAAAACTGAGCCAGCCGGGCGTGGTGGCACAATGCTTTTAATCCTAGCACTCGGGAGGCAGAGGCAGGTAGATCGCTGTGAGTTTGAAGCCAGCCTGGTCTACAAAGTGAGTCCAGGACAGCCAGGGTTACACAGAGAAACCTTGTCTTGAAAAAAAAACAAAAACAAAAAAAACAAAAAAAAAGAAAAAGAAAAGAAAAAGAAAATTGAGCCTACAGTCAAGTTTTCTCTGACTCTTCACCTTTCCTGCCACTCAATTAGACGTGACTTTCAAACATGGTGCTTCTTTGTACAAACTAACTCCACTTTTGTTTAGGATTAAAGGCGTTCACCACCACACCTAGACCTAAGCTTCTCTTTACCTGATACCTGCTCCATACCAGGCTGGCCTTGGACTCAAATCTACTTGCCTCTGTCTCCTGGATTAAAGGTGTGTTTGTATTCCGCAGGATCACAGAGACCTAGACACAGTCTCACAGCCATGGCGGGATCCTCTAC
>OU015751.1:124049673-124072237 GCA_907169655.1 Acomys percivali | reverse complement strand
TTTTTTTTTTTTTTTTTGGTTTTTCAAGACAGGGTCTCTCTGGGTAGCCTGGGCTGTCCTGGACTCCCTTTGTAGACCAGGCTGGCCTCGAACTCACAGAGATCCGCCTGCCTCTGCCTCCTGAGTGCTGGGATTAAAGGTGTGCACCACCACGCCCGGCCCTGGGGCTAGGGTATCCTTAATGTTTAGACTGTGGTTAGGGTTTGGGCTGTTTCAGTAAAGTGGTGCCTGGCGGTTGTCCTCCGAGACCCATGGCTTCGCTTGTGCTGGCTTACCAGTACCAGGCACTGGTTCCTCCTTGTTGAGCGTGTCTAAAGTCTAATCAGGGAGCCCTCGGTTACCACCAAGGTGTGTGTGCCACTACTGTATTCTTAGGGTTTTCATGCCATGATTGTCACCGATGCAGCTCATAGGTGTCAAGGCTGGGTAAGACTGTTAGTAGCTTCTCTCCTTTAAAAACTTGCATAAGCCGGGTGTGGTGGCGCATGCCTTTAGTCCCAGCACTCGGGAGGCAGAGGCAGGTAGATTGCTGTGAGTTCAAGGCTAGTCTGGTCTATAAAGTGAGTCTAGGACAGCCAAGGGGAACACAGAGAGACCCTGTCTCAAAAAACAAACAAAAAAATAAAAATAAAAAAATAAAAACTTGCATAGGGGCTGGAGAGGTGGCTCAGAGATTAAGAGCACTAACTGTTCTTCCAGAGGTCCTGAGTTCAATTCCCAGCACCCACATGGTGGCTCACAACCATCTATAATGAGATCTGGTGCCCTCTTCTGGCCTGCAGGTGTACATGCAAGCAGAACACTATACATAATAAATAAATAAATAAACAAATAAATAAATAAATATTTTGGTGCTTTTGTTTTTGTTTTTTTGTTTTTTGAGACAGTGTTTCTTTGTGTAATTCTGGCTATCCTGGACTTGCTTTGTAGACCAGGCTGGCCTTGAACTCACATATGCATAAGAGTGGTCTGTTTTCATGGACACCAGAAAAGGGAGTTGAACTCAGGACCTCTGGAAGAGCAGTTAGTGCTCTTAACCTCTGAGCCATTTCTCCAGCCCCTGAATCAAACTTCTAAGGAGCCTGATGCCAGAGGACTTATTGCCAGCACATTTAAACATCGTACCGTTTGGAAAAACATTTCCTGGTATGATACAATCCCCAGTGCTCAAGGAGGCATAATTATGTCAACACTCAGAGACTGGCTACCTGTACTAGCTTAGGGGCCTGGTATGGTCTGGTCTCCATCTACTATTGCGTTTAGATTACTAGCTACCTCTGGTCCTGTTTGTAGAAGCTTGATACAGCCCGGCCCAACAGATGACACAGCTCACCAGGCTCCTAGTCCCCTTTATTCCCAGCCTGAAAGCAGGAAAACAGAGTTAGTGTCTTTTCCATTGATAAGACAATTCTGGAGCTGGGCATAGTGGCTCATGATTTTAATCCCACCACTCGGGAGGCAGAGGCAGGTGGGTCTCTGAGTTCACAGCCAGCCTGGTCTGCAAAGGGAGTCCAGGTCAGGCAAGGGCTACACAGAGAGACCCTGTCTCAGAAGAAAAAAACACCCAACTCATCATCCCTAGCAATTAGGCATGTGCAAATCAAAATAACCTTGAGATTTCATATTATCCTACAAAACAACATCAAGAAAACATCAGACAAAAAATGCCGGAGGGGATACGGGAAAAACAGACTTCATTCTTGCTTCTAGTGGAATTGCAAACTGCTGCAGTCACTATGGAAGTCAGTGTGGAGAATTCTCACAAAATATAAGAATAAATCTTCCCTATGACCCAGCTATTCCAATCCTTGGCATCTGCCCAAGAGACTCCACACTCTACCCCACAGATAATTGCTCAGCTCATGGCTGCTCTATTCACAATAGTTGGGAAATGGAAACAAACTAAATGCCCTTCAGCTGATGAGCGGGTGATAAAATGTGGTGCACACACACCGTTCTGTTGGGAGGACAAAGGTCCTTGTGCTGGGATTAAAGGCGTGTGCAGCCTGCCACCACCCGGCGATGCCCACATATATCTTAGCTTTTTTTTCTTTCTTTCTGTCTTTCTTTCTTTTGAGAACTCCATTCAGGTCCTAAGGCTATTTTTTTTCCAAAATGGTTCATTTATTTTCTTTCTTTTTCTCTTTTTTCTTTTCTTTCCTTCTTTTTTTGGTGGGGGGTTGGTTTTGTTTTGGTTTGGTTTGGTTTTTCAAGACAGGGTTTCTCTGTGTAGCCTTGGCTGTCCTGGACTCACTCTGTAGACCAGGCTGGCCTCGAACTCACAGGGATCCACCTGCCTCTGCCTCCATAGTGCTGGGATTATAGGCGTGCGCCACCATGGCGCCCAGCCTTTCTTTCTTTCTTTCTTTCTTTCTTTCTTTCTTTCTTTCTTTCTTTTTGGTTTTTCGAGACAGGGTTTCTCTGTGTAGCCTTGGCTGTCCTGGACTCGCTTTGTAGACCAGGCTGGCCTCGAACTCACAGCGATCCACCTGCCTCTGCCTCCCTGAGTGCTGGGATTAAAGGCGTGCGCCACCACGCCCGGCTTCATTTATTTCTACTCTCTGCTTTTTGAGGTTTATATATCCTGTATTTTAATCCCCTGTCAGATGTACCTGGCAAAGCCCCTCTACGGTTCCGTCGGCTCCCTCTTCACTGTTTGTTTTGCTGGGCGCGACGAAGCTTTTCAGTTTTTTTGGGTCCCACTTGCCAAGTGCTGATCGTAATTCCCGTGCAAATGTCTTCCTGTTCCGAAAGGCCTTTGCCACACCTAGTTCACGCGGGGTGCTGCCTATGTTTTCTCCCTGCGGGTTCAGTGCTTCTGACTTCACGCTCAGGTCTTTGATGCACTTGGAGGCGAGATGGTTTCTTGCATTTGCACTATAAACACTATGCGCCACCTACCACTAGAGGGCGGCTGTGATCAGATGAGGTTACCCACCCCATAAGCATTGAGATGGGAGTTTCTAATTTCCTTTTTCTGCGTGTGGACATCCGGTGTTCCCCAGCACCACTTGTTGAAGATGCTTTTTTTTTCCCCCCAGCATATGTTTTGGAGTCTTTGTTAAATATTAAGTTGCATGCTGGGTGGTGGTGGTGCAGGCCTTTAATCCCAGCACTTGGGAGGCAAAGACAGGCAGATCGCCTATGGGTTCTGGGTCAGCCTGGTCTATAGTGCAAAGTTCCAGGACAGCCATAGCTGTTACACAGAGATACTCTGTCTCGAAAGACCCCCCCAAATATATATATAAATTAAGTCGCTGAAGTTATGTGTGCTTGTGTTTGGGTCTCCAATTTTGTTCCATTGGTTTCCATATCTGGCTTTGCGCTGGCACCATGTTGTTTGGATTACTATAACTTTATTTCTTTATTGTTGTTGTTGTTTTTTTTGGGGGGGGGGTTGAGACAGTGTTTCTCTGTGTAGCAACTTTGTTTTGTTTGGTTTCTGGTTTTTTGAGACAGGGTTTCTCTGTGTAGCCTTGGCTGTCCTGGACTCACTTTGTAGACCAGGCTGGCCTTGAACTCACAGAGATCTGCCTGCCTCTGCCTCCCGAGTGCTGGGATTACAGGTGTGCGCCACTATGCCTGGCTAGAACGCACTCTTTAGGCCCTGCTGGCCTCAAACTCACAGAGCCTCCACCTCCTAGTGCTGAGGTCAAAGTGTGCACCCTCCACCCCCAGCACTCAGGGGCTAGACGGAGGTGGGTCTCTGTGAGTTTGAGTTTGAAGCCAGCCTGGTCTACAGAGTGAGTTCCAAGACAGCCAAGGCTACACGGAGAAACTGTCTTGGAAGAGAAAAAGAAAACAAAAACAAAAACAAGGCGTTTCCCCACATCAACTAGCACATTGAAGTTAATGTGGGAGCAAGCAAGACGGCTTGGCTGATACAGTCCTCTCTAAGTATACTTGACGACCCAGATCCCCATAGAAAAGCTCGTGCAGGTAGCAAGCATCTGTAAGCCCAGGATTTCTGTGGCGAGGTGGCTGCCTTCTGCTGTTCCTGCAGCAGTGACTCTTTAAGCTCTGCTTATGGTATTCAAAGGTCTCTCTAGGCCAGAGTCTCAGGTTCTTTGGGCTGGGAAAGCTGTTGAGTGCTTTGGGGACAGCATAGCTATGAATAGACTGCCTCCAGCCGCCCGGGCAATGACGCAAACCTGGTATACTAATCTATGTCAGCTTCGCTCAGTATGGGCTCCCTACCCCCAAACACATGTAACCCCAACTCTAGGAACCCAGGGCCCTCTTCTGACCTCCGAGGCACCTGCACACATGTGGCATACGCACACACCTGCATACGTCTCACACACACACACACACACACACACACCGTTTTTTTTTTTTTATATTTATTTAATTTTAATTTATGTGCATTGGTGTGAAGGTGTCAGATCTTGAAGGTGTCAGATCTTGGAGTTACAGACATTGTAAGCTGCCATGTCGGTGCTGGGGATTGAACCAGGGTCCTTTGAAAGAGCAGACGGTGCTCCTAACCACTCAGCCATCTCTCCAGCCCAGATCGTTTTGTTTTTCAAGACAGGGTTTCTCTGTGTAGCCCTGGCTGTCCTGGAACTCTCTTTGTAGACCAGGCTGGCCTCGAACTCACAGAGATCTGCCTGCCTCTGCCTTCCAGTGCTGGGGTTAAAGGTGTGGGTAACCGGAGGCTGGAGAGACGGCTCAGTGGTCAAGAGCACTGACTGCTTTTCCAAAGGATCCAGGTTCAATTCCCAGCACCCACATGGCAGCTCACAACTGTCTGTAACTCCAAGATCTGATACCCTCACACAGACATACATGCAGGCAGAACACCAATGCACATAAAATAAAAATAAATAAGTTATTTTTTAAAAAAAGGTGTGTGCCACCATGCCCAGCCAAAAAGAAATCTTTTTAAAGGGCCCAAATGGAGTCAGACCCACATGCACATACCTAAACTCCCAGCACTCAGGAGGCAGATGCAGGCTGATTTCTGCCAGGCTGGTCTACAACACTAGTCCAGGACAGCAAAGGCTACACAGAGAAACCCTGTCTCAAAAAAACAAAAATAAGTAAATAAATAAAAGGGCCCAAGTTGAGAGGGTTCCCTGTCCCTGGAAAACAAATGTAATGGAAAATGTTTCCCTAAGGTCAGCTTACTGCTGTAGTTATGGGGGACAGACAAGAACTGACGTCAGAGCTTGGTGATGTTCTCTGCTTGGTACTGGTTCAGAAACATGAAAGATACAAGATTTGGGGGGCGATGAAGAGCAGCTGAAGTAGAGTCACTGCAGAGAGGCTCTGAAGGTGAAGACGCCAGGGTACCGGAAATGGCCAGGAATGTGTGAAGTGTGCCAGTGGGCTGCAGCTCCGGAGTAGAGCAGCCTAAGAGAGAGGCTGTGTTGCCGCAGGTGGCGGAGCTACCACGCGCCCTGGAGCTCAGCTGATTGTCTCACAAGCTCCAGGTGCCTCACCTACAGCAGCAGCACTTGGTGTTTTCCCTACTGGAATGAAAAGATTTTGGATTTTTTTTTTTTTTTTTTTTTTTTTTTGGTTTTTCGAGACAGGGTCTCTCTGTGTAGCCTTGGCTGTCCTGGACTCACTTTGTAGACCAGGCTGGCCTCGAACTCACAGCGATCCGCCCACCTCTGCCTCCCGACTGCTGGGATTAAAGGCGTGCGCCACCACGCCCGGCCTAGATTTTGGATTTTTTTTATTTCAAAACAGGGTCTTTCTTTTTTGTTTTAGTGTTTTGAGACAGGCTCCCTCTAGCTGGCTGTCCTGGAACTCACCACTCACTGTGTACATCAGGCTAGTCTTGAACTTACACAGATCCACCTGCCTCTGCCTCTGCACCCCAAACACTGGGATTCACTTGTCCTGAGACAAGGTATTTTTATGTAGCTCTGGCTGGCTGGAGCGTGCTATGTAGACCAGGCTGGCCTGGTTTCAAACTCACAGAGATCCAACTTTCTCTGCCCTCTGAGTTCTGGGATTAAAGCTGAGCACTACCATGTCGGGCTTGAGACTTTTAACTTTTTTTGTTTGTTTAACTTTATTTTTGAAACAGGGTGTTATTATATATATATATATATATATATATATATATATATATATATATATCACACAACAGATCTTGTACAAAAGTTTATTTGAAGAGGAAGGGAAGGGAGGAGAGTTAGGGCTTGTGTGAGCCATGAGGGCAGGAAGAAAGACAGAGAAATAGAGAGACAGTGGGAGAGCAGAGGAGGAGGGGGGAGGGAGAGAGAGGGAGAGACAGACAGACAGACAGAGACAGAGACTAGGAGGGAGGGAGCAGTAACCTAGCCCATGGGCAAGTCTTTTACCACCCTACCACCACCACTCCATCCCTCCACCCCCCACCCCACCCCAACAGCAGTGGCAGGCAATGATGTCAGAAGTTGCTAGGCAACCTAGAAGCAGGCTGGTGGGAGCACATAACACAAGGTTTCTCTGTGTAGCCTTACCTATCATGGACTCACTTTGTAGACCAGGCTGGCCTCAAACTCACAGAGAACTGCCTGCCTCTGCCTCTCTGAATGCTGGGATTATAGGCATATGCCACCAAGCCTGGCTGTTTGTTTAATTTTTTTTTTAAAGATTTATTTATTTACTATTATGTATACAGTACTCTGCCTGCATGTATACATGCAGGCCAGAAGAGGGCACCAGATCCCATCATAGAGGGTTGTGAGCCACCATGTATGTGGTTGCTGGGAACTGAACTCAGGACCTCTGGACTCAACCTCTGTGCCATATCTCCAGCTCATTTCTTTATTTTTTGTTTAATTTTAATTTAATTTAATTTTATTTTTTGGTTCTTCAAGACAGGGTTTCTCTGTGTAGCCTTGGCTGTCCTAGTCTCACTTTGTAGATCAAGCTGGCCTCGAACTCACAGCAATCCACCTGCCTCTGACTCCCACCTGCTGGGATTAAAGGCGTGCGCCACCATACCTGGCTCATTTGTTTATGTCTTGAGACAGAGTTTTATATTAATAATAAGAAACAAGATAGTGCCGGGCATAGTGGCACACGCCTTTAATCCCAGCACTTGGGAGGCAGAGGCAGGCGGATTGAGTTCGAGGCCAGCCTGGTCTACAAAGCGAGTCCAGGACAGGCAAGGCTACACAGAGAGACCCTGTCTCAAAAAAAAAAAAAAAAAAAACCAAAAAAAAAAAAAAAAAGAAAGAAAGAAATAAAACAGAGCCAGGTGTGGTGGCGCACGCCTTTAATCCAAGCACTCAGGATGCAGAGGCAAGTGGATTGCTGTGAGTCCGAGGCCAGCTTGGTCTACAAAGAGAGTGACAGGGCAGCCAGGGCTACACAGAGAAACCCTGTCTCGAAAAACCAAAAACAACAAAAAACAAACCCCAAGAACAAAAAAAAACCCATGATGCCAGATTACATGAGTTTTATTAAATAAGCAGGGGAAGAGGAGAAAAGAGGGGAGAGACAGAGACAGAAACAGAAAGAAAGAGGTAAGAAAGTAAGAGAGCCACAAAGAGGGTTTGGCCTTTTATAATCTTGGGTAGGGCTACGCCCCCGAGGCAGGTAGGTAATGACATCACAGATAAGCCGACTGAAACAGATTCCTAATACGGGGTTTCTCTGTGTAGCCCTGGCTGTCTACTCTATAGACCAGACTGGCCTCGAACTCACAGCGATCCACCCACCTCTCCCTCCGGAGTGGTGGGATTAAAGGGATTAAAAGCCACCACCTGGGGGTTGAGGATTTAGCTCAGTGGTAGAGCGCTTGCCTAGTAGCAAGCACAAGGCCCTGGGTTCGGTCCTCAGCTCTGGAAAAAAAAAAAAAAAAAGAAGCCACCACCTGGCTGACACTTAACTTTTAAAATGTTGAGCTTGTTTTGTTTTTTGTTTTTTTTAACATATATAAGCACTCTATTTGCATGTCTGACTGTGACAGAAGAGAGCATCAGACAGAAGAGGGCACCAGATATCACTATAGATGGTTGTGAGCCACCATGTGGTTGCTGGGAATTGAACTCAGGACCTCTGGACAAGCAGTCAGTGCTCTTAACCCCTGCGCCATCTCTCCAGCCCAAAACGCTGAGGTTGTTAATGACCATGGAAACCTTATAGCGGGCTTGGGTGTGGTTTTGAATTGTAAGGTGACCTTGGCTCACGGAGGCAGAGTCAGGGTTTAACATGATGCACTTCTGTGTCAGGTTGATGGGGGTGGGGGAGTGGGGGAGTGGGGGGTGGAGTTGCACGTTGTGTGCAGAGGCAGATGGACCCAAGACTCTCTCAGAGGCCTTGATGAAAGGACAAGGGGAACTTCACTTTGGCGTCCTTGTCTAGGAGTGGACTTGGCAAGTACAGCCCAGGGCTGGAATCAGTACCTATTGGGGTCAAGGTTGCAGATTCTGGGGGCTGCGCATCTTCTCCCTGGGCTGCGGTTATCAACTTGGGCAGCTGGGTCTGTGGTGTCCTGTGTTCTCCGCCAACACTGTCTGATTTAGCTCCCTGCTGACCTTGGCTGCTCACCCCCACCCACCCAAGGGGAATCATGGCGTCATTTCCATGGCGAGGCTCTCCAGGAATCTCAGGTGCTTGCTGAACAGGTTCTGCAGGCAGATTGGGTGTTGGACCTGTAATTTCCCTAAGGTCTCCTTGACACTCCTCAGGTAGAGGGTGTGGGGATTCAGGCTTACGGTGGCCCGCCCCACCCCCCATCAGGCAGAGAAGAGGAAGCCCTGCTGATGAAGGGAGTCCGTTTTATAGGCCTGGAAGGGAGGCAGAGGGGTGGAATTGACTAAGGGAAACGTCTGACAGGTGAGAACTGGGGAGATGTTCCGTGGACCCGGGGTACTGTAGTCAGCAAAGGTCTACTGCTAGATTCACAGAAGAAACGGTCAGAGGCGCCAGGCTGCGCAGTGAAGGGAAGTCAGCCATCTGTTGGTTCTGTGTGATCGTGGCCTTGATCTGTTGATGACCCGTCTCCTGTTTTTCTTTTTTTTTTTAAAGATTTATTTATTTATTATGTATACAATGCACATCAGATCACATTATAGATGGTTGTGAGCCACCATGTGGTTGCTGGGAATTGAACTCATGGCCTCTGGAAGAGCAGTCAGTGCTCTTAACCGCTGAGCCATCTCTCCAGCCCCCATCTCCTGTTTTTCTTTTTGTCTTTTTTAAAATCTATCTATGTACATTGGTATTCTGTTTTTGTGTGTGAGGGTGTCAGATCCCCTGGAACTGGAGTTACAGTTGTTATTATCATTAAAAATGAGATGGCACAGGGTTGGAGAGATGGCTCAGAGGTTAAGAGCACTGGCTGCTCTTCCAAAGGTCCTGAGTTGAATTCCCAGGAACGACATGGTGGCTCACAGCCATCTATAATGAGATCTGGTGCCCTCTTCTGGTGTACATGCAGGCAAAACACCGTGTATATATATGATAAATAAATAAATATTTTTTAAAAACGATATGGCACAAAAATCCAAGTACTATAGATATATCCAGAAGCCATACTAATGCACTGTTCCCTAATACGGGGGGGTGGGGGTGGCAGGGGCACAACACAGATATGATATGGAGAGATTTATTGTAGAAGTCGGGGAGGGAGGGGTGCCCAGGGGAGAAGAGACAGAGAAACAGACAGAGAGACAGACAGAGACAGAGACAGAGAGTGCAAGAGTAAAAAAAGACAGAAAAAAGGATGGGGTTTGTCCTTTTTATCCTGAACCATTGGTGGCAGGAGCAGGTGATGACTTCAGAGGTTGCTAAGCAACCTAGGACAAGTTTGTGAAACTTCTCATAGGCTATGGGTGCTGGAGTTGCACTGGGGTCCTTTGGCAGAGCTGCCGTTGCTCTTAATCATTGAGCCGTCTCTCCGCCCCTGAGGAGCTTCTCTTTCTTTCTGTTTCTTTTCTTTTCTTTCTTTCTTTATTTTGGTTTTTGGCCAGCCTGGTCTACAAAGTGAGTCCAGGACAGCCAAGACTACACAGAGAGACCCTGTCTTGAAAAACCATTAAAAATAATAATAATTTGGAAATTTGGTATGCCAATTTTGGCCTCTGAACGCAGCCAGGTTTTTGTACTAGAGTGTCCTCCGTTGAAGGAAGAGAGGGAGGGGTACATACTCCTGCAGGCTGTGGGATGGCGAGGAGCGAGCAGGTCAGTGCGGAGAGGCTGAGAGCCAGAGCCACAGCCACTAGGAGAAAGCGCAGCTTAGGAGTAGTCTCGAGAGCAGCTGCTTGCGGTGGAGCAGGCGACTGCAGGAGCAGGTGTGTGTTGCCGGCTCCGACTCACTGCACGGTTACGGTATACAGCACGGGAGAGCGACCAGGTGGAGTTTGGAGCAAGAAAAAGGCACAAAGACGGGCGAGTTCGGAGCTGGCTGTGATGTGCTGGCGCACGCCTTTAATCCCAGAGGCAGAGGCAGGAGGATCTCTGTGAGTTCTTGGGCAGCCTGGTCTACAGAGTGAGTCCAGGACAGCCAGGGCTACGTAGAGAAACCCTGTCTCGGAAAAACCAAAAAGGGGGGGGAGGGAGAAAGGGGGGGGGGGCGGGGGGGGGAGGAGGAGGAGAAAAGAGTTGTTCACGGTACGGGACGCCCTGGGCAGTGTGATGAGGCAAATTTAGAAGCTAGGTGTCTCCAAAAAGCTTGGGGGTCTTGATGAGGACATCGTTGCCATGGGTGAAGACAGAAGCCACAGCCCTAAACCTCGGCGTCTCTGAGGCCGCAGACGGGCTAGAGAGCAGTGGGTACCAGCTGGCCAAGCGGCTCATTCCGTGCTCGTCAGGGGTGGAGGGCTGAAGCCTGAGCGGCCACGGTTTCACCTGGTACTAGGATTTTCCAGCTCGAGAGAGAGGGGAAACCATGCTGGCAGAGAAAGGCTCCAGAGGACTTAGCAGTTGCCAGTGTTGGATGAAGCGCTGAGCGAGCCATCAGTGGACTACGGACGGAATCTGTTGGAAGCGGCAGCGCCGGTGTTATATATGACAAATACGCCACACTGCACATATTGCTCTAGGGAAGTTTATTTGGGAGGAGGAGGAGGAGAGGAATTAGGGCCTGGAGAAGGGGCAGAGGGTGACTGAACATGTGGACAGACAGACAGACAGACAGCTGGGGACAGAGCCATGAGGGCAGAGGGAAAGAGAGATTGGGAGACAGACCGAGAGAGACGGAGTGATAGAACAAGACAGAGAGAGAGAGGGGGGGGGGATGTGGGGCGCTCATGACAGAGAGCGAGGAAACCAAGAGACAGAGACACAGAGAGAGCAGCGGCGGGCAGCAGGCAACGAGGCCAGAGGCTGCTCGGTGGCTAGAAGCAGGCAGGGCTGCTTATAAGCTAAGAGCTATCCAACACACTGTGCGGTCTGAGCGCTGCCGTTAAAGGTGTGCACTGCCAGGGCCCTGCAAGGGATTATCTTTATCACATTGATTGGCGTGGGGGGTCCACTCACTGTGGGCGATACCGTTCCCTGGGCTCGGGGTCCTGGGCTGTATGCTTGGAAGCAGGTCTAGCATGCTGTGTGCATTAATTTTATTATTCTTTTCTATTGACTGTGGGTATGGTGTGACTAGCTGCTTCGAGTCCCTACTAACGTCGGGCGGTGGTGGCGCACGCCTTGACTCCCAGGACTTGGGAGGCAGAGGCCAGGGGTATCTCTGAGTTCCAGGCCAGCCTGGTCTATAGAGTGAGATCCATGATGCCAAGGCTACACAGGGAAACCCTGTCTGGAAAATCCTAAAAACAATAAAAAGATAAATAAAGTGCCTGGCTGAACTTTTTTTTTTTTTTTTTTGGTGGGGGGAGATTTGTTTTGTTGTCGTTGTTCTGGTGTGTGGTGTGTGTGTGTGGTGTGTGTGTGTGAATAACCACCGAAGCCAGAAGCGAGCACCAGGTCCTTTCCAGCTGGAGTTATAGGAAGTTGTAAGCCACCCCATGTGCTTGACAAGAACAGAATACGGAGCCTCTGCAAGACCAGAAAGTACTTTTTTTTGTTTTTGTTTTTGAGACAGGGTTTCTCTGTGTAGCCTTGGCTGTCCTGGACTTTGTAGACCAGGCTGGCCTCGAACTCACAGTGATCCACCTGCCTCTGCCTCCCAAGTGCTGGGGTTAAAGGAGTGCGCCACCACACCCGCTCAGAAAGTATTCTTAACCATGAGACATCTCTCCAGCGGGTCCCCATTTTATTTTGAGACATCTCTCACTAAACTGCCAAGGTGACCTTAAACTTGCAACCCTCCACTATGTAGTTGGGGGTCACAGGCATGTGCCTCCCCCTTGCCCACAGGGTCTCACTGTGTAACCCTGGCTGCTCTGGCACTGGTTACATACACCAGGGTGGCCTCAAACCCACAGATCTGCCTGACTCTGCCTCCCAAGGTTGGAGTTAAAGGTGTTGATTAACTAACCAAAATAAGTTTCTGGTTCATCTTTCATTCTTTGGGTGATTGCATTGTTTTGATTGGGGGCTGGAGAGATGGCTCAGTGGGTAAGAGCACTATCTGCTCTTTCAGAGGTCCTGAGTTCAATTCCCAGCAACCACATGGTGGCTCACAGCTGCCTAGAACTCCAGTTCCAGATCTGATGTCTTCCAGTCTCTGCAGGCACCTGAACACACACACACACACACACACACACACACACACACACATACATACACACACATAGACACACACATTTAAATTAAAAAAAGACTTTTTTGGTTGCTCAAAACTTTTCTGGATTCCTGCAACCTGTCAGACTGAATACAGGAGTTAGGGGACTGCAAAGTTAAATTTTTTTTCCCTGTACTTAATTAAATGCAGGCAGTAAGTACATATGTAAATTGAATTTGAGGGTATAAGTGTTTATAGCTGTTGTTATAAAAACAAAAATCCCAAATCATTCTATTTTTTTTTTTTTGCCAATGAAGACTCAAGAACCAGATGTTGGGGTGAAAACTTGCTAGCTCGGAGAGGCAGAGAAAGCACCCAGCTGACCTTCCTACTCAGCTGTTGGCTGTCCTAGCCTCACCTTACAGACCAGGCTGGCCTTGAACTCGCAGTGATCTGCCAGCCTCTGCTTCCTGAGTGCTGGATTAAAAGACTGTGCCCCCACACCCAGCGATCCTAACACTTTTTACATGATCATGCTCCAAGTGCCCCGACACCCAGCGATCCTATGATCATGCTCCAACTGACACATGTACAGTCTTGAGTGTACGTACGCACTCCTGTGTGTCTGAGGCAGTCTGGATACGCAGCTAGGTAGCCCAGGTTGACATTTGGTTCAGGGAGGAAGTGAGAAAACTCACTTTAGAGACAGAAGCTTTATTTTCTGTGCGTGCAGGGAGGCAGCCAGCTCAAGGGAGATTTTTAAAGGGTGGGAACACAGAGCGAGGGGGAGAGAGGTGGCTGCTGGCATTGACCAATCACGTTTTAACACACTGGGTGTTAAGCAAGGACTGGGCCTTTCCAGGTCACCTGGTTTTAGCAACCGTGAATCAGCTCTTTGCAGTTGGTCCCCTCCTGGACTCTGACCTGGAATTTAGGATGAGATCACAGCGGGGGGGGGGGCAAGCTGCAGGTAGTTAAGTCACAACAGGCAACACATTTACCACTTGTGCGCCTCAGTTTAGATAACGGATAATGGCAACTTCCGTCTTTACATCCTTTCCTGGTTAACAGACAAACGTGGAAATACCTGAAGAAGGCCGGGCGTAGTGGCGCACGCCTTTAATCCCAGCACCCAGGAGGCAGAGGCAGCCGTATCGCTGTGAGTTCGAGGCCAGCCTGGTCTACAAAGTGAGTCCAGGTCAGCCAAGGCTACACAGAGAAACCTTGCCTCCGCTTTAACCTTGAACTCAGCTTTAACCATGCCAGCAAAATGTAACTTATTCCATGTCTGGGTCCAGAAAACTGTCTTCTAACTGTTGGCATCAAAACTGCAGTTCAAATCTGATCACGATGCTGTACCTTGTAAACAGCACTGAAACTGGGCTCCACAGCGAATTTGCAGCCGCCCTTTCTCAAACCTCAACAACAATACCAACCAAACAACCAAACAAAAAAAGAGAGCAGAGGAGGGGGTGAGTTAGAGCTCTCCTGCCTCAGACTGCAAGTGCCACCAGGCCCAGCTGTGCAGTGCTCCACTACGTCCTGAACTGGTTGCCAAGCTAAGCAGTATGCAAAGGTAGCCGGCGCTCCGTGTTAAATCCGAGGCGCCTACAAGTCCCAGAACTCATCGCGGGGCGCAGAGGCGGGACGACGTGAAGGCTGAGTTCTGTGATTGGCCACGAGCGCCAGGCCAATCGCAGGCGCTCTTGTTAGTCAGTCCCGGAGCCGGTCCACAGAGGGAAGGTGGCAAAATGGTGTTGGAGAGCACTATGGTTTGGTGAGGAGCTTCGGACATGGCTGGGTGGCGCGCCCCGGTCGCTGGTGCGCGAGGCGCCGAGGCCCGAGGGCCTGGGGTGGGCACGGGGCCGCCGGGTGAGATGTGGCGTGGAGGCCCGGGGGAGGCAGGCAGACGACTCCCTGAGTCATCCCGGCCCAGGAACTCAGGCCCCGGAACCCCTGGTTCCCGGACCCTGTCCTCCCTCCGTGTCCCGCGGAAAAGAATGAGCAGCATTCGGGGCCTTTCCCAGCACGTTAGCTCGCCTAAACCTCACAACAGCGTTCAGGAAGAGTAGTCCTCCATTTCATAATGAATCTAAAGGTGATTTGCTCTAGCCACAGAGCAAATAAAGTTCAGCACCACCGCACAGTGAGTTACCTCTTCTCCCGGGAATTAGCTCTTACCAGGTTTATGTACCTATTAGGAGTCGGATTAGAAGCTGAGAACAAGAAAAAAAGAAAAATCAGTAAAAATCAAACTGAGGACATAGTCTTCAGGGCTACAAGAGGGGTTTTTTTTTCTTTCTTTTTTATTTGTTTCTTTTCATTTGTTTTTTTGGTGTGGTTTTTTTGTTTGTTTGTTTTGTGTTTTTGAGACAGGGTTTCTCTGTGTAGCCTTGGCCGCCCAGGAACTCGCTCTGTAGACCAGGCTGGCTTTGAACTCAGGGAGATACACCTGCCTCTGCCTCCAAGTGTTGGGATTAAAGGTGTGTGTCTCCACCACCCGGGCTGAGGGTTTTGTTTTTCAAAGAGGCTTGTGAATGCTGGGAAAGTGCTCCACCAATGAGCCACACCCCTTCCTTACTGCATTTATTGTTTGTCACCGGCATTATTTTTTTAGATAGAGTTTTGACATTGTAGCTCAGGCTAGCTTTGAGCTCTTTATTTGAGAAGATGTATAGGCTGGTCTTGAACTTGGGATCTTATGCTTCCACCTCCCAAATATACAGAATTATAAGCCTGGGTCACCAGACCCTTTGGAGATTGCCTAGCACTGCTTCTAAAATACAGGGTGCTGCCAGACTTGATGGCTCGTTTGTTGGAAGGTGAGATGGGGGGTTTTATGTCAGGATTACCTAGCAAGACTCTCTCTTAAAACTAACACAATTGCCAGGCATGGTGGCGCACACCTTTAATCCCAGCACTCGGGAGGCAGAGGCAGGCGGATCGCTGTGAGTTTGAGGCCAGCCTGGTCTACAAAGCGAGTCCAGGACAGCCAAGGCTACACAGAGAAACCCTGTCTCAAAAAACCAAACAAAACAAAACAAAACAAAAAACCTAACACAATCAGGATGCCCAGTTAAATTTGAATTTCAGGCAAATAATGAGTGAGTTTTAGTGTTAAAAGTGATTTTAGTACAACCCTAACATTGCTCTTAGGAGTTACCTGTTGGGCCTGGTGTGGTGGCGAACTTCTTTAATCCCAGCACTGAGGAGGCAGAGGCAGGCGGATCTCTATGAATTCGGGACCAGCCTGGTTCACAGAGCTACTTCCAGGACAGCCAGGGCTACCCAGAGAAACCCTGTCTGGACAAACAACTAAACAAAAACACAGCCACAAAGTAGTTGTTGTTGGGGCTGGAGAGATGGTTGAGTGAGTAAGAGCACTTGCTGTTCTTGCAGAGGACCCCAGTTTGGTTCCTGATACTCATATTGTGCTGTTCGTAGGTCTAGAAGATCCAGTAGGTTTGACCTCTGAGAACGGATGGACACAGACACACACACACACACACACCCCAAAAACAGTAAACATAAATCTCTAAAGTTCCTCATTATTTGTCTGGAGTTAAAATTTTTACCTCAAGTCCAACATTTTTGTTTTCCAAATTTGTATTCACTTCTGGGAGAGAGTATGTTAAAGTAGAAAGAGACAGATTTATGATCCAGACCCTGTTTACTGGCACGTACTTTTTGCGCATTCTTGGAGAACTGTAGTGACTTCTCCGTGTCTCCTAGTATAGGTAAGACATGCGATGAAGGTTCAGGGATGCGTGCGCAGGTAGGTGGTAAGGCACCTGCATTTCCACCACTAGCCTTCTCCTTCCCTAGTAATTGTGAGGACAGTATAGCTGCTTTCTGCTTTATTGTCTGCTGTCAGTTTTCTCTCTCTCTAAAGCGCCTTTCATACTCTGACCATTTCCCTCAGCCATATCTGTTCCTTGGTCTTGCCCACAGTCCTTGCACTAGTGAGTGGTCCATCCAAACTATGCTAGAACTCTCTATTGTTTTTATATTTGGATTTACCACTTTATCTAAAGGTTGAGAGGCTGCCACACCCCTCCTGGGAGAGCATTGGGAACTGTCTCCTTAAAGCAAGACCTGAGTGATGTGGCCCATGGGGTCAGCTGGGTCTTCACATAGGCTGTTCACAGGTGTGTGTCTGGGTCACCAGTCTCTCGGATTGCTTCCTGTTTTGTGGTGGTGAAGCCAAAGCCACAGCATCATATATGCAGCCTGTGCTTTTCTTTGCTAAGTGTTAGGTATGATGTTCAGTACTTCACATACATATAATTCTCAAAACAAAGCAACCCCATATGGAGAATACAAGGAAAAACATGAAGGGTCTGGCAAGGTGGCTCAGCTGGTGAAAGTGAGCCTGATGACCTTTGCAGTTTCTGGCACCCTGAGGGGAGAGATCTGGTTCCTGAAGACCATCCAGTTCCTGAAGACCATTTTTTGGTCGTATTTATTGTCACATAAAGCTTTATAAGGTGGAAAAAAGTTACCACTGAACCAGAATTTGGCTTTTGAATAGAATAAAGTATCTTGCTGTGGGCACCGCTCCCTTCCCTTAGCACAGGCAGCGCTCCTGGCTCTAAGAACTCTCCTAGTCCTCAAGGGTCGTCAAGAGTTGGTCCCAGCGTCAAGAGTTGGGCTCAGCGGTTAAGAGCACTAGTTGATCTCACAGAGGTCCTGAATTCAATTCCTAGCACCCACATGGTGGCTCACAACCATCTGTAATGGGATCAGATGCATTCGTGTACATAAAATCCGTGAATAAATCTTAAAAAAGGAGTTGGTCCCACGCCAGGGATGTGGCTTAATGGTAGATTGTGTGATTAACTCCCCTCCCTCAAAAAAAGGCAGGGGGCTGTAGGAAGCTGGAGTCTATTTTTCATATTATGTAGATTCTGGTTTTGTTTTGTTTTCTTTTGAGATAAGGACTCATGTAGCCCAGGCTGGCCTCACACTGACAGTGTAGTTGAGGCTGGTCATGTACTCCTGATCCTCCGTCTACTTAATTCTGGGACTGCAGCTGTGTGTTGCCTCACTTAGCGTGTATACTCTGTTAAGACAGAAAGTTCCAGGTGACTGTGTGTTCCAGGAAGCCTGAAAGTCACTGCTTACTGCAGCGCGTCTGAGGGTCCTCCTCCTGTAGAGGCTGTGTGTGTCGGGAGGAGTCCTACAGAGGTGGTTTTCCTTCTCTTTTCTCCTGACCCGACAGTGTGGACAACAGTGAGTACATGCGGAATGGAGACTTCCTTCCCACCCGGCTGCAGGCCCAGCAGGACGCTGTCAACATCGTGTGCCACTCAAAGACCCGAAGCAACCCTGAGAACAATGTGGGCCTCATCACCCTGGCCAAGTACGTGGGACACAGTGGGTCTTTGAAGGTGGGTGGTGTTCCCCTGGGGTTTGGAGGTGGCTGCCCTTTGGTTGGTAGCACAGGTTGTTTTTATCTTTCCCTGTGCTTTTCTTACTCCTCAGTGCAGCTTATTGTGGTTGGGGAGGATTTTTTGGGGAGCAGGGTGGGGTGTCACACAGGGTTTTTCTTATAGCCCTGGTAAACTTCAAACTTGAATGTCCTTTTTTTTTTTTTTTTTAAGATATATTTTGTATTTTATGTATATGCATGTTTGGCCTGTACGTCCGAGTGCATATGCACCATGGTCACCCATGGTGCCCTCAGAGGTTTGGAAAGGGGTTCAGATCCCTGGAGCTGAGTCACAGCTGATTGCGAGCCACCGTGAGGTGCTGGGAAATGAAGCTGTGTCCTCTGCAAGAGCAGTCAGTGCTCGTAATCAATGAGCCATCTCTCCAGCCCCCTCTCTTGTTTTTGGAGACAGGGTTTCATGTCTGGCATCAGACTCAGATATATTGTCTCTGCCTCCCCGACGCAGACTAAAGGTTTTCACCATTTTGTCCTTCAGGAGGCCATATCTTAAAAAGGATAAAAGTTTTTAGGTCTCTGAAGAAAAGAGGAATAGCTAGGTGGTGTGCATGCCTTAATCTCAGCACTGGAGAGGCCAGCCGGGTCTACATAGTGAGTTCCAGGACAGCCAGAAGTACCAGAGAAACCCTGTTGCGGGGTGGGGAGAAAAGAAAAGCTGGGTGGGAGTGGTCGGGAGGCACGTGTGTGCTGTGAACTCACTGAGTGCTTTGCTCACACCCAGCGACTGTGAAGTGCTGACCACACTCACCCCCGACACGGGCCGCATCCTCTCCAAGCTCCACACTGTCCAGCCCAAGGGCAAGATCACCTTCTGCACTGGCATCCGAGTGGCCCATGTGAGTCCTGCCGCCTCCCCGCCGTGAGGATCGGTGCTCAGTTCTCTGGAGGTGTGATCCAGAGCTAGGTAGAGCGAGGAGAGAGGCTCGAGACCTCCCTGGCACTGAGGCCCCTCACTACAGTGCCGCTTGTGGTGACCCCAACCATGTGGTTATGTTTGGTGCTACTCACAGCTGCAGTTCTGCTACTGTTATGAATTATAAGTAAATGTCCGACACGCAGGACATCTGATATGTGACCTATGCGAAAGGGTCACAACCCCTTACAGGTTGGGGACTGCTGACTTGAGGTTGCTTACTCAGTCTACAGAGAGAGGGGCAGCAAGAGTGAGGAGGATGAAAGGAAAAGTTAGACCTGCGGATTGGACCCGAGGGTTGGTCTGACAGTTGGTCCACGTGAGGCACGACCGAGCAGGTGCATGTCCTGAGTGAGCATGGTGCTGGACTGTTGAGGGAAGGACCCTGGTGCTCCCTGACCTGACTGGGCACATCTCTCCTTCCTAAGCTGGCTCTGAAGCACCGGCAGGGCAAGAACCACAAGATGCGCATCATCGCCTTCGTGGGCAGCCCTGTGGAGGACAGCGAGAAGGACGTGAGTGCACAGACAGGACTTAGATCTGGGCGGGGTGTTGGGTGTGTCATCTTGGGGGCGTCATATGTGTGACCTCAGTCAGGCTGACCAGTGGTAGGTGCTGGATTTCTGTGCTTCATAGGCAAGTGCAGTCCTCATTACATAGAATCAATTTCTTGATTTTTTTCCCCCCATTCCTTCCTAGCTGGTAAAACTAGCTAAACGCCTGAAGAAAGAAAAAGTGAATGTTGACATCATCAATTTTGGGGAAGAGGTGAGTCAGGCCCACAGGGCCTGGGGCTTGATCCCTTGGGTATGAGCAGGCCCGTCCTCTCCTCTCCTAGAGTCCCACCGGGGCTCTGCAGGCAGCTGCAGCTCTGGACTGAGGGGGACTCAGTGACGGCGGCGGCTGTCTTGTGCTCTGCTCTGCAGGAGGTAAACACAGAGAAGCTGACAGCCTTTGTGAACACACTGAACGGCAAGGACGGAACCGGGTCCCATCTAGTGACAGTGCCTCCTGGGCCCAGCTTGGCCGATGCTCTCATCAGTTCTCCTATTCTGGCTGGTGAAGGCGGTGCCATGCTGGGTCTTGGTGCCAGTGACTTCGAGTTTGGAGTAGATCCCAGTGCTGATCCTGAGTTGGCCCTAGTAAGCAGATGTTACCCTGGGGCTCTGTTCTTTCTACAGTCCTGAGTACATCCATAAGACCCTTTTCTTTTGTTTTTTTGTTTTTGTTTTTCCAGACAGGGTTTCTCTGTGTAGTCCTGTCTGTCCTAGACTCACTCTGTAGACCAGGCTGGCCTCGAACTCACGGAGATCTGCCTGCCTCTGCCTCCCGAGTGCTGGGATTAAAGGCGTGCGCCACCAAGTCCGGCCCATAAGACCCTTTTCACATCCTCTGTAATTCTATCGTGGTTTCGGAGGGTACCAACACATCTTTGTGTTTCTAATTAAGGCCCTGGCCCTCCCCAGCTTCTTCCATTTTCCCCTTACCACTTGTCAGGGTTAAAGCTTCCTCCCCGTGTGGTAAGCCGGAAGGTGCTGTCCCGCCTTCTGAGCCACAGCGTCCACTGTAGCCCCCACTAGCTGATCTTGTCTTGCTCCCTGCCAGGCCCTCCGCGTTTCTATGGAAGAGCAGAGGCAGCGGCAGGAGGAGGAGGCCCGGCGGGCGGCTGCGGCCTCTGCAGCGGAGGCTGGGATCGCTCCATCTGGGACTGAAGGTGAAAGAGGTGGATTCGCAGGTCCCTGCCTGAGGGTGGTGGCCAGTTCAAGCTAGAGTGAGGAAGGTCGGGCTGGGTTTGGAGTAGCGTGGGCAGCCCTGTGGACGCCCACTCAGTCTACCCTGTCCTGTCCTTTCCCAGACTCAGATGATGCCCTACTGAAGATGACCATCAGCCAGCAGGAGTTTGGCCGTGCTGGGCTCCCTGACCTCAGCAGCATGACTGAGGAAGAGCAGATAGCCTATGCTATGCAGATGTCCCTGCAGGGAGCAGGTAAGCCAGGGCCTGTGTGCAGGGGTGGGGTGGGGTGGGGTGGGGTGGGGTGGGGTGGGGTGGGGAGATAGCACTGAGCAGATTGCTGCTGTCCTTTCCTCAGAGTTTGGCCAAGCAGAGTCGCCTGACATCGATGCCAGCTCAGCCATGGACACATCTGAGCCAGTGAAGGTGAGGGCCAGCAGTAAGCCTCTGGTCCCGTCAGGTCTGAGACCCCCTGTATTCCGACTGTCGGCCTTTCAGAGCCGGGGCCTTTGCTCTAGGCCTTCGAGAACAGAAGGAAACACATAGGTGTGTGTGTTTCTTTGTAAACCGTGCCGAGGCAGCAGAGTGATGTAGAGAAGTGGGCGTGGTCTGGAGAGTTGATGAGATGCCTCCTGAGTGGGTCTGGGGAAGGAGAGCTGCTTGTGGTGGTGTCTGAGCTGCTAGCAGGTCTCAGGCTTTGCTGTTGTCAGCAACGCTCACTGTTTATGGGCATGCTGACTTCCCCGCCCCTGCAGTGAGGGTCGGGCAGCACTGTGTCTCTATCCCCTGCCGCGTGTGCTGCCCCGTGGGCCCCAGTTCACGGTTGGCCTTTTTCAGGAAGAGGACGACTATGACGTGATGCAGGACCCAGAGTTCCTTCAGAGCGTCCTAGAGAACCTTC
The DNA here is from genome assembly GCA_907169655.1 of Acomys percivali. Lineage (NCBI taxonomy): Eukaryota > Metazoa > Chordata > Mammalia > Rodentia > Muridae > Acomys > Acomys percivali. The sequence goes on along the minus strand of OU015751.1, from coordinate 124,050,674 downwards.
CAGGTGTGGACCCCAACAATGAAGCCATTCGGAATGCAATGGGCTCTCTGGCCTCCCAGGCCACCAAAGACGGCAAGAAAGACAAGAAAGAGGAAGACAAGAAGTGAGGCCAGAGGGAGGGTAGCCGCGTCTGCCCAGGGCTGTGGAGACCGGCCTGGACATAGACTAGATGTGCTGTCTGCAGCCTTTACAACCCAAATAAAGCTTCAAGTTTTCCCCCTTTGCTTCTCATAGTGGCAGCTTTGCGTGTGGGAGGGGAGGCGTGGACACGAGGCGTGCCCTCCACGTCCTCCTCTGCGGACGGCTCTTCCTGTCCTCCCCATCGCTGACAGTTCCTCAGGCTCTTTTCCTTTTGCATTAGGAGGGTTCTGCTGAGGACCCACTCTTTTCTCTCAAGACAGGGTTTCTCTGTGTAGCCTTGGCTGTCATGGACTCGCTTTGTAGACCAGGCTCAAACAGTGATCCACCTGCCTCTGCCTCCCTGGGTGCTAGCACTAAAGGCGTGCGGCACCACGCCCGACTGAATTTTCTAACTTTTAAGAGGTCTAAAACAAGTTGGACTGGTGCACTTGTGTAGGTCCAACACCTAGGGAGGTGCAGGTAGCATGATCATCACAAGTTCAAGGCTAGCCTGTGCTAAATAATGGGTTTGAGCTCAAAGGCACCCTTGGCTATATCACCCTGAATTTAAAAAGAAAAAAAAAAACAAAAAACGAAGGGAGAACAGTTTTTCTGTTGTTGTTATGAGCCACCTAGCCTGCCATCTGACTTTAAATCCTAGAAGTAACTCTTTTTATGCAACAGGAGCTATGAGACATAACCTTCTATCCTGGGAGATAAGGAAACGATTATAATTGGAGATATATTAGAGTAATCCAGGTCATATTTTCAAATATACTTCATTAATGTGCCTAAAGATTTAGTACATCACTCCTTGTTCTTAGTGACATCTGTAGGCTTTGACCTTTCCAAACCTGTTTTACTTGGGGTTCTGTAATGCT
>OU015751.1:124029728-124049663 GCA_907169655.1 Acomys percivali | reverse complement strand
GGGCTCATCACTCGCTCCATGTGATGTGTACTTGGGCTTTTTGTTTGTTTGTTTGTTTGTTTTTTTCGAGACAGGGTTTCTCTGTGTAGCCGTGGCTGTCCTGGACTCACTTTGTAGTACAGAGTACAATTTTGGCTTAGCTACACCCACTCCTTGCTTTTCCTTTAAAATTTTTTTCAGATTTATTTTGACTTTATACGTGTACGTTTCCTGCCTGCATGTATGTTTGTATGTGCACCACACACATGGATGTCTGGTCTGTATTGAGGGCAGAAGGGAGCTGGCTGGATTCACAGGCAGTTGTGAGCAACCTCATGTGGTGCTGGGCACTGAGCTCATGGCCACTGGAAGAGCGGCCAGCGCTTTAATGCCGAGTCCAGCCCCTCAAAACCAACTTTTTTGTTTTCTTTCTTTTTTAAATTTGTTTTGTTTTGTTTGTTTGTTTTTAAAGATTTATTTATTATTATGTACACAGTGTTCTGTCTACATGTACACCTGCAGGCCAGCAGAGGGCATCAGATCACATTATAGATGGTTGTGAGCCACCATGTGGTTGCTGGGAATTGAACTCAGGACCTTTGGAAGAGCAGGCGGTGCTCTTAACCTCTGAGCCATCTCTCCAGGCCCCTTGTTTTGTTTTTTTGAGACAGGGTTTCTTTGTGTAGCCTTGACTGTCCTGGACTCACTTTGTAGACCAGGCTGGCCTTGAACTCACAGAGATTTGCCTGCCTCTGCCTCCCAAGTGCTGGGATTAAAGGCGTGCACCACCACGCCCGGCTTTTTAAAAAAATTTTATTTATTTATTATTTATACATATTCTGCTCGTATGTACACCTGCACGCCAGAAGAGGGCACCAGATCTCATTGTAGATGGTTGTGAGCCACCATGTGGTTGCTGGGAATTGAACTCAGGACCTTTGGAGGAGCAGACAGTGCTCTTAACCTCTGAGCCATCTCTCCAGCCCCTTCTTTCTTTTTTAAAAATTTTTGGTTCTTTTTTTCAAGACAGGGTTTCTCCTGTGCTGAACTTGCTTTGTAGACTAGGCTGGCCTCGGACTCACAGGGATCCACCTGCCTCTGCCTCCTGAGTGCTGGGATTAAAGGTGTGCACCACCATGCTCAGCTGGTATCTTTTTAAATTTTTTAATGTTTATGTATACGAGTATTTGGGTTGCATGTATGTCTGTGCACAGTGTGCATGCATTGTGCCTACGGAGACCAGAGGCATCGGATCCCCTGGGATGAGTTTTATATATATATTTATATAACACAGGTGTGAGCTGCCATGTGGCTTCTGAGACTTGAACCTGGGTCCTCTGGAAGAGCAGCCAGTGCTCTTAGCCACTGAGCCATCTCTCTGGTCTTCTCTTGTTGGTATATTACCTGGGGTGAGTGGACATGGTCATATACCTGGGGACAATCAAACAACTTACTAGATGCCTGAACAGGGACAGACAGATCCACATGAGTCTATAGAAGCTGCATACCCCCCCCCCCCAAGGGCTGATGGTGCAGCAATTTGAATATGATGTAATCTTTCATAGGCCAGCACATGAGCAGAGGACCATGTGTGCTGGACACTCGTGTCACCAAAGACCAGCCGGGGCTCTCAGTTACAGGAAAGACACTGAGGGAAAAGAAACTACTGGGAATGGGAGGGCTTCTAAGAGAGGAAAAAACAAACAAACAAACTGCTGAACTTTCTTGTCTGAGGTCTTTATAGAGCAATGGCAGAAAGCAGAGAAAGGCTGAGTTGCTAAGATTGGTTATCTCTCTGAGCTGCCATGTCTGAACGGGTGGAGGTCCGCGCTGTGCACGTCCTGATGTGATCTGACGGCGTGCAGCGTTGTGCTGCCTGCCTGGTTCACTTCACAGTACTCGCGGCTTCCTTTGTCTGTTTGATATTGACCTGACTGTTGGCTAGCTGTGGCTGGTGTCAGTCCCTGGGCTGCTGTCACTAACCCTGACCTTACAGGTGTCTCCTCCTCATCTATTATACCAAACACTGTCCCTCACAGTCGCCGCCACAGTGCCGCTGCAGCCCTTCTGAGGTAGTAGCTCCTAATGCACAGGGTGGTCGGGGTCTCTTTTCTGAAACAGGTACAGGCGTGTTAGAAGTCATCTTTCTACAATTTAGTCGGTTGTGAATGTGCCCTGGGGCGACAGCCAGTTTGCCTTGCCCTTCCTCATACTCAGCTGCCACCATTTTCAGCGCTCTAGACTTCCGTCATCCTAATAACCCTACTCTTCCTTCGACCTCAGCCTGCGCACTCGGCGGCGGCGGCGGCGGCGGCAGCTGTGTAAGGCATGCATTTTCACTGTGACGTGCAGTCACGCCTGGGCTGTCGAGACAGTGGGGACCGAGGGGTGCAATTGAGGTTGATCCATGTGAGGGCGGAGTGTCTGTTGTAGACCAGGCTGGTCTCGAACTCAGAGATCCATCTGCCTTTGCCTCCTCAGGGGTTAAAGGTGTGCGCCACCACTGCCAGGCACCTGGCGTGACTTCTCGTCCTCACACGGGATGGGATGGTGTCCCTCTTTGCTGTAGAGGTTCTCATATGCTCTGAGATCCATCCCAGGCTGAGCTGTCTGAGAACGGAACACCTTTTAGGTGCAATCCTGAGGTGGTATACCTTCCTTATTTTTATTGGGCACAACTTGATGAGTTAGTTCTGTCACATGAGTATGGGGACACTCTGAAAACGGCTAAGTACTAAATGTCCAGTCCTTCAGAGTGGCACTCAGTGCTGTGAGATTTGTGGGTCTCCCCTTCCCTAGGGGGCGGTGGGCAGAAGGTAAGTCACAGGGCTCCAAAGGCCGTGAGCATGGAGAAGAAAGACTACTCCAGGAAGCACTTCAGGGAGATAATTCAGCTTTATTTGGGGGAGAACAAAGGCTATATAGTCCCGGGGAGCGGGTGGGGGGCTCCCAGGACAGGTGTACGTAACTGGTTGAAATTAGGCGCTTTAATAATGCTTGATTTGTGTTTGGCAGCATGTTCCTACCATATGAACGGGAACACAGCACCTAATTAGCCTACAGGCGCAGGGAGGGGAAGAGCTAGCAGGGAACTGTGTCAAAGGCCATGTAGCAAATGTGGTCAGAGGTATCTGTGCCTAAAGACACTGTCCAGATGAGGTCAGGCAGCAAGCGGGAGGCCCTGCTGGGGAGAGGGAGTCCTCTGTCTAGGGCAGAGCTCAGTGTAGCTGTCCAGACTGGGAGGACTGCAACCTCAAACATGAGTCTTTCCAACAGAGATTCTTTGAAAGCACAGTATGATGCATGACTGAGGCCCAGAGGGTAGGACGCGTGGCTAGCCTCTTCCACATTAGCCTTTGGTGAGGCAAAAGGGCTGAATCAGAGAATATGAGATCCGGAGGTGTTGGCTTGCTCTTTCTTAGGCTGGCAGGGGTGGGGTTGGGTGTGTGTGAGAGAAGACCAAACACGCAAGATGGCTGTTGAGAGCCCTCCCTGGGGCTGGGGGCAGCGGTGCACACCTGTAATCCCAGCACTTGGGAGGCAGAGGCAGGTGGATCACTGTGGGTTCGAGGCCAGCCTAGTCTACAGAGCGAGTTCCTGTCTTTTAGTCTCTAGTCCTCCAGTCTCACCCTGGCGGCCTCTGCTCCATCTTTGTCTCCGCTGACTCCTCTATGGCGACCTCCTTCTTCGCCCTCTCCCTACTGGGACCCTCAGGCAGGGAACAGAAGTTCTGCCTACTGTCTGCTTTACCCAGTCATACATAAGCTCTTCAGCTGCTTCTTCTTCTTCTTTGGTTTTTTGAGACAGGGTCTCTCTGTGTAGCCTTGCCTGTCCTGGACTCGCTTTGTAGACCAGCTGGCCTCGAACTCACAGCCATCCTCCTGCCTCTGCCTCCCGAGTGCTGGGATGCTCTTCAGCTTCTTTATTAACCAATCAGAGATAATTGGGAAGTAATTTTTACACAGCTTTGAGACAGGAGATTCCTCAATAGCAATGACAGTGCCAGAACCTGTGAGCATTTAGTTCACTGCCTGTTCAGCAATTAACAGTCAATTGTATATACAGAGACGTACCTTAATAAAATGTGAACGAAGGTAACCTCTACAGAAATCTTAGCTCTAAAACCAAAACCAAAACCAAAACAAAACAGAGCCTGGTGTTGCTGTTAGCTTAATGGCATGGCCTAATAAACGCTTATTAAGCTTATAATTATTATGGTGGTATTATTTAACCCGCTTTCAATCAATAAAAGACAGAGACACCTGTATCTGCATTTTTTAGAATAGCCTTATTACCTGGGGCAAGGTAGACATTACCTCCTGAGCTGTCTTCATAATAGATCCCGGCATCCACCCCATGCCATCTGCCTCTGATAATTTCTATGTGGGCCGCCTCCCACCCACAGCCCTCCCATACTTGATGAGGTTGCTCATCTGGGCCGTTTCTTTCCATGTGGAGCTTCCGAGTTCCTCCTCTGGGCTTGTCCGGCTCCTTCCTGTCCCGTGGCCATCCTCCCCCTCCTCCTCCCTCCTTTGGTACCAGTCGGCCTTTCCAAGATCCTCTCTGTCCCCCAGAGCCCACAGAGTTTTGCTCTGCCCCTTCCTTCTGCCCTGCCCAGGTATCAGCTTGTTATTGGTGAAACAGGAATAATTTCTCAGGCAAGATATTCACAGCAAGGACCGGTGTGCTCTAGATCTTGGGAGCCAGTAACTAGCATGGAAACACCCAGCACCGGGCCAGCCTCCAGCAGCCCTGAGTCATGGAAGCCATGGAAGAGTCAGGCGAAGCTCAGCCACCTTGCTGTGCACAGCTGGACTCCACAGAGGCGCAGCCACTTCGGGCAGGTGCTCAGTGAAATGGAAATCAGACTAAGTGGACAACATGAAGGAGGCTTGAAACAAGCTAGAGACAGAGAAAGGCAGCTCTCTCCGCACGGTTTGACGGCCAAGAATTTCATGCAGCTGCGGAGGGCTCACAAAGCCCCGCCCCTCCTTGACCGTGTGTCCTATAGATTTTATCGGCAGTTAACGTTAGCTGCTATTGGGGAGACATTTTCTTTAGTGATGTAACCACGGGTAAGGTGCTATGTTCCTATAACCTCGTACTGTTCTCAGTGCTCCTGTAAGCACCCTAATGAAATTCACTGAGGCACAAGCAAGTAAAAAAAAAAGAAAGCAGAAGGGCGGGAGGCAGAGGCAGGCAGATCTCTGTGAGTTCGAGGCCAGCCTGGTCTACAAAGCAAGTTCAGGACAGCCAAGGCTACACAGAGAAACCCTGTCTCGAAAAACAAAACAACCCCCCCCAAAAACAAAAACCTAAAAACCAACCCCCCCCCAAAAAAAGTAGAACGGGGCCAGGTGGTGGTGGCAGCGGCGCATGCCTTTAATCCTAGTGCTCAGGGAGGCAGAGGCAGGTGGATCTCTTATAAGTTCGAGGCCAGCCTGGTCTCAGAGTAAATTCCAGGACAGCCAAGGCTACACAGAGAAACCTTGTCTCAAAAACAAACAAACAGACCTAAAAAACAAAACAAAATAACTAAACCCAACCAACCAACCAAAAGTAGAAGGGGTCACCTGGGAAGAGGAGATGGATAAGAGAATTTGTGTGAAAATGTAATAATCCCAGCACCGAGGAGGCAGAGGCAGGCTGATCTCTGTGAGTCTGAGGACAGTCTGGGCTACACAGTAGGACCTTGTGTCAGAAAAAAAAAAAAAGGGAAACTAATTGTTATATATAAATAATATAAGGGCTAGAAAGATGACTCAGCAGTTAAGAACCCTGGCTGTTGCTCTTCCAGAGGTCCTGAGTTCAATTCCCAGCACGCACATGGCAGCTCACATCTGTCTCTAACTCCAGTTCCAGGGGATCCGACACCCTCTCATAGACATATATGCAGGCAAAACACCAATGCACATAAAATGAAATAAAAATATTAAAGAATAATATATGGTTAAAAAAACATTAAAGGCGGCTGGAGATATGGCTCAGTGGTTAAGAGCACTGATGCTCTTTCAGAGGTCCTGAGTTCGATTCCCAGCAACCACATGATAGCTCATAACCATCTATAATGTGATCTGATGCCCTCTCCTGGCCTGCAGGTATGCATGTAGGCAGAGTACTGAATACATAATAAATAAATAAATAAATAAATAAATAAATAAATAAATATTGAAAACACATTAAAGGGGGTGGAGAGATGGCTTAGCAGTTAAAAGCGCTTGTTTCTTTTGCAGAGAACCCATGTTCAAGGTCTAGTATCCACATGGCAGCTCAAAAACATCTGTAATTCTTTTATTTTTTAAAAAATATTTTATTTAATTTTAATTTATGTCCATTGGTGTGAGGGTGTCAGATCTTGGAGTTACAGACAGTTGTGAGCTGCCATGTGATTGCTGGGAATTGAACCTGGGTCCTTTGGAAGAGCAGGCAGTGCTCTTAACCACTGAGCCATCTCTCCAGCCCAACATCTGTAATTCTTGTTCTTTAATCTCCATGGGCACTGCACATACACGGTGCACACACACACATGCAGGCAAAACATTCATCCACATAAAAGCAGTTTTAAAAGACAAGACAAAAGGGGCTGGAGAGATGACTCAGCGGTTTCAAGCTGGCGCTGTGAGATGATGCGGCAACATCAAAGGGGTGCCAGGGGAGTTTCCTGACCTGCGACATGCTGTGGAGGCAGCATGGGTGTCAGCGACAGCTGTGCCACGCACCTGTTCCTGTGTCAGCTGGCACCCACCCACAGGATGCTGGGAGGAACTCTAGGAGTGAGTTTACATAAAAATGAACACCTCTGAGCCTTTAATCCCAGGACTTGGGAGGCAGAGACAGACGGATCTCTAAGATCTCTGGTCTACAGAGTGAGTTCCAGGACAGCCAGGGCCACACTGTCTTGAAAAACTAAAGCCAGCCGGGCGTGGTGGCGCACGCCTTTAATCCCAGCACTCGGGAGGCAGAGGCAGGCGGACCGCTGTGAGTTCGAGGCCAGTCTGGTCTACAAAGTGAGGCCAGGACAGTCAAGGCTACACAGAGAGACCCTGTCTCAAAAAACAAAAACAAAAAAATGAAAAACTAAAGCCAACCAGCTGTAGTAGCAAACACCTTTGAGTTCAACACTTTGGAGGCAGAGGCAGAGGCAGAGGCAGAGGCAGGCAGATCTCCTGAGGACCCCTTTTTGTTTTCTTAGACGGGGCCTCAATGTGTAGTGCTAGTTAACCTGGTCATTCCGACATGAGCCAGACTGGCTTCGAATTCACAGAGATCCCCCTGCCTCTGTTTTTGGCGTGCTGAGATTAAATGTGTGGGCCATCACACCAGGTGGAGGGCCTTTTACACACTAGCCAGAACCTTGCCCTGGAAAAATGTTAAGAGATCTCACCACCACTGTACTACTCTAGGGACTAAAACTGGAGGCAGAGGCGGGGAGGGAGAGCTGGGTGGTATTTAACAAGTCGCGACACGGCCCAGCAGGGAGGCCCCTGCAGCCTGAGGAGCAGAGTTCAGTCCCTGGACCACACGGTAGAAGAGAGTAGCAACTGCCATCAATTGTTCTCTGACCTCTGCAGGTTACCACCTCTCCCTTCTGCGCCCTACACACGCATATACACACACCAGTCAAACGCAGTGAATTATAAATTCTCAAACCACTTCTTTGCTAGCCATAGTATCACATATCTGAAGTCTCGGAACTTCAGAAGTTGAGGCAGGAGGATTTCCAGACCAGCCTGATCTACACAGTGAGTTCTAGGCCAGGCTGGATTCCAGCGTGAAACTTTGTCTCAGACAGACAGGCGCTCACAGTGTGAGGCTCAGGTGGGAATTCTGATTCTACCCCAACCCCACCCCACCCCTCTTTTTGGGTATGTGTGTTTTTGAGACAGGGTCTCTCTGTGTAGCCCTTGGCTGTCCTGGACTCGCTTTGTAGACCAGGCTGGCCTCGAACTCACAGCGATCTGTCTGCCTCTGCCTCCCCAGTGCTGGGATTAAAGGTGTGCGCCACCACGCCAGGCCAGATCCTACCCTTTAGAGCACTGGGAGTACGGCTGTGTGCCACCTGGCCTGCTTATTTTCCCATTCTTATACGTCTCAGCTCTAGAGACACTGCCACAGGCACCAGAGACCAAACATCACCCGATGACCAAGTCCCTCTCCTTAGCCTTGTCTACTTTCACCCCCACCCAACACTGGAGTTACTGGTGGTTGTTAGCTTCCATATGGATACTGCTCTCTGGAAGAGCAGCCAGCGCTCCTAACTACTGAGCCATCTCTTGAGCCCCTACACAGCATTTAACAAAAATTGCCCCTGATAATTGGAACTTGGAATTTTTCTAGGAAATGGAGCAATAATACAGCGTCAGCTGTCAATGTACCGGATCTGTTCTCATCAAGGTCACGGATGAGAGGCTGTAGAGGCGGCTCAGAGGTCAAGAGTGCTGACTGCTCTTCCAGGGGTCCTGAGCTCAATTCCCAGCAACCACATGACAGCTCACAACCATCTGTAATGAGATCAGGCGCCCTCTTGTGGCCTGCAGGCACACAGGTAGGCAGAGCACTATATAAGTAATAAATCAATCTTTAAATTAAAAACACCACTAATGACTTCTATTTTCTGTAATCCATGGGGTCAATTCTATTAGTGTGAATGGAACTTGTTAGTGTGCCACTTTCCTCACGTGCTAGGAACGGGAAGTTTGGTTCTAAGGTTTCAGAATTCTCTTGGTTCCCTCCTTGCTCTTTTTCCTCAAGCCTCCTTGAAAGCTTGTAATTTCCCTGGATGATTTGTGGACTTTACCTTCTTTCTCCTTGTAACCTTGGCTGTCCTGGACTCACTTTGTAGACCAGGCTGGCCTCGAACTCACAGTGATCCACCTGCCTCTGCCTTTCAAGTGCTGGGATTAAAGGTGTGCGCCACCACCGCCCAGTTGTCTTTATTTTTTTGAGTGTGTTGTCTGATTATAGGTATGTGTACTGTGTGTGTGGTGTATGAGGGGGCCAGGAAAGGGCGCTCGATTCCTTAGGACTGGAGTTACAGACAGTTGTGAGCCACCACCAAACCTGGGGCCTCTACAAAAGCAGCAAGTGCTCTTAACCACTGATCCATCTCTCCAGCTGTTTTTAAAACTCAGAGGCGGAGGGATAGCCCAGGCTGGAGCGGAACACGTGCTTCCTGCCTCAGCCTTCCCAGTGCTGAGTTTACAGGTGTGCCGCCGCCAGTCTTCTCTTCATCCTCCTTCCTTCTTCTCTTCCTTTTTCTTTCTTTCTTTCCTTTTTTTCTGATACAAAGAGGTTTATTTGAGGGAGAAGGGATCGGAGGAGAGTCAGCGCCTGGTTTAGCCATTAGGGTGGAGAGAGACAGAGACAGCGGGAGACTGTGAGAGAGACGTGATAGTGAGAAAGGGGGAACCCTAGAGAGAGACAAGGGTGTTGGGGGGTGGGAGAGAAACCAAGGGGGTAAGTAGGAGCCCTTGTTTTCCAAGACAGGGTTTCTCTGTGTAGCCCTGGCTGTCCTGGAACTCACTCTGTAGACCCGGTGGCCTCGAACTCAGAGACCCGCTTGCTTCTGCCTCCTGAGTGCTGGGATTAAAGGTGTGCACAGCATATCTGGCAGGCATGAAACCCCTTTGAACAGCCTTCAGATTCCACATGACCGGACTCAGGTCTCTATCTGCTAGCCCCCGCCTCACACTACCACAGAGAACATTTTGTGCCTCCTGCCTGGGGTGTCCTTGACCCAGAGAGCTGCAAAACCAGTCAGCTCTTCTGGGATCATTAGATTGCAATCTCACCAGCAAAGCCCTCACCCTTGCACCCTATCTGAAATATACCCTCTCACACTTCCTGTCTTTCTTTCCTGCTTTGACATTTTGTAATCTAAAAATGTTCCTAGTTTTCAGTTTTTGGCCCCCTTTTTGAGACAGGGTTTCTCTGTGTAGCTCTGGCGTTCCTGGAGCTCACTCTACAGACCAGGCTGGCTTTGAACTTAGAGAGATTTTCTTGTTTCTGCCTCCTGAGTGCTGGGATTGAGGGTGTATGTGCCACTACTGCCAGGCTGAAATTTTGTTTTTTAAATGATTTATTTATTTATGTATACAATGCTCTGCCTGCCAGAAGAGGGGCATCAGATCACATCACAGAGGTGGTTGCTGGGAATTGAACTCAGGACCTTTTGGAAGGTCTCCAGCCCCAAATTTAGTTTTTTAAAAATATACTTCACCTACGGATGTTAAGGTTTATAGAAAAATTGGGCAAAAAAATACACATGGTACTCATATATTCTCTCATCAATTTCCCTTATTATCTTTAAACTGATCAACCTTATTGATGCATTATCTTTATTATTTACTAATCACTTTAGTGACAGGCTCTCACTATGTTGACCAGGCTGGACAGGAACAACTGGGTTTGAGCGAGCCTGCTCGTCTCGGCCTTTGGAGCGACTGAGACCTCAGATTTCTAAGACTGCCCAGGTCACACGGGGGTTCTGGTTTCTTTAAGTTTATGATGGCCTTGAAAGCGTGCGCCTCCTGCCCCACCTCCCAGGTGTCGGGGTTACGAGATGTCTACCACTACACCAGTGTGAGAAATATTTCTCAAACAAATGACTAGTGCATCTAACTGAAGAACAAATTTCTAGATAGAATGCTCCTGGCGAGGGAGTCTGTAATTCAGCATTTATCCTTTTGGATCCTCAAACTTTTAACCTCGCTGCTTTTTAATTTTTCAGTTAATCTAGCTTGCCTGTGTTTGTTTCCTTTCAATAAAATGGCTACAAGCTGGGCATGGTGGCGCACGCCTTTCATTCCAGCACTCGGGAGGCAGAGGCAGGCGGATCGCTGTGAGTTCGAGGCCAGCCTGGTCTACAAAGTGAGTCCAGAACAGCCCACGCTACACAGAGAGATCCTGTCTCAAAAAAAAAAAAAAAAACCAAAACAAAACAAAAAATTATAATAATATTTTCCTCTAAAGTTGTGGTAAAGATTAAGTGAGTTAACATAAAAGTCTAATCGTAATACACATATATGAAATAGTAATTAATAAACCTATGGAAAGACCCAGAAGAGGGTGTGGGAATGGAATGCAGGTTGGTCAGGTCCGGTACGAGGCTTTTACCCCGCTGGCTGCACACGAAGAGCAGCTCAGCCTTTGATACTCCTGCCTCCATTTCAAATGCTGGATTATGAGCACGAGCGACTACACCACAGGGTCATAGGATACAAATAAGCTAAGAACTGAGCCACATCCTCAGCTCCCCAACGAATTCTCAGAGAAGGCAGGCTGCTGTGACCGCAGCACCTGCAGAGAAAGCTGTCAGGTGAGGTGGGCACGGGGGCACCATTCATCCAGTTTACTATTGCTTTATTTATTTTTTGTTTTTTTGAGACAGGGTTTCTCTGTGTAGCCTTGACTGTCCTGGACTCACTCTGTAGACCAGGCTGGCCTCGAATTCACAGGGATTAAAGGCGTGCGCCACCACCGCTTGGCTGCTACCGCTTTATAAACAGCGCTTCTACATTCTAAACTTCGTGTCCTCCCAAAAATAATCTTGGCAGGTGGATATTATAATCACCATTTTATTCATGAGACAATAGGTTCAGGGAGGGAGAACGACTTGCCGGACTCCATCGTGTGGAATGCGGTGGTCCCAAGATTCCCACCCGTAAGCTTGAGCTTTCTGGGTCCAAGGCAATCCGGCCAAGGGCAGGAAACTGCCTCCTTTTAAAGGTTTTACCAAAATCTGGGCCTGGTGACTCAGCAGTGCAGCCTTAGGTGAGACAACTTAGTGAAAACCCCATCGCCAAAAGTGAGCTTCCGTGTTACTGCATTTGCCTAGCACGTGCGGTTCTCTATGTACATCACTCGGTTAAAAAAAAAAACAAAAAAACCAAAAAACCTCGACAAAGTTCCTGCAATGCTGCTTGCTTGGGCTGGGTGACGCCCCAGCTTCCACTCTCAACGCTGAAAAAAAAAAAAAAAAAAAAAAAGTGAAAACGAAACACAATCTTCAAAAACCCCTGTCATGCGGACCGGCTGCGGTCGCGGCGGCGGCGGCCAGGTGGCACGCTGGGCTCGCAGACGGATCCCGCGAAAGCGTGCAGCTGGGCGCGCGTCACCGCAATTCGTCTCCGCGGCAAGCCCCGCCCCTTGCCCCGCCCCCTGGGGGCGGGGCCTCAAAGCGCGGGAACGCTCAACCTGAACAGCTACGCCAGCTTGTGCAAGGGGCGGAGAAGGGGGAGGAAAATTAAAAAAACACACACACACACACAAAAACCTCTCTTAAATGGGAAACAGCTCTGCGCTCCCTCCTCCACTCGTGCTAAGCGGCCTGTCAGCGTACTACCTTACGCTCTCTCTGGATGTGGCCCAGGCCACGCCAGCACTCCCAACGTCACCTTCCCCACTTCCGGTCCGCAGCGCGTCCGGGGTCCCGGGTCCCAGGTCCCGGTTCCGGTTTCTTCTACGACCCGAATCCCAAGGCTGGTCCGGCCGTCCCGCAGAGGGAGGAGCTGCGCGTAGTGCGTACGCCCCAACCAAAGGCTGCCCCGCGCGAGAACCGCGTGCGTGCGGATTACAAAGCCACTTAGGCCCTGAGAGCGACGCGAGGCAGCGGCCACGCCGATGACGTAATGTTTGGGGGTGGCGCCCCATCTTGTGCAGCCCCCACCCCCCACCCCCGGTCCGCCCCGCCGGCACGAACGCTTAACGAGCACTTAGGTTGCACCCGGAGCCGACGAGGTTCCCCTTCGGCGCCGCCCAGCTAGAGTTCCTAAGTTTGCAACGTGACCGGGGGGTGGGGGGTGGGAGGGAGACCGTGGTGGCGGGAGGGGGCAGCGTCCAGCTCCGAGCGGCCAATAGCGAGAGGACGGCCACGCTTCTGGGCTGAAGTCACCCATCGCGTCCCGAAGCGGAGACTGAAAGGCTGCGGCGTCGGCCAATGGCTTGCGAGCTGCGCAGACGGGGCAGGTGGACTCCGGGAGCAGCCCAATGGGGAGAGAGGCTGCTCCGCCAGGGCGCAGGCCGTTCCTCCAATCGCGGTGAGGGGGGACTGTGCGCGGGTCGGGGGGGGGGACCCTTTCCGAGCGGGGGTACGGAGGGCCAACCCCGCACGGGGCTGGGCGGGGCTCGGCGTTGAGCGACGGGTCCCCTGGCCAATGGCGAGTACGAAAGCGGGCAACCCGGACCAGGATCGCGGAGGGAGCTGAGGGAGAGGGGTGGGGGGAGGAGGAGGAGGAGGAGGAGGAGGCGGCCTGAGCGGGGAGAAGCAGGAAGTAGCGGCGGCCGCGGGGAGGGCGGCGGCGGCGGCGGCTGGAACCGGGTGGAGGCTGTGTGTGTGTGTGTTTGGGGGGGGGTCGTCTCAGCCCGCACCGGGACCGGAACGAGTAAGCGTGCACGCGGCGAATACCCGCCCTTGGCCCCGCCCCCCGGGGGGGCGGGTAAATACCCCTGCCCCTCCCCCCCCACTTGGTCAACTACCCCCTTCTGCACGCCGCCGCCGCCCCCTGGGGCGGCTGTTTGCCAGGCGGGGTCGCCGCCTTCGTGCTGGAGGACTGTTGGTGGAACTCCAGTCTGTTGGAAGCACTGCCTCTAGTCCGGTAATGTGGGAGAGGTGTGTGTTTTGGGGGGGGGTTGTTCCTGGACACCCCCGCCCTCCCAAGTCCTGGCGGTCCTAGACCCAGAGGCAGTACGGAGTGCGGCAAGGGGGGGACTGGAGGCTGCGGGATGTCGCGACCTAAAATGGTGTCCGTGCCGGGCGGTGGGGGCGGCGGGGAATTGGGCCCAGCTGGAGCAGAGCCTGCATCCCGACCAGGTGCTGCTGGTCAGCGTCTGGGCCCGGGGCTGGACTCAAGCTGGCGCCCCGGAGCCTGGTGCGCGCCTTGCAGTCACTCGGGTCTCGAGAGAATCTCTTGTTGGGGGGGGGGACGGGGGGTAGAGGTCGGAGCCCCGGGCAAGACTGCTGGGCGCGCAGAGATGGAGGGGACCAGGTTTGAGTTGGGACTGACCTGGCTGCAGAGCTTAGAGTCACGCAGGGACCGCCGCCCCCCCCCCCCCCAGCCACCCCGCTTGTGTCTCCACTCCCCTCGCGCCACTCCCCACTACTGGGGACTCCTGGCCCCCAAACCCCCCACCACCACCTCCGATTCGCAGCGCCGCAGGTCCTAAAGGGCCTGGCCTGGCTGAGGCCCTGCCTTGAATTCTTAGCCCGTGAAAGTGAAAGAAGCGCCACTCGGCCTCAGTTTACCCTCCAGATTTTTAATGTACTTCTTGTTCCGTGCCCAAAACCCCGGACTTGCTTCCCGCGCCAGTCCCCGGCAGATGGCAGGGACTTAAATGCCGCCCGCTGCCCAGCTTGGCCTCAGCCTAATCGCCCCCCCCCCCCCAGCCGTGCTCTGGCCCCTTGGTTTTTGCACTGCACTGCAGGCCTTGGGCAGAGGGCAGTGGAGCCCCCACTCGACCGGGGCCTGTTCACCCCCATCCTGTTAAGCCCCTTCTATTTTGCTTTTGGAGAGCAGAGGGGAAAGGCGGTAGGGAGATGGCAGCTCCACAGGCCTGGTGGCTGTGAGTGGCGGATCCTCACTGGCCTTAAGCCTCTCTGCTTGGCCCACTGTCGGCTCCAGGTGGCTATCGGATGACCTCCGAGTCGCTCGCCTGAGGGAGGTTGTTTGGAGAGGCAAGTAAGCAGGTGTTGTCTGAGTCCCCATTGGTTTGTCCTCCTCCTCCTCCTCCAACCGACCCACTCTGCTGGGAGCTGAGTGCGAAGGTAGCCCAGGTCTCCCGGCTTGGGGGAGCTGAATTGAAGAGATAGAGCCAAGGGCTTTGTTTAAACCCAGGATGTGTAGAATTAAGTAGAGGAGTGAGGTACAGGGAAGACTCCCTTCTTCTAGTTGGTTCCCTTGTCCCCTGCCCCCCACCTTGGTTCCCGCAATGCCAGCCGCCACCTGCTGGGCCTCTGTCCAGTTACACCCTGAAGGCTGGGCTGAGGTGAGAGAATTGGCCCTGGGAAAATGGCTTGAGTCCTGGGCACAGGCTGTAAAGGGGAGTGAGCGAACCTGCCCCTTCTCTGTTGCTTCTTCCTAGATACAGAAATATTCCGATTGTGAAGATAGAGCTTGCGTCTCCCACAGTCTCCGAGCTGGCTTCATTGTTGCTCTAGTCACATCAGTCTTGTGGGACTGGCCGCCTCCCCCAACCCCCACTGGGCCAGGTTAAAGTTGGGGGAGACTTCCTAGGCTACCGTTACCCAAGAAGATGGAATTTGAGTTAGAGGGTAGACTGGGTGAGGAGCTTTGAGCAGAGATGACTGGGCACGAGGAGCTGTGCCCCGCTGTGGTAGCTGTGTTGGACCAGTTTGTACCCTGGAGTTTTAACCCTGAGAGAGAAGGCAGAGGAGGGAAGACACTCTGGGGAAGGCAGGTGAGCAAGCCGCAGGTGTTTGTGACAGGAGAGGACTCAGCTGGGGCTCTGTGACTGCCCTCCCCTCCCCCAACCTTTCTGTTCCCTATTCTCCTCGCTCCCTGCTGACCCTGCCTGAGCTCTAGGTGCCCAGAGTGGCTCCAGGTCACATGACTTCAGGTGACCTGTGACCCTGGCCCTAGGTGGGCAGTGCAGCCAGCTCCTTCGTGACCTCACACGGCCCAGCTGCATTAATACATTGTATTTTGGGTTTGACTCATGCATACAGTTTTGTTTGCAGAAGAACTTTAATAAATGCATTGTTTTGTGTAGTAGTAAAAGTAAGGCAGTGAAGTAACAGCCGTGATAAAGCCAAAGGTAGAGAGATCTAAGTCTTTGCTTTAATCACTGCATAGACGGCCTTTCAGATCTCTGTGGACCCCTACTTCATATTCCACGAAGTATATGAATTGATCCCATGCTGACACAAAGAAGCCCTGAAAGTCTGCTGTCCTCCTTAATAGTCCTAAGGTTAGTTGGCTCCGTGCCAGGCCCAGGACCAGTTGGGCCGCAGCTGAGATGCTCTCTGAGAACCTTTAACTTCTTTCACTCTTCTTTGTATTTCTCCGAATCTCTTTCCGTCAGTACCTGGTGTTTCCCCACTGGGCTGACTTTAGGGTTTGGCGCACTGACTATCTCAAGCGCGTCTCTAGGACTCACGATATGGTGGAGCTGTGCCAAGTCGGAGGGGACAAATCCAGGGTCCCTGAGGGAAGAGTGAGGTTCAGGGTCTCTGTCTCAGCCACCCTGGCTTCTCCTCACTCTTGCTGTCCTCACTAGGTCTGGGACCTGTCGCTATGGGGGACATGAAGACCCCTGACTTTGATGACCTCCTGGCTGCTTTTGACATCCCTGACATTGATGCAAATGAAGCCATTCATTCTGGGCCGGAAGAGAACGAGGGAGCAGGAGGCCACGGGAAGCCCGAGCCCAGCGTAGGAGGCGACCCCAAGGACAGGGCAGCCGCCGCCGCAGCCAAGGGTGACCCTGAGAGCCCAGCCGAGGCCTCTGATCGTGGCCTTCCACAGCCACCGGACACTTCCACAGTCAGCGTCATTGTCAAGAACACAGTGTGTCCTGAGCAGTCTGAGACCCTGACTGGGCGTTCAGGAGAGGAGGAGACCAAGGCTGGGCATGCAACTAAGGAAGGACCTGTGGGGTCTTGTTTAATGCAAAATGGATTTGGGGGTCCTGAGCCATCCCTCTCAGAAACCCCCCATTCTCCAGCCCTTGCCAGTGGGGGTGCCTGGAAAGAAAAGGCTATGGAAGGCCAAACATGCTTGGACCTCTTTGCTCACTTTGGGTCTGAACCAGGACACCGCTCAGATCCCCTGCCTCCCGAACCTTCCCCACCTCATGATGGTGACATGGCCCCTCGCTCCACTCCCTTTGAGCTGGCCCCAGAAAATGGCTCAGCCCTGCTGCCTCCCAGCTCTCTCCTGCCACAGGTGACTGTGAAGCAGGAAAGCTGCAGCCCCCAGCATTCCCAGGGCCTAACCCAGAGGAGCTCAGGTCCCAGCCCTGAGGCAGCAGGCATCCCCGCCAGTGCCTCGCCTGCCCAGGTGGCCGGCGTGTCCTTCAAGCAGTCTCCAGAACACCAGGGCGCTCCTGCTTCCCCTGTAAAGGCACCCAGTTGTACACCTCTGAAGGAGGAAGATGAGGGAACAGGGGACAAGACGCCCCCAAGAAGTCCCCAGAGTCCCTCAAGTGGCGCCGAGGCTGCCGACGAGGACAGCAACGCCTCCCCCACATCCTCCAGCTCATCTGCGCCCCTCAGGGTGCGGATCAAGACTGTTAAAACATCCTGTGGGAATATCACAAGAACTGTCACTCGGGTTCCCTCAGAACCTGTCCCTCCTGCCCCTTTGGCTGAGGGGGCCATTCTGGCTGAGGCTAGCTTCTTGAAACTGTCCCCTGTAACTCCAACTCCTGAGGGTCCAAAGGTGGTGAGTGTCCAACTGGGTGATGGCACGAGACTGAAAGGTACAGTGCTGCCTGTGGCTACCATCCAGAATGCTAGCACTGCCATGCTAATGGCAGCTAGTGTTGCCCGCAAAGCTGTGGTTCTGCCAGGGGGGAATGCCACGAGCCCCAAGACCATGACTAAGAATGTGTTAGGGCTGGTGCCCCAAACTCTGCCTAAGGCTGAGGTGCGGACAGGGGTAGGCCTTGGGGGTCAGAAGGTGAATGGGGCCTCAGTGGTGATGGTACAACCTTCTAAGTCTGCTACTGGGCCAGGCACAGCAGGCGGCTCGGTGATCTCTCGGACCCAGTCCAGCCTGGTAGAGGCCTTCAACAAGATCCTCAACAGCAAGAACCTGTTGCCCGCTTACAGACCGAACCTGAGTCCACCAGCTGAGGCTGGGCTGGCCCTTCCTCCAACAGGCTACCGCTGCCTTGAGTGTGGGGATGCCTTCTCACTGGAGAAGAGCCTGGCACGGCACTATGACCGCAGGAGCATGCGCATAGAGGTCACCTGTAACCACTGTGCCCGTCGCCTGGTCTTCTTCAACAAGTGTAGCCTGCTTCTGCACGCCCGGGAGCACAAGGACAAGGGGCTTGTCATGCAGTGCTCACACCTGGTCATGAGGCCCGTGGCGCTCGACCAGATGGTGGGGCAGCCAGATATCACACCCCTGCTGCCTGTGGCTGTCCCACCTGTGCCTGGACCTCTGGCCTTGCCTGTTTTGGGCAAGGGGGAGGGGGCTGTCACTTCCTCTACCGTTACTACTACAGTTGCCCCTGAAGCCCCTGTGCTGCCACTCCCAACAGAGCCGCCCGTGGCCCCTGCCCCCTCCGTTTACACGTGCTTTCGCTGCCTGGAGTGCAAGGAACAGTGCCGCGACAAGGCTGGCATGGCGGCCCACTTCCAGCAGCCGGGCCCTCCTGCGCTCGGGCCGGCCGGCAATGTGAGTTGTCTCTCGTGTCCCTTCTCTGGGGGGAAGGGACAGCCAGACACTGTGGAGGTAAAAATCCAGGAAGGTACTGGGAGCTTGCTTAGACAAGGTAATTGGGTCCAGTCCCGGGCCCCCTCATGCACTGAACCTTGGTTAACCTCTTCACAGGTGTGTCCGTCCTGTCCCATGATGCTCCCCAACCGCTGCAGCTTCAGTGCCCACCAGCGCACACATAAGAACCGCCCCCCCCCACGTCTGTCCTGAGTGTGGGGGCAACTTCCTGCAAGCCAGTTTTCAGATTCATCTTCGGGAGGCCTGTCTACACTTCTCTCGCCGTGTAGGATACAGGTGCCTCATACCTCCCCGTAGAACTTCAGGATCTGTTTCGTAGCAGTAACCTTTCAGATGCTCTCTCAGGGAGAGCCGTGTGTTGTGTTGACTCACCTCATGCCCTGCCGTCAGGTCACACGCTGGGCGAGCAGTGGAGCGCCCAGCCCCCCCGGTGGAGTGAGCGCCAGCTCCGCCTCCTCAGCGCTCCACTGGGGCCTGAGCCCCTTCCTTTCTCTGCTTTGCTCATGCTCCTTTTCTGATTTTCTTTTGAAATCCACCTTGTCCTAAGAACGAGTGGGGTGCTTAGATGCCCCTCCTCACTGCAGTACCCTCCACTTCCTCTCCAAGGTGCCCCAGCTGTGCAGTAGTGTTTGGGGGTGTGAACTCCATCAAGTCCCACATACAGGCATCGCACTGCGAAGTTTTCCACAAGTGCCCCATCTGCCCCATGGCCTTCAAGTCTGCACCCAGCGCTCACGCCCACCTCTACTCCCAGCACCCCAGCTTCCTCTCCCAGCAAGCCAAGTGAGACCGGGGAGAGCATGACAGGTGGTGGGCTGGAGGGTGGGGTGCCGGGCAGGGCTCTGCTGGGCTGTCATGGCGTTGACACTGACTTCTGCCTCCACAGGCTGATCTATAAGTGTGCCATGTGTGACACAGTCTTCACTCACAAACCCCTCCTCTCCTCACACTTTGACCAGCACCTGCTGCCCCAGCGTGTCAGTGTCTTTAAGTGCCCATCTTGTCCTCTGCTTTTTGCCCAAAAAAGGACCATGCTGGAGCACCTCAAGGTACAGGAGGGGAGGACCCGGGAATGGCTGCCGAGCTGTTTGGCCGCTGGCAGTGGGTTGCCGGGCTCTCCTCCACACGGCCATCCTCCGTGTCTCCCTTTTGTAGAACACTCATCAGTCTGGACGTCTGGGGGAAGAGGCAGTTGGGAAAGGGCCTGGAGACGCCCTTCTGACCCCTAAGACTGAGCCTGAGGAGCTGGCTGTGTCTCAGGCAGAGGCAGCCCCTGCTACTGAGGAGTCCTCTTCTTCTGAAGAGGAGCTGCCCAGCTCCCCTGACCCTCCCCGCCAAACCAAGCGACCCCGACGTGACCTGGGAAGCAAAGGCATCAAAGGTGGGGGTGGGGGGCCCGGGGGCTGGACTTGTGGCCTTTGTCACTCCTGGTTTCCTGAACGTGATGAGTATGTGACTCACATGAAGAAGGAGCACGGCAAGGTGAGCTGGTCCCGCCCTGCGGGAGGTGGGCTGAGGGCAGCCTTGGGGTGAG
>OU015751.1:124007415-124029718 GCA_907169655.1 Acomys percivali | reverse complement strand
AGCTGGTCCTGCCCTGGGGAAAGTGGGCTGAGGGCAGCCTTGGGGTGTGCTGGTCCCGCCCTGGGGAAGGTGGGCTGAGGGCAGCCTTGGGGTTGGCATGAATGGCTCAGGAATTCACTCTCCTTGCTCTCCAGTCCGTGAAGAAGTTCCCCTGCCGCCTGTGTGAGCGCTCCTTCTGCTCTGCCCCCAGCCTGAGGCGCCACGTCAGGGTCAACCACGAGGGCATCAAGCGAGTTTACCCATGCAGGTAACCCCCCCTCACTGCCTTCCTCCCTGCCAGGCAACCCTGACTCCCACAGAGCACCCGTCCACCTGCCATTTGCTTGAGGGACCCGAAGGTTGAGGCCACCGTTTCCTCTGGCAGCCTTCCTTCTTTCAGGAGCTGTGTGTGGGTGTTGGTCTTTGCCCGTGCCTCAGGTGCCATCTTGCCCACTTTCCCTCTGCTAGGTATTGCACGGAGGGAAAGCGTACCTTCAGTAGTCGCCTGATCCTGGAGAAGCATGTCCAGGTGCGGCACGGCTTGCCCCTGGGGACCCAGGCCCCTTGTGGCCGAGGGGGCACGCTGGTTCGAGGCTCTGCTGGTAGAGCCCAGGTGAGAAAAGGCCCTCCTTGTGTGATGTCATGGGAGTGAGGAGCTAGTGAGCCCTTGGTCTCAGGAAGCCAGAGTTTCTTCCACTTCTCTCCAGGGGCCAGGACGGAAACGCCGCCAGTCTTCTGACTCATGCAGCGAGGAGCCTGACAGTACAACACCACCAGCCAAGTCCCTGAGGGGTGGCCCTGGGTCAGGAGGCCACGGTCCTCTGCGCTGTAGGAGCGGTGGCTCAGCAGAACAGAGCCTTGTGGGGTTGAGGGTGGACGGTGGCACCCAGCAGTGCCTTGACTGTGGCTTGTGCTTTGCCTCCCCCGGCTCCTTGAGCCGCCACCGGTTCATTAGCCACAAGAAGAGACGCGCTGGGGGTAAGGCCGGTGCCCTGGGGCTGGGGGATGTGGACGAGGAGACTCCTCCGTTACGCTCTGACCCAGAGGGTGCAGGCTCACCTTCGCCTGCTTCTGGGGACCCGCTGACGTGTAAGGTCTGCGGTAAGAACTGCGACAGCCCTCTGAACCTCAAGACCCACTTTCGCACGCACGGCATGGCGTTCATCAGGGCCCGGCAGGGAGGCAGTGGGGACAACTAGGTCCCAGGCCTAGGACCGACCAGTCCTCTGCCCTGGGCCGTGGGTTTCACTGCTGCTGTCTCCTCCCTGGGCTGGGGAGCTTAACATTTATTTTAATTCTTTCCACCCAAGGGAAAGGTTTTGAGGATTCTAGTGACTTGCACCCTCCTCCCTCTTGTGTTTGGCCTCTGGGTCCTACTTAGTGGACACCTTTCTTCCTTTCTGAATCCAACACTAATGCTCCTGCTGCAGACCCCAGTGACTGGATGGGAGGACGGGATCTTGGCAAGCCTGCCAGACAGGGAAGGGCTGAAGGATGCGCAGGGTCGAGCTTCTGTCCCTCTGCTAGATTTCTCTGGGCACAGAGCAGGGTTTCTTCCTCTGGGCCGGGTTCTGCCCCAGTACCCTCCTCCAGCACTCACTGGCGCTGACCCTCCCCTCCTCCCAGCCCCTGCAGTGCCTTCCATTTGTCTTTTCACTCAGAAGTTTGGGGGGGGTCGGTGGGGATGAGGCCTGTCAAGTGGGGTCCAGGGAGAGCAGAGGACAGGCTCTCAAGAATCCTTTATTCTTGTAGTAGTAATCCTAACAGTGGGAGAAACGAGGGAGAAAACCAGACCATTAAAACTGCTTGTGGTTTAGTCCCCATTCAGGCCTTTCTTTTTATGTGAGCTGGACAGTGTGCACTGATAGGGAGGGGTGAGTCAGAACTGGGGAAGACCTTCTCAGGGAAGACAGTATTGACAGGAAGGACGGAAAAGGCAATCTTCCTTCATCTCGTGGGTCTGCCTTTTGTATGCTGGACTTAGCCTCTCCTACCCACCCTGCCCCCAGAAGCCACTCAGACCAGACACAGATGGCTAACTAAGGACTTTATTTCAAACAAAAAATTAAAAATTAAAAAAAAAAAAAAAAATTGAGAGCTATTTCCCTGGGTGTGAGGAAAGGATCAGGGCAAGAAATTCCCCGTGGCTAGGCCAATACCTCAATACATTAGAGGGATTGTGTCAACTCCCTTCCTTACTCCCATGATGGGGAACCTCAGCAAGTGTCAGGGGGAATGTGGGCTGGGGCTCAGCCCCTGGGAGGGGACAGCTGGGCAGCAGCATGGCCAAACATAGGATTAAGTCCTAAGTACCAAGAACCCACTCCTCTTCACTTGCTGGACCCAGGGAAAATAAAAGACGGTTTGTAGAAAAACCTCTGAGACCCTGGAGAGGGGAAGAAGGCCCCAGTCCTCCTGTGCGTCTCTGTTGGTGGGAGGGCAGTGGGTCCTGGGACCTGTCGGGTGGTAATACTGACACAGCAAGAGGTGGGGAGGAAGCCCCGTGGGTGGCTCTCCTACCCTCTGGCGAGCTCTCATGGTTACCACATGATCCTTTGTTATTTCTTGCCTTCCATTTCCCTTGGATAGGTGGTTAGGTAGGTGGGGTTTTGTGATTTTGGGGGTTCTTGGGCATGGGTCCTCCTGGGGAGGATGCCTTCAATCCCACCACTTGTAGGCCTGAGAAGGGTGTCACATGATGCCGTTGGTGAGGTACTGGAAGCCATCATAGAGTTTGGTGGTGATGGACCTCATGCTGCCGTCCACCATCTGCTCCACCAGCAGCTGCAGCTGCTCCTCCGTCATGCTCATGTGGAACCTCTCTTTGAGGTTGCGAATGGTGCTGGAGCCGTGGAAACAAGGAAGCTGAGAACCTGGGGGAAGCGGTGGCAATTAAGGTTGTGGACGATTAGGAAGGCAGGCTAGCAGTTAGCCATGGGGAGCAGAGGGGTGTCAAGTCCCCTTCCCTGCCCCGACTGGGACCCTGATGGTGCAGAGGAAGCAATCAGGAGGCCTTGTCTCCGTCCATCCTCATCCCATACTCCTTAGTTGTCCTGTAGGTGGGGGTGTGTGGGCAGAGGAGGGGAAGGCAAGCCCACAACTTCCCCCAGTAAGATTGCAGGGAAGGCTGGGAAGAGGCTCTGGGACTGGGCCCTGCACTTATCTGGCGGCGGGCCTCTGCCTATGCTATGTCTGACACTCACAGATGACCTGGGCCACCGTCACCACGGGGCCAGACAGAGATGCTCCTGAACAACGACGGCAACCTGTGGGGGAGGGGCGAGGATGGGGGGGAGGAGACTGGCGGCTCAGGGGGTAAGGGGGGGGGGGGGGGGGGGGGGGGAATAAGGGGGGGCCCAGAGGAACTGGGAGAGGAGGGGAACCTGCGCAGGGGACTGAGGACAGAGTGAAAGGTAAAAGATGAGGCGGGAAGGGCTCAGTGCAGAGCAGGAGAAGGATAGCTTAGGTCGGACACTCAGGACAGGTGTAATGGGAGGAAGTGTGGGTAGAGGTATCAGAATTAGAGATAGTGATGGCGGAAGACGGGAAAGAGCAGGAGGCTGGAAACGGTCAGTTTACCCGTGAGGGCACCTGCAGCTTTCTGTTGCTCCTTTCCGCCTGCCCCCCCCCCCCCTCCCCCCCCTCCCCCCAGGGTGCCGGGTGGTCTAAAGGGAAGATGGGAGGAACCCCCTGAGAAGTGCTCCCCCACCTGGGTCCTGGAAGCTGCAGTTCCGGGCCCCCTGGGCTGAGGCGCAGGCCGGCCCGAGCCGTACCTTGCTGCATGATCTCCACGATCTGCACCACCTTGTCCATGTGCTTGCGTGCGGCGATCAGCCCCTGCAGCATGAGCATCTTGTAGTAGTTGAACATGTCGCCGTCCAGGCCGCCCATTACCTGGGAGTGAGGACAGGGTCTGTGTGCACAGAGCAATTCTGGCGGCTCCTTTTCCCATGGGCCTCCTGGAATTTCCTTCTCTTAAGGCAACTGTGTTAAATTTCACTATTTTCACTTCTCTTTTTCCCATAAGAAAGCTCCCAGGAAATCCTGCCTGGTCCTGACTTAATGCCATTTCTGTTCTACTCCTAATTTGGGGGGAGCCCATCAGCTCCTCCTCTCAGAGGAAAACCACAGTGACCTCTGGAGGCCCCTCTCTTTTTTGACTCACATCCACAAACTCTGTGGTCAGCTTAAAGGCTGACGTCTCAAAGCCCAGGTTTCGGGGTGAGCTGGAAAGGATGAAGCCAAAGTCGATGTGGATGATGTGGCCTTCTGCGTCCAGGAGGATGTTCCCGTTGTGCCTGAGGGAGGAAGGGGAGGCGGAAGAGGCAACAGTAAGTCTGGCTTAGGTTGGCGGGCTCAAGCTGCAACCCTGGCCTCACCATACTGGATGGGACGCCCCAGCCATGTTTCCTGTTGCTTACAAGTATGGGTCAATTTCCTAGACCTAAAACTAGCAACGAAAAGGAAGTCAGAAAACTAAGATAGACTGGGGTATGAAATTCAATTATTAGCAGCTTAATAAACATAGTTTTAAGATTAAGTTACAAGGCTGAGGATGGTGGAGTGCCTGCCTGTGACGCAGGGCCACGGGTTCCTGGCTTCATCCCCTAAACAGCATAAACCGAGTGTGAGCGATGGCACGTGCCTGTGACTGTAGCACTTGGGTTGTCCCCAAATAGAGAGGGTGAGGCCGGCCCAATACATGCTGAGTTCTCCCAAATTGTACTTCGAGTACCCAAACTTGAACCTGACTTAGCAGTAAACACACAGGTAAGAGAAAAAGGCCCCTGAGGCTCCAGCAACGAGTTGAATGAAGGGAGGCCCTTTATTCAGAGTCAGCTGACCTGTTTGATTTTTTTGTTTTGTTTTGTTTTTTTTCATGACAGGGTTTCTCTGTGTAGTCTTGGCTGTCCTGGACTCGCTTTGTAGACCAGGCTGGCCTCGAACTCACAGAGATCTGTCTGCCTCTGCCTCCCAAGTGCTGGGATTATAGGCATTTGCTTTGTCTGATTATTTATTTATTTATTTTTGAGATAGGGTCTCACTATGTAGCCCTAGTTGTCTGGTACCACTATAGAGACCAAATTGGCTTCAAATTCAGAGTCACCTGCCTCTGTCTCCTGAGTGCTGGGATTATTTTAACTTTTAATTAGCCCACAGCAGAACCAAAGCCCCATCTGTAGAGAACAATTGGAAGCAAGGCAAGCCGACTAAGCCATCCACCTTTTTTTAAGACAGGTCTTACTGCCTGGTTGTACTGAATAAATTAACCTCAAGCTTCAGAGCTCCGCCTCCATCTGCCTCTGAGTACTAGGATCCCTGACAGCTCGCCCAGGAAACCTTTCTGCTTCCCCAGCACTGGGATTGTAAGTGTGCCACCACACCTGACTTTTTTTTTTTTTTTAAAGGTGCATTACATATACAGTGTTCTGCCTGCATGTACCCTTGCAGGCCAGAAGAAGGCACCAGATCACATTGTAGATGGCTGTGAGCCACCATGTGGTTGCTGGGAACTGAACTCAGGACCTCTGGGAGAGTAGTCAGTGCTCTTAACTCTGAGTCACCTCTCCAGCCCCATACCTGGCCTTTTTACGTGGGCTTTGGGGATTGAACTCAGGTCCTTGTGATTTTAGGGTCTCCTCAGGCACCCCCCGAGGGACTACATTACACCGTAGTCCAGGCCTTCCCGAGCCTCCTAAGTGCCTAGATTATACGAATGAGCCACCATGTCTGCTGAGAAGAGTCTAAGTAGGAAACAGGCAAATCCCTTACAGACGGCGCTCTTAGGAGTGGTGTTCTACAGGCCAGCTGCGAGGGAGGAAGAGTTGAAGGAGAAAGACCCAGGTCTGTGTTAGCAGACTGAGTGCGCGAGGCTGGCCTATTCAGCATGACCAGCCTTTCCCCTATCTCAGAGGCTTTGCTAGGCTCAGCACTCACCGCCCCCTCAGGGCCACCTCTGAGTTGGTCCGATTGGCTCAAAGAGGAGGGGAGGAGGAGAGAGCAGGACTCACCTGAGTTGTGAGAAAGCACTAACAGTGTAGCAGCCCATATAGTCAGAGAGCCAGAACAATTCTAGATGTGGAGACCCGGAGAAACAAATGACCCCACTGCTAACCACCCCCACCCCCCCTGTGTCCGGAAGCCAGTGATGGACAGTGGCTCTTTTTTTTTTTTTTTTTTTTTTTTTTTTTGGTTTTTCGAGACAGGGTCTCTCTGTGTAGCCTTGGCTGTCTTGGACTCACTTTGTAGACCAGGCTGGCCTGGAACTCACAGAGATCCGCCTGCCTCTGCCTCCCGAGTGCTGGGATTAAAGGCGTGCGCCACCACGCCCGGCTCCGGACAATGTCTCTTAATCACCAGGCCTGGGCTAGCTTCTCTACCTGGAAACTGCCTTGAGACTCCTTCTGCAATGCAGAGTTTTGTTTTTAATTGTCTTTGTTTACTGTTTTCTGATTTGTCTTGACTAACTTTTTTGGATAAAATTTAAAATGTATTTATATTTTACCTTTCAAAACTCAGAATATAACAAATTCTATTTGCTGGAAATTCACACTATTAGAAGGTAAGTAAGTTTCTTGGCTGCACCAGCAGACAGACATGCCCTTTTCAGTTCCCACAAGACAATTTTGTCAAATCTCCCTCCAGACTTCTACTGATATCTTAATTCAGGGATACTACCCGAAGTAAGAGTGAAGAAGTGATCCTTCCAAGTGTTAATACATAAAAGTTATTTCTTTTGGGCCAAGTGGGTTCCAACTTTGCTGAGCTAACTTCTCCCCAGTAGGCAGAGAGACTCACAGCAGTGCGTGGCTAAAGGCTGGTGCCCTTTTGTAGTAGCCTCAGCTGTGGATGACAAGACATTCATACTCAAACTAGACATGTGACATGAAAAGTGAATCTATAGCCTTGGCTGGTTTGTTTACATTTTTTTTTTTAAAAAGAGTCTTATGTGCCCCAAGCTGTCCTGGAACATATGAGGATGACCTTGAATTTCTGACTTTTCTTCCTCTATCCCCCAATGTGTACCACTGTGCTTGGTTTTATGGGGTGCTGGAGACTAAACCCTGGGCTTTCTGTATTCTAGATAAACTCTGCCAACTGAGCTACATACTCAGTCCTCCCACCTCCCTTTCTAAAGTTTGGGGGGATGGCTCTACAGTAAAGAGCCCTGGCTGTTCTTCAAAAGGACCAAGGTTTGATTCCCAACACCCACTTAGCAGGCAGCTCACTGTAACTCCAGTTCTAGGGGATCTGATGTCCTCTTCTGGTCTCTGTGGGTACAAGGTATGTACACAGTGTGTATACACATATGCAGGCAAAACATACATGAAAATGCAATAATAAATATGTTTTGGAAAATACTACTAAAAAAGTTTTTTTTGTTGTTTGTTTTTTGAGACAGGGTCTCTCTGTAGCCTTGGCTGTCCTGGACTCACTCTGTAGACCAGGCTGGCCTCGAACCCACAGGGATCCACCTGCCTCTGCCTCCCGAGTGAAGGCGTGCACCACCATGCCCGGCTAAAAAAAATTTGAATGGTTCACTCTTCCTGGGCCTGTTTTAGCAGGCTTGTATTGATGTTAAAAATCACCTGATGGGGCTGGAGAGATGGCTCAGCTGTTAACACTGGCTGCTCTTCCAGAGGACCCAGGTTCAAGTTCTGGCACTCACATGGCAGCTCACAACTGTAACTATAGGTCTAGGGACCTGACACCCTCACAGACTGTACATGCAGGCAAGACACCAGTGTACATAAAAAAACCAAAAACCCAGATATTCTGCATGTTACGACTAATTTGCTATTACTGCCACTGTGATAACAGGCAACGGTTTTGTCCAACACGTTCCCCGAGGATGGCAGACTCTGCCCTGCCCTGCTGTGACCGTGCTGCAGCTTAGACCTAACAGGTGACCAACACCAACAACTTCCTTTCCTTTGTGGCTCGACGGTTCTTGGTTCTCTTTTCCTTTTCTTTTTGGGAAAGGATCCCATGTAGCTAGGATGATCCTGAACTTCCTACCTCTGCCTCCCAGTGTGAGGACCTCTCTCCAGCCCCTCAGTTTTCTAAAGGACTTAGCACCCACACAGTGGCTAACACCATCTGTACCTCTACTCTCAAGGGATCTGACACCCTGGCTCTCTTGGGCACACTATGCAGGTGGTGCACAGACATACATGTAGGTAAAACATTCATATATTTAGAAAAAATAAAATACAAAAAAGTTCGAGACTAGCCAGAGCTGTTACACAGAGAAACTCTGTCTCAAAAAACCAAAAATGAAGTAGTTAGCTCCCTGCCCTGCAAAAGGAACAGACGCTCATCTTCTAAACGTTTTCTTTGGTGGTTTTGTTATAATCTATTTTATCTTTTTTGTTTGTTGGTTTGTTTCTCTGTATAGGCACGGCTACTGCTTTGGAACCCCCTCTGTAGACCAGGCCGGCCTCAAACTCACAGAGATTCACCTGCCTCTGCCTCCCCAGTGCTGGGATTAAAGGTGTGTATCACCACTGCCAAGCTATTTTAACATTTTTACATACCAGTTTCTGAAATGAAATTCCTGAGGCTAACTGGTGCCAGCTTTCCGGTTTCCTGCTTACTCAATCCTGGAGCTGAGCCTGGGCTTCTAGGGCCTTGGGTTCAAAATCCATGACACTCAGGGACGGTCTAAAACTTGTAGTCAAGACCTTACGATTGCACCCCAACAGCTCTCACACCGAGACAGCCCTTGCTCATTTCCTTTAGGCCCAGCAGGTGAAATGACCACAGGCCCCCAAGGCCACTGCTGCCCCTTCTCTGCTTCATGAGGGCGTCTCCCTGACGGTGCGTGTCACATACATGGCATATGTTTACCAAACAGACACTAGAGTCTGAGACGCTGCTGAACTGTCTGTCATGTGCTGCTGTGTCAGCTGGGAGCCCTGAGGGCAGAGGCCATCACATTCCTACTTAAAAAAATGTTTTTTTTTTTTTTAAAGATTTATAGTATGTATGTGAGTGCTCTGCCTGCATGTACACCCACAGGCCAGAAGAGGGCATCAGATCTCATTATAGATGGTTGTGAGCCCCCATGTGGTTGCTGGGAATTGAACTCAGGACCTCTAGAAGAGCAGCCAGTGCTCTTAACCTCTGAGCCATCTCTCCAGCCCCTTAAAAAATGTTTAAGGGTGTATGTGTGCATATGGGCACATGCCATAGCGTGTATGTGGGATCAGATGACAGCTCTGTGGAGTTGGTTCCAGGGATTAAACAATTCCTTTTACCCACTGAGCCACCTTGCCAGGCCCCAGGCCCTGTGTGTTGCAGGACAGGTGCAAGCTGCTGGAGCACTCAGGCCCAACTCCCAACACGGCCTGTGGATAAGCCTCAGCTGGCAGAGGACGGGTGGAGCCATTGTTAATGTATATAATGCTTCACCTGTGTGAGGTCAGGCCTTATAAAAATCATGTGATAACTGAAAGACACGACAATCTAGGCAAAACAAAAGTACTGAAAAATTGTGGAAATTAGCCGAGCCTAGTGGTGCACACCTTTAATCCCAGCACTCGGAGGCAGAGGCAGGCAGAAGATCTGAGTTCTACTAGCCTGGTCTACAAAGAGAGCCCAGGACAGCTAGTGCTACACCGATGAGTCATTGGTTAAGAGCACTGGCTGTCCTTGGGGGGATGCAGGGTTACTTTCCAGCACCCACATGGAAGTTTACCACTGCTTTTAACTCTATTCCAGAGGATCCACTGGCAATAGGCATGCACAGACATATATAGGAAAAACACCCAAACATAATAATAAAAAAATAAAATTTTAAAAAATGGGGGGTGAGATGGCACAGGGCTGGAGAGATGGCTCAGAGGTCAAGAGCACTGACTGCTCTTCCAGAGGTCCTGAGTTCAATTCCCAGCAACCACATGGTGGCTCACAACCATCTATAATGGGATCTGGTGCCCTCTTCTGGCCTGCAGGTGTATGTGCAAGCAAAGCACTGTATACATAATAATAAATAAATTTTTTAAAAAATTAAAAAAAAAAGGGAAATCATGTTGGAGTGAGGAAGGAGGAGAGCTCATAATTGGGAAATGCAGGTTTATTTCCACAGTCTCCCTCGTCCACTTCCTTTCTGCGTTTGGTCACTGACACACTACCTTTGCACCAGGCTCCATTATCTCTTGCTTCCTTGCTAAGGCCCCAGTCAGACCGGCCCTCATCCACAGCACCATATGGCGTCTACATAGAGCAGAGCACATCCTTCCTATCCTGCAAAATAAAATTCTTGCTGAGCATGGTGGCCCAGGCCTGTAATCCCAGCACTCAGGAGGCAGAGGCAGGAGATCTCTGTGAGTTCAAGGCCAGCCTGGTCTATATACCAAGTTCCATGACAGACGGGGTCACACAGAAAGACCCTGTCTCACCAGGCCTGGTGGTGCCTTTAATCCCAGCACTTGGGGGATAGAGGCAGGCAAGGCAGATCTCTTAAGTTCGAGGCCAGCCTGGTCTATAAAAGTGAGTCCAGGACAGCTAAGGCTACACAGAGAAACCCTGCCCCCCCTTCAGCCTCATAATGAAGGGCCTCCTTGTAGTCTTATGCGGATGTCACTGCCCAATCCAGGTTTCGATCCCACTGGAACATTTCCTCATCCTGCCCACTGCTTTATCTGTCTTCATTTTTCCTTCAGCCCCTCAGTGAGACCTTCACCTACAAGTGCTCAGTCTCTTCTCACTTCCTCCACACTTGTCTGTCTTGTGGCTTAATGTCACACAAACAAATCTCTCCTACTAAGCCTGCGTTGTGTCATCACTGAGCACTCTATGTACCCCTGTGAAAGATTCAGATGAGGGCACAAGTCACTTACCTGTCCTTGACTTGCAATAGGTAGCAGACCAAGCAGTAGCCAGCACAACTTTGTACAAAATTGCGCTGGGCACTGAGGAATGCCTCGGTGGTGTAACTGCCGTGTTCCTGTAGGAAGTAATCGAGCAAGGAGAGCTGTGACTGTTTCTTCACCTGGTGGATGGACACAGCGTTGACTACTGGCTCGATCATGCCACTGTCAGCTGAAATCACAAGAATCTTATATGGCCTGATCCAAAGAGGCACACGCTCCTGCTCCCAGATGCACTGTGAAGAGACACAAAGGCACCGGGGATTGAGAGGGGCTCATCTTGCTCCAAACTAGAGAATAGGATGTTTCTTCTCTTTAACTGCTCTTCCTTGGTGTCTTGGATTGAAGGAAAACCCTGGTTACAAGAGAGTCAGAGGTCAGCCTGAGTTACATGAACCTCCATCTCAAAAGCAAAATAAAATCAAAGTCCTTAAGCCATCTGTCACATACTGCTTATAATCCTAGTATCTGGGAAGCTGAGGTAGACAGTGATGAGGGGGACACACAACGACAGCAGGGACCTTGGCTGGGAGTAGAAAGGGTACAAAGCAAGTTCCATTTGGCCTAGGCTACAAGTGAGACTCTTTTAATCCCAGCACTTGGGAGGCAGAGGCAGGCGGATCACTGAGTTCAAGGCCAGCCTGGTCTACAACCGGAGTCCAGGACAGCCAGGCTACACAGAGAAACCCTGTCTCAAAACAAAACCCAACCAACCAACCAACCAAACCAAAAATCAAGAGAAAGTTCAAGTTACCTCTACCTCTCAAGAAACCTGCAAACAAATATAAAGAACTGAACAGGTGAAGCCACTTGCAGATCGCCAACCCAGGGAGGCAAGGGCTCAGCATCTCGACACAGCGCAGCAGCGCACACCTGTAACCCTCATACATAAGCAGAGGAATGAGGACTGTCATGAATTCAGTGCCAGCCTGGACCACACAGTAAGTCCAGGTAAACCACAACTGCAGAGTGGACCCTGGGAGGTGGCTCGGGGGTTAAGAGCACCTCCTGCTCTTGCAGAGGACTTGGGTTCAGTTCCCAGCACCCAGGAGGCTTCTCACAATTGTTTCTCCAGTTCCAGGAGAATCTGCCACTGTTCATGAACACACTGCACACATGTGCTGTGCAGAATGCATGCAGGGAAAACATCCATACACATAAAATAAATTAATCTTGAAAAAAAGACAAAGCAAAACAAAACCCAAATACTTGAACACAGTGTAAATCCATCCATCCCAGATCATTTGGAAGGTTCTGATAAAAACGAAAAACCCAAACCTCGGTGGTGCATACCTGTAACCCTAACCTTGGGAAGTGAAGGCGAAGGAGCAAGGGTGAAGCCCATCTTTGGTTATAACTGAGCCTGAGGCCAGCCTGAATGAAGAGCCCCTTTCTGAAATCACACTCCTCAACCAAAAAAGACCACCTGACAGTCAGGGGCCAAAACAGGGCAGATGCAGTTCCAGAAAGAACCGACAGGGGCCGCCATGGAGCTGCTCATCACATGGCTGTGCTGCTCTGGAGGAAGGCCCGCCAGCTTCAGTTTAGCTTTCCCATTCAGACCTGGACGGCAGCAGGAGCCCAGGAGGCTCTCAGAGGGAGAAGTCCTCAGGGGGCTGGAGCTGTACTGCCAGCCTTTCCTCTCATGACCCCTGTCTCTGTCCTTTCTTCTCCGTGCTGAGTTCTCTTTCCTTTCCTCACCTACCTGCAGTTGTTTCAACACCTGGAACGCCAGCAGCTCCTGACGCAGGTCATCTCCACACTTGACAATGACTGACAGGAGTCTCCAATTGGGAAGATGGCCGTAGGGGGAGCCTTCTCTGATCCTCCTGTGAAGACGGAAGTCACAGGATGATGGCCTGCAGCTTAAGTCTGACGGAGTGTTTAGAGGGGAGGGGCAGTGGAGGAGGAGGCCATAGAAGGATGAGAGGCGACCACCACCACCCTCCACCCTCCTCACCGCACTTTCTCCTGCCAGGGCTCCTTCAGGGCTACTGCAGAAGGGTCTTCAGGGTCCCGTCTGAAGGCTGTGGGAGTGTGAGCTAGCTGTTCTGACAGGCGCCGTCTAGCAGGAAGAAAATACACAATTTATTTGGAAGCGTTATCTCAGAGCTGCGTGCGTGTCTTGCCCCCTTTCCCTTGCCACTGTTGCTAGATTCTGGGCACACAGATTCTTGGTGCTGGGAAAGCCAAAGAAGGAAGCATATGGTACCATTTTGCTAACCTGGTAGTTTGTGATCATGTTAAAATGCAGAGAACCTAGCTGGGGGTTAGTGGCCCATGCCTTTAATCCCAGCACTTGGGAGGCAGAGGCAGGTGGATCGCTGTGAGTTCAAGGCCAGCCTGGTCTACAGAGTGAGTCCAAGACAGCCAGGGCTACACAGAGAAACTCTGTCTTGAAAAACCAAACCAAACACTCCTCTATCCCAACACTGACTCAGAACGGGTGAGACTACAGAACCTGCATGTCTAACAAAGTCTCCTCCCATCTCACAGTGAAGGGTACCACTTGGAGATCTCACTTGGTTATTGTTTTGTTCTGCATTTTCTGTGTGTGTGGTGCTGGGAACTGAATCCAGGGACTTTCACATGCTAGCCAAGTGCAACTTGGAGAACTGATATCAGATGCCCCTCTGGCGAACTTTCTTTTTGGATCTCGCTCTCTCTTTTTTTTTTTTGAGACAGGGTTTCTCTGTGTAGCCTTGGCTGTCCTAGACTCACTCTGCAGACCAGGCTGGCCCCAAACTCACAGCGATCCGCCTGCCTCTGCCTCCCTAGTGCTGGGATTACAGGCGTGCGCCACCATGAGCAGATTTTGGAACTCTCGTAAAATGTCGTTTTTGTGGTAGCTCGAGCAATGTCTCAACTGCTCCTTCACGGCCTCAAGAATGGTGGCCTCAGGACGAGGACAGAATTAGGAGATAAAGGAGAAAGACGTAAGGCCGCCAGCCGGTGATTAGAGACAGGAAAGGGA
This sequence comes from Acomys percivali, assembly GCA_907169655.1. Classification (NCBI taxonomy): domain Eukaryota; kingdom Metazoa; phylum Chordata; class Mammalia; order Rodentia; family Muridae; genus Acomys; species Acomys percivali. Next base: position 124,015,891 of record OU015751.1, on the reverse strand, counting down.
TAAAGAGAGAGGCAGAGTCTGGAAAAGAGATGGAAATGAAGGATGGGGTGACCCAGCCATACCGGATGTCCCCTGCCGCAATGAACACAGGCTCCTTGCTCTCCTGGCTGGTGATGCTGTCCACGGAGAACTGGGAGATGTTGTCACAGCTGTTGGTGTGCACTTCAGGGAGCTGGGGAGAGCAGGTCAGAGGCGCTAAACACAGATCCCACTCTTGCCCCCTGCTCACTTGCTACTAACTACCTAGGCCTGCTGGCCTGCCACTCCATCCCAGCCTGCTCCCAGAGCCGCCATGTTTTCACATCACTATGGCCTTCTTGAGCCATGGGCCCTACAGTGGTGTTCTGTGTGAACTACTCCATCAGAATTCATGGAGATGCTTAGGAAATGCAGATGCTCAGTTCTCCCCATCAGCCTAAATTAGAGCCACAGGGAATGAGATCTAGAAGCTGAGCATTAGCAAACTCACCAGAATACTTTCAACATGCTAAAGTGTGCAAACCACTGCCACAACTTTGCGGAAACCCAAATCTTTGGCCTCATACTAAAAGCCCCCTATGACTAAGGATGTATTGTTCAACCCTGGATCCTCCCAGACTGTGAGTATTTATTTATTCAATATCAGTTCCCTACCCCCACCCCAGACAGGGTCTGTGTAGCCTTGTCTGTCCTGGACTCACTTTGTAGACCAGGCTGGCCTTGAACTCACATTCACAGCAATTTGCCTGCCTTTGCCTCCCGAGTGCTGGGATTAAAGGCGTGTGCCACCACGCCTGGCTTTATTCAATTATCTTATTTATTTCCTGCCTTCCCTGCTTCCACTTAAACGCTGGGACCCATAAGTGAGCTACCACATCCAGCTTCACTTCTTCAGTCTAAACACTCAACTTTATACTATAAAATACTCTGCTATCCCCAACAGGCCTCTCTTCTTCCTGTTAGCAGAGCACTCTCAATTCCACTCGCCAGTGACAGCCCCAGAGTAAAGCTCGAGTGTCTTCGCGTGGCTGACAGGACTAAGCCAGTGTGCTGTGGCTTGTCAGGCCCATGCCTATCTCCAGCCTCATTTGCTGCTCTCCTCACCTCACACCACGTACCCAGTGCACGCATGTGCCCTCTAGCTCTGACCCTGAGCGTGCTCCATTTTCTCTCTCAGTCCCTGTGCACAGCCCTCTGTCTGAATGTCTTTTGTTCTGTAATTCCAACCATGTTTGGGTACTTGTATAACATCCCCACTGCAGACAGATCACAGCACAGGGCAGCTCCTGGCGTCTGGTGATTGTTAGGTCATAAGCCCCTGCAGGTGTAAGCCAAGTCTTATTTATAGCATCCTGTTCTCAGATGGCACAGCGAGCCCTCCATGGACATTCTTTATAGTTTTTTAAGAAAGGCAGACTGGCCTTGAACCCCCAATCCTTCTGCCTCAAAATTTCAGGGGCTGGGATTATACCCTGCTATAAATACGTCTTTCTTTTTAAAATATTTGTTTTATGTATATATGAGTATTTCCTGTATGTGCACCATGTGTGTGCAGTGCCCACAGAGGACAGAAGAGGGCAGCAGGTTGCCCTGGAGTTACTGCTGGTTGTGAGCCACTACTAGGAAAGGGACGCAGTCCTCTACAGGAGCAGCCAGTGCTCCTAAGCCTGAGTCCTCTACAGGTCAGCCAGCGCTCCTAAGCCTGAGTCCTCTACAGGTCAGCCAGCATTCCTAACCCTGAGCCATGTCTGCAGCCCCTTTCTATAGCTGACTGAATGCACGCATGGCCTGTCAGTTTCTGCTATGCTAAGCCAGCTTTACATAGCAGGTGTTCCTTAAGTAGTTCACCACTCCCCTCCTCCCCTAGGTCTCCATGTGGCTCCTTCCATTCAATTGGAGCTCCTGCTGTAGGTGAGCAAGCCTGAACCTGTTCCAACCAGCCGTCCAGAGTTCCCCTTCCTACCCCTCACTACCACAGCACTCACATGGGCACAGGCCTCACTCTGCTAACCTCTGTGTTATTTCAAATGCATCAAAAGCTTGCGGAGAACAGGCGTCCCCAGGGCTCTGTCCTTGGAGCCCCCTCACCTCCACCTGCAGCTCCCCTATATCATCCACCGACCAGGCTTCATCATCGTTGTCATAATTGGGCACCGTGCTGAAGCTGCCAGCGCGCTGCTCATGAGTGATACCACATTCAGGCAGGTTCTCTACGGACCGCGTGCTCCGAATTCGGTTCTCAGGAATCCGGGCAGGAACACTAGTTGTGTCGAAGTTTTCACATTCAAGAACTTCCACGTAGATCAGGTAGGGAGCCTGGGTGGGAGGGTGGGGGAGAGAGCATTTGCCACTGCCCCCCACCTCAGTCCCGCTGCCCCCCACCTCAGTCCCACTGCCCCCTACCTCAGTCCCGCTGCCCCCCCCACCTCAGTCCCACTGACAGCGTTTTCTGCTCCCACCCTTCTGACTATGGACAACACGCACGGGCAGGGACGCACAGCTGGGGCAGGGACCAGTGACAGTCCTTCAGAGGGGCCTAGGGACTCTGTGAGCTCATGGGAAGTCAGGCCCAGGGAGGGAGACACAAAAACTGGATCCCAAGGAGAATCCTAATTTCTAATACTTGCTGTGACAGGAGACCATGAGCCATGGGGACCATCACCCCAATAAGCAGACAAACATAGCTTACTGTCCCTAGTAAGAATTGAGGATATTTCTTTCCTTTCTATCCATGCTGTTCAAAAAAAGTCTTATAAAAATTTTCCTTTACACACATGGTGGTTGTGCCTGGATCGCCGGAGAGTTACAGAAAGACAGGAGGGGCTACCAAAAGGAGGGTGAGCAGCAGGTGAGAAGCCACAAAGTGAAAGACTTTAGTTCATAAAAACAAAGGCCAAGAAGGGGGCAGGAGGGATCTCAGGTCCTCACATCACAAGAGTAAGGAGGTGGAGTCACAGCCATGAGAGTGCAGTCAGGGGAGGGGAGGGGCTCGGGCCAGAGCCCGCTTACCTTATCCTTGGAATTGAGAACAACAGCTTGTGTGTGGGGCACACGGACCACGTGGTGGTCAAATCCAGCCGTGGGCAGCCAGACACGGGCAGGGAGCTTATGGTTGAGCAGGGAGAGCTCTGAGATCAGCCTTTGTGTCTTCTGCTCTTTAGTGGGGAGCGTGGCTAGCCGTTTGCCGATTGCCATCAAGGACTTGATGAATTCTCGTTCGGGGGCCAGCCGGACAGGCTACAGAGGGTTGAGATTAAATAAAAGATGGTAAAGAACACATTGAAAACAAGTGGCCTAACCCTCCTATTTGCTCCTGGCCAGGCCCAGTACTTAATGAACCATGGCAGGAATTTCCCCCCATTTCTTTCAGCTTGAACTGGGAAGAAGACATCTCTCTGAAAGTTCCTTCCTGGGTACTCAGGATGCTTTGAACTTGGCTAACTGGAATAGAACCCTTTCCTTGGACTTGAGTCCTCAAAGCCTGCCCAAGCCCAGGCAAGGGGACAAAGTCTAGAAAGGCCACCCAGGCCCTCAGATACTTGAAGTGCTCTACTCATCTCAAAGACAGGGTTATCCTTTTCTCCCCTTGGCCCCAGGCTGCGTCAGTGCTGAGGGCTCTGCCAGGCCTTGGGACACCAGGTAAGGGGCCTGAACCGGTATTTTCCCACCCTTGCCCACGTCTCTCCTACTCCCTTTTGAATTCATGATCTATTCTATAATAAAAATTATATTTTTGAAAGTAGATGCTCTATTTCCTGAGACCTCTGTTGTTCTCCACAGAGCACACCCCGACCACCCCACATTCTTGTAAGAGCTAAGTGCACATGCAGGTGATGAGAAGAGGGTGAGCAACCAATGAGGGCATAATCCTTCAGAAAAGAAAAGGCAGGTGGGTGGTGTGCACAGGTGGAGAGAGCAGGAGAGAAGGCAGATGGGGGTGGTGTGCACAGGTGGAGAGAGCAGGAGAGAAGGCAGGTGGGGTGGTGTGCACAGGAGGAGAGAGCAGGAGAGAAGGCAGATGGGGGTGGTGTGCACAGGTGGAGAGAGCAGGAGAGAAGGCAGGTGGGGTGGTGTGCACAGGAGGAGAGAGCAGGAGAGAAGGCAGGTGGGTGGTGTGCACAGGAGGAGAGAGCAGGAGAGAAGGCAGGTGGGTGGTGTGCACAGGAGGAGAGAGCAGGAGAGAAGGCAGGTGGGTGGTGTGCACAGGAGGAGAAAGCAGGAGAGAAGGCAGGTGGGGGTCGTGTGCACAAGAGGAGAAAGCAGGAGAGAAGGCAGGTGGGGGTCGTGTGCACAGGAGGAGAGAGCAGTAGCTCCTTTAGCTCTGGGTGGCCCTTCTTAAGGCCTGTCTCCAGAAGCTCCCCTATGTCCTCTTCCCCCTGGGTCCTCTTTCCCTGCCTCTAGGCTCCTCAATTTAGGTCCCTGTGGTAAATTTGGGTCCTCAGAGTCAGTCTGGAGAGTAAGGTAGGGTGGGAAGAAAGATGGGTCCGGGTAGACATGATGAAGAGCGCACTAGTCTCAGCTTTCCTCCACAGGGACACGGGATCAGACAGTCTCCATGCTGGGCAGATCGAGCACCTCGACAGGCAAGGCAAGGAGGGTCACAAGCTGGAAACCAGCCTGGGTTATACAGCAAGAACCCGATTCCAATAGGCCAACAAAACCCACATGCTGGGCATGGTGACCCACATTCCAACACTTGGGAGGCTGCCACAAATTCTGGGGCAGCCTGGGCTAGTCAGTACTAGGTCAGCCAGGGCTACACACCACTACACAATTCCGTATCCACATAGAACAAGCTCCTCCTCTCTGAGACAGGGTTTCTTTTTCTTTTTAAAATTTACTTATGTATTGTATATGACTGCTTTATCTGCAGAAGAGGGCATCAGATACATTATAGATGGTTGTGAGCCACCATGAGGTGCTGGGAATTGAACCTCTGCAAGAGCACACGGTGCTCTTAACCACTGAGCCATCTCTCCAGCCCTGAGACAGGTCTCTCAGTGTAGCCTTAGCTGTCTTGGACTCGCTCTGTAGACCAGGATGGCCTTAAACTCTCAGAGACCCGCCTGCCTGTGCCTCCTGAGTGCTGGGATTAAAGGTGTGCGCCACCACACCTGGCCTCCCTTTCTATTTCCTTGAGGTTTTTTTTTTCTTTCTTCTTTCTTTCTTTCTTTCTTTCTTTCTTTCTTTCTTTCTTTCTTTCTTTCTTTCTTTTCTTTCTTTCCAAGGCTCATGTAGACCAGGTGAGCCTTGAACTCACTGGAATCCTCCTGCCTCTACCCTCTCAGTGCTGGTCACTACACCAAGCTTGTGTATTTTTCTGATGCAGAGTCTCCACCCTCACTGCTCATACTAGAAGGAAAAAGAGAATAACACCTTTTGTTTTCTTCCTTTCTTTTTTTAGGTCAAGAACAAGCTTTATTTAAGACTCCATTTATTAATGAAAAAGTTGTTTTGAGATCATCCCCACCCTTGCCCACGTCTCTCCTACTCCCTTTTGAATTCACGATCTCTTCTATAGTAAAAGTTATATTTTTGAAAGTAGATTAATTCAGAGTGTAGACACAATGGGAGCAGAAAGATCCAGTTTCTTTCCACCTTTTCTGTAATAGTGTTACAATACTGTAGAAAGGTGAAACTACTGAGCTTAGACATTGTCTTTGCTTTTGAGACAGGGGCTGCCTATGTAGCTCTGACCGGCCTAGACCTCGAACTCAGAGATCTGCCCACCTTTGCCTCCCAAGTGCTGGGGTTCGGGGCACACACCACTACACCTGGTGAATTTCTGGAGAATTTATTTATGTGTATGGGTATTTTGCCTGCATGTAAGTCTATACACCATGTGTGTGCACTGCCCATGGAGGCAAGAAGAGGGTACCAATCCAGAGACTGGAGTTACACACAGGTGGTTGTGAACCATCATATGGGAATCAAACCAGGTCCTTTGCAAGAACAACCAGTGCTCTGGAGCACTGAGCCACCTCTCCAACCTCTTACTCTTGCTGTATTCAGCTCTTACTAAGGCCAGTTAGTGCTGCACATAAATGCAAGTGTTTAAGGCTGGTCAGGTAGTATTGGGAAACCTATGAGTCTGTCTCCCTCGCAGCTCCTGACTGCCTGGAGCTTCATTTAGGGTGGGCTTTGTCAAGTTTTCCCCATCCAGAAGCTTCTTCTTTTTTTTTTTTTTTTTTTTTTTTTTTGGTTTTTTGAGACAGGGTTTCTCTGTGTAGCCTTGGATGTCCTGGACTCACTTTGTAGACCAGGCTGGCCTCGAACTCACAGCGATCCACCTGCCTCTGCCTCCCGAGTGCTGGGATTAAAGGCGTGCGCCACCACCGCCCGGCCTTTTTTTCATTTTTTTTTTTTTCAGAAGCTTCTTTTGTGAGCTGGGCAATACTATGTTAACCTGTACATGTGGAATAGAGTCGGGGTGCAGAGGAACCTCACGGCCTCCACTCCATGATGGGAGAAAGTGGGCTGGCTTAGAGCCCGCACCGTGGTGAGGAAGGGGAGCCTTGGGGACAGGATTGAGAGAGAAAGGAAAGAAAGTGGAAGTGGACGTCAGAGGCACCTACAAATATCCTGGGTGGGGGGGACAATGCATCAAGAAAGGAATGGGGCCCTGGATTCATCCCAGAAAGAGCGTGTTGGGGCAGGACCGAGAGCTACAGACTCATGTGTTGGGGGTGGGATGGGACTGAGAGCTACAGATTCATGCCTTTATCCTGATCCCTGAATCCATCCACTCAGGTGGCAAAGGGTCACTGCCCCAAGGACCCTCCACCCCAACCAATTCACAGTCATTTCATATTAGAAACACCAGAATTCTTTTCCATCCTCAAATCAGCCTTTCAGTTGTAGGCCCCTATGTTACCTAATCACATTGGATGTGACCCCGTTCCCTGCCACATGTGAGGAGAAGGGATCACGGTTAAGGGTCAGCGCAGGACTAGGGGACACTGGGTAGACAAAGAGTGAAATGTTAAACATCATCCAAACTCCCAGAGGGTCCAGCATTTCCTCTCACGTCTTTGCCCGGGAACAAGGTCCATGACCCTGTAGGACCCGAGGGTCAGGGTTGGCTGAGAGGGACTAAGAAAAGAGAGCAGGAATTAAGGGGTACCCTGGGCAGTGAGCTGGGGGAGGGAAGAACTCAGACCTAGAAGAAATGGAGTTGAAAAGGAAAACCAGTTGTGGGAAGGTACAGCTTTCCCTCAGGCCAATTCCTTTTGTTTCAGGAGTTGGTTCAGCCAGCACAGGGCCTAACATTTAGAAAACTGGATAAATATTTGATGGGCTGATGGCAGAAGCCATGGGGAAACAGTTCTTGGTGGGAGAAATGGGATCCTGAAGGTTTCTGCCAAGCAGTCCTTGGCTTTAATCCAGGAGTAAATTCTACCTCTCCCAGCTGTTTGCTCCAGAGACCTAGGAGCTAAGGCTAAGCAGCACCACATCGCAGCTGCTGTCTCTGAGCCTGTCGGGGCCTAGGCTCAGGGGCAATGCCTACAGGTCCAGGAAGCCTGGCATGGAGATACTAATCTCCTGCAACTAAAGGGGCCTTCACTGGTCATAGAAGACATGGGACGGAGAGGAAATGCGGCCGTGGGGGGAGCCTGCCACCCAGTCCCAGCCTGGCCCCACTTACGGAACTGAATGAATTATCAACACTCTCGGTGCTGGAGGAGAGCTCCTGGGAAAGGGCCAGAGGGCATGGGGAAGAAGGGGCGGGGTGGGGAGGGAAAGAGACAAAGGCAAAGAATTTAGCTCCAACTCGGTTCATAACTGCTTCTCTTGTGCAGCTACATTATTCTGCTTTAGTGGAAGATGGTCAGCCTGGGCCCGCCACTTGCCCAGAGTCCAGAGACTATGGGATGTTGGAAAGCCAGCCCAGACCTCGAGATCAAGAGCTAAAGGCCAAGGCACTTTCTGTTTTCTATTTTACCTTCTATTCTTGCCTGAACAAATCTTCCTGTTAGATCAACACCCTAGGCTGAGTCTCTAGTGCAGTGACCGCCTGGCCAAGGTTCACTTCTTTCATGTCACTCGTTCACAGGCTTTCAACCAACCTTCCTCATGGGGACAGCCACACACTGCGTGACCCTGTACTAGAAAGTCTGTTCCTCCAGCTTCTTGGCAGTCTCAGGAAGAGCTGGCCTTTGGGGTTAGGTATCTCCTCTTAGCCCTGTACTCTAACCCCAACCTTGAACCTGTGTGGCAAAGACACCCTCAACCCAGGAACCTGAAGCTGCGGGCTGGATGCTCACGTCAGTCTCACAGCTATCAAACCTTCTTGGGCTTCCCGTCAGGCTATTACACATGACACCGAATATATTACATTTTGTGATTGTTTTTGGACAATTATATCCTAGCTAAATCCATCTGAGTAAGCTAATTAGCAGGGCAGGAGCAGTACTGATCTCAGCCCAAAGTCTAGATCCCAATAATCTAGCCATCACCCCAGCTACGTGCAGTACCACACGCCTGTAATCTCAGTGCC
>OU015751.1:123986638-123999654 GCA_907169655.1 Acomys percivali | reverse complement strand
CGCCAGTCAGCCTGGAGCACTCGCCAGTCAGCCTGGAGCACTCGCCACGTCAGCCTGGAGCACTTGCCAGTCAGCCTGGAGCACTCGCCACGTCAGCCTGGTGGCTCAAGTTCTATCCTCTGAGCCTCAGGCTGAAGGACAGAACCAATCGAGTCACGAGAAGTTGTCTCACCTTCACATGCATGTGCACACACACAAGTAAACACATACGGACAGAGGCACCTAAGTAGTAGAAATAAGAGATTCTCCCAAATTTAATTCAAATACGGTGTTAAACATTAATATCTGCCCCCATCTCTCCAGGGTTTCTCCAGGTAGCCTTCCTTGGCTGTCCTGCACTCGCTTTGTAGACCAGGCTCACCTTGAACTCAGAGATTCATCTGCCTCGGCCTCCCAAGTGCTGGGATTAAAGGTGTGCACCACCACACCCAGCTCAAAACATTAATTTCTTCATCTTTAAATGCAATGAGGGGTTAGAAAGACAGCTCAGAGGTTAGGAGCAATGTCTGTTCTTCTAGAGGTCCTGAGTTCTATTCCCAGCAACCACATAGTGGCTCACAGCCATCTATAATGAGATCTGGTGCCCTCTTCTGGCATGTAGGCAGAATGCTATATAATAAATAAATAAATAAATAAATACTAAAATAAACAAACAAATAGAATGAAACTAAACCTTGGAACAGTAACTATTCTGAAGAAAGTAAGAGGCTTAAAATAAAAAAACAAGGCCGGGCGTGGTGGCGCACGCCTTTAATCCCAGCACTGGGCAGGCAGAGGCAGGAGGATCGCTGTGAGTTCAAGGCCAGCCTGGTCTACAGAGTGAGTCCAGGACAGCCAAGGCTACACAGAGAGACCCTGTCTCAAAAGCCCCGCCCCTCCAAAAAAAAAAAAAAGAAAAAGGAAAAGAAAGAAGGGGGGGGAAATGAGCCTTGCATTTACTCCTCCTCCTCCTCCTGAAGCTGCAGCACCCACACAGCGCAGGTGCTGCAGCCACACAGCGCAGGTGCTGCACCCCACTGGGTGTCTAAACTCTGCTTCAGACAGACTGGAGGGAAAAAGAAGAGACCTCCTGTGCGAGGCTAGAAGCCTGAGGTGGGGGCTGGGGAAAGATCAGAGCTTAAAGCGTTGACAACTGTGCCCCATAGAACTGGGCAAGGTAGGCATGTTAGGCAAACCTAAGCCAACTTCACTGGACCTACAGCACCACAGAAGAAACCCGTGTGCATGTCTGTGAGGGACTCTCTAGGCTGGGCTGACTGACACGGGAAGACCAAAGGACAGGTGCTGGAGCACTGCACGGCCTAGGGCCCCAGAGTGAACAAAAGGCGACAGTGAGTTCAGCACAGTCTTGGATCTCTCTGTCCTTACTGCCTGACACCCCAACACTACCCTCAGACTGTGAGCGGCAGTCAACTCTCCTCAAGTGGCTTCTGTCAGGTAGTCTGTGACATCAACGCGGCAACAACTAATGGAGTCAGGAGTCTGAGTACCAGGGCTGACCCAGGCCTGGGGGCACCGAGAGCTTCTGAACAGACAACAGGTGGCCACTGTGCGTGTTATGGGCTCAACAGTTATGTCCACAGAGGGCTCGGGAGGAACACTATCTTTTAACCAGGCTCTCTGCAACAGAGCACCTCAAAAATTCTGTGTAAACAACTTTCATGAAAAATTTGCACAGAATTTGAATTTAAAAATGCCTCCACGAGGGCCGAGCGAGCGGTAGTGGCACACGCTTTTAATCCCAGCACTTGGGAGGCAGAGGCAGGCTGATCGCTGTGAGTTCGAGGCCAGCCTGGTCTACAAAGAGAGTCCAGGACAGCCAGGGTTACACAGAGACCCTGTCTCAAAAAACTTAAAAAAAAAAAAAAAAAGTCTCCATGAAAAGACTTACTGACCTGCCCTTTCAGGAGAAATGTTATGAGTCCCAAACTTACCCAATCATTACTGCTTCTTCAAATCTCTTTCCAAGCATGATAAATATGAATCCTGGTGTTTTAACATGCTCCTGCATTCACAGGATGACTTTTAAGAGATCAGCTGATCTAGTGATAGCGGCAGGCCAGCTCAAGTTCCCTTCCTTTTAAGGACCCTTTGAGAAGGGTCACAAGAAGGAGGAAAAGGTAAAGGAGCCAGCACCTCTCTCACTGTCCGAGGTGGCAGGAAAGGAAAAGCCGCCAGAAGTTCATGGGGAAGAGGCCGAGGGTGGAGGGCAGCAGTGGAGGATTCACCTAACATGAGCATGGCTCTGGGGTCAATCTCCAGCAAACCCCACCCCAGTTAACGTAGCTACAGCTACGTGTCAGGCTGAAGAAACAAAAATAATGTCATTATTACCTAGACAATCCTTTAGCATCAGACCTTCTCCTGCACAAAGGGTCAAAAAATAGTCACGAGCATTTAAGTGAAACTACAGTAATAAGCTTTAGATAGAACTTTGTACTGCAATAGTTAAAGAGGTCAGCCCTGACCTGCGGGAGTACGCGTACGGAGGAACAGAGAGGACTGTTAGGTTGACCATAAATCCCTCCAACACTACTGAATGTTACCAAGTGCATATACTCCTTTAGCAGTAACTTTAGAAAATAGGCTACTCTTTAAAAGGAACTCTGTCATCCTAGACCGCCTGTTCTGATGTTAAGAAGTTCCTTGCTAGTTGGGCGAAGTAGTGCATGTCTGTAATCCCAGCACTCATGTCTGCAATTCCAGCACTCAGGAGGCAGAGGCAGGCAGATCTTTGTGAGTTCGAGGCCAGCCTTGTCTACCGAGTGAGTCCAGGACTACACAAAGAGACTCTGTCTTTTTTTTTTTTTTTTTTGAGACAGGGTCTCTCTGTGTAGCCCTGGCTGTCCTGGACTCACTTTGTAGACCAGGCTGGCCTCGAACTCACAGCGATCCGCCTGCCTCTGCCTCCCGAATGCTGGGATTAAAGGTGTGGCACAAAAAGTTCCAGGCTGGAGAGATGGCTCAGCAATTAAGAGCACTGGCTGCTCTTCTAGAGGACTCGGGTTCAGTTCCCAGCACCCACATGGAAGTTCATAACTGTAACTCCTGTTCCAGGGGATCTGACACCCTCACACAGACATGCATGCAGTCAAAACACCAATATACATAACATAACAAATAATTTTTTAAAAAAAGTTCCTTGCTGGGGCTGGAGAGATGGTTCAACAGCTATGTACGTGGTGGCTCACCACCATCTTTAATCCCAGTTCCAGGGAACAGACACGCTTTTCTGGCCCCTGGAGACAACAGTCACATATGTGGTACATGCACTTACAGGCAAGCAACAAAGCCATACACATAAAATGAAAACTTTCGAGCCGGGCGTGGTGGCGCACGCCTTTAATCCCAGCACTCGGGAGGCAGAGGCAGGTGGATCGATGTGAGTTCAAGGCCAGCCTGGTCTACAAAGTGAGTCCAGGACAGTCAAGGCAACACAGAGAGACCCTGTCTCGAAAAACAAAAACAAAACAAAACAAAACAAAATATAAAATGAAAACTTTCTTTAAAAATAAATTCCTTTCCATGTCTTAAAGCTTATCAGGAAGCTTTAAGAACTCATCTTTCCCCTTTCTCCTTACTGGTAGAGAACGATTTCTCCATCTTTCCCTGTAGAAACTCTGGACTGAGCAGTCCAGCAAGCTCAAGCCCCACCAGGAAACAAGTATGCTTGCCTAAGGTCTCATAGGATGGTGGCATCAGGGAAGAGGGCATTCTCAACTAGAGCAGCAAGGGAACGGGGAAGGGCAGTGGTCTCACAGTAGTTAGGTCAATATTGATCAAGCTGAGAACTCTGTGCAAGGCCATGAAGCAAGTATAAGCAGATTCCAGCCAGGCAGCCCAAGCCTGCTCCAGGAGCCGCTGCTGAGACTGACAGCTGGCAAAGAAAGCAACCTGCACTGCTCACCTTTCTCTGACCGAGTCCTCCTCGGTCAAGTCGCAAATGTCCTTAGACTAGGTTCTCTCCCTCTCTCCCTCTCTCCCTCTCTCCCTCTCTCTCTCTCTCTCTCTCTCTCTCTCTCTCTCTCTCTCTCTCTCTCTCTCTCTCGTTTTGACACAGGGTTTCTCTGTGTAGCTCTGGCTGCCTTGGATCTCCCTTTGTAGACCAGGCTGGCCTTGAACTCACAGAGCTCCACCTGCCTCTGCTTCCTGAGTGCTGGGATTAAAGGCGTGCGCCACCACCGCCCGGCCGACTAGGCCCTCTCTTGTCCCATACCAATTATTGAAAAGATCCTCCTGGATCTCTTCCCCAAACCAAAGCAGCTCAGTTTGCTATATTAGAGAGTGTTCAGCAAACATGTCATCCTGCAGTGCAGAACCAGATGAGAGGCAAGGGAACGACGCAAGGGTAGGGTTTTTGGTTGAGGGTGATTCTAAGGAGGCAAACGTTCTCCCGTAAATGGGGATCGCTAGGAGACTGCACTCTGAGTAACTTCAGGGTACGGAGAAGTAGGCCAAGATGGTGTTAACTATTTTCAAACCTGAGCAGGCCTAGAGTTGAAAAATGAATGGAGTGCCTTCTTCACTACCTCAGGCCGAGGGAGATGCTGTGAAGTCCCAGCTCGGCTCTTCTATAGACACACTCTTCTGACCACAGAATCAGGTACACACAGAAAAGCACAGGCAGCACGGCACTTAAGGCAGTGGAAGAGAAAAAAAGCAGAGTGAAAGGCAGTCTTCACACTCACGGCCAGAGACCAGAGAAATAAAAATATCAAAACAAAGGGAAATTCTCAGATGACAAAACTACTAACAATAAATACCTGTTGCCTGAGAACCTGCAGTGTTTTATGAATTAAAAAAAAAAAAGTATAACTCTTCCCCCAACAGACATCCCACTAGTAGCCTATTGTACTGGTGCTTACAGAATGGGCCATTTTTCTCAAAAGACCACCCCAGAGTTCAAGTAAGGAGGCTACATGCTGAACCAGGGGTCTTGGCGTTATGCTCCGTTTCCCGGTCACCCAGCCCCCCAGCTTCACCACAGGTCCAGCTGCTCATGAAACTAACCAACACCAGCCACTAAGCTTCAGTCAGGTAAAGCAGGAGGAGGAGATACTATCCTGTGACCTAACAAAGTCCCCAAACAAATCATCTACAGCCAGATTTCTCACAGCCACATTCAGTTGCCATGCAGACCTCCTCATCTCTACTAAGTAGCCAACTAAACAGAGATGCTCCATCCTTCAGAAACACGTATCTGTCTCCCCCACCCCCCCACAAAAGCCCAAGGCAGGCAGAGGCTCCCCTTCCTCCCAACACATTTTTTTCTGAGTTCAAGGTTTAGGTAATAGCAAATACTTAAAGACCACTGGGAAAATAGAAATGATGAAACAAAGATGGCAAAACCCAGGAAAGAGAGGTGTCAAAAGCTGGAAATTAGCTGGGCAGTGGTGGCTCACGCCTTTAATCCCATTAATCTCAGGACTCGGGAGGCAGAGGCAGGTGGATCGCTGTGAGTTTGAGGCCAGCCTGATCTACAAAGCGAGTCTAGGACAGCCAAGGCTACACAGAGAAACCCTGTCTCAAAAAAAAAAAAAAAAAAAAAAAAAGTTGGAAATCAGTCGGGTGCGGAAGCAGGCAGATGTCTGAGTTCGAGGCCAGCCTGGTCTAGAGAGTGAGCTCCAGGGCAGCCAGGGATACACAGAGAAACCCCCTGTGTCGGAAAACCAAACCAAACCAAACCAAACCAAACCAAACCAAAAAACCAATGCAAAAGTTGGAAATCAATGATCCGTAGGGGTGTTCACGTCCGATCTTTTCTCCTATAGGAGGCCCTCTGGAGCACCGGAGATTGAGAAAGGGGAAAGGAAAGCCAAAGACAGCGCCAGGTATCATCAGGCATCTCAGAGAGGGGTTGAGGACCAAGGTTAAAGTAGATGGTATCTCGGGTGTGATGACAACAGTCTGAGATCCTTTCAGGAGCAGGGAACAGGCAATTCTTGGAAGCCAGCAGCCGAGGGAGTGGGTTGAGGTAATGGACTCCACGTAGAAGAGAGGGTTACAATCTTTAGCTCAGGGAGACGACAACTCGGTGCTGAGGTTGCACAGGCTCGGAGGAGTGGGGCAACATAGGGAAAGGGGTAAAGGCGGAGTTCATGGAAGAGGTCTGGAAGCAGAAACACAAACGGCACGGAAGGGCAGTCCAGGACGGACACCGTCGAGAAGGGGTCTCGTGTGGGAAAGGCTCACGACTTACAGAGTTAAGGGACGGAGGCAGCAAGGGGTGAAGGAGTATGTGTGCGGGTGGGGGGGGAGGTGGAATCCACGGGGCAGAGGGAGGGGCTAAACAGAAGAGGAAGCCAGAAAGCAGGGACGACGAGCGGGGGGGGGGGGGCCGGGGGGAAGGGGTGAAGGGGACCCCAGGGTGCAGCTGCCACCAGGAGAGGGCAGTTTCGTAGTCGAACCCAGGTCGCGGTAAGCTGTGCGAGACAGGATGGCAGAAGGTCCCCCTACCCCCCCCAACACACAGGCAAAGGCGACTCATGGGGGAGGAGCCGCTTACCTCCGGGGGACCCTCGCGGAGGGGGTGCAGGCGGTCGGGGTCGGGCTGCCGACACCGCCGCCTCAGCAGCAGCGGCCGCTCCCGGGTTCCATTGGCCGCCTGCGCTTCCCTGACAGCGGCCGCGGCGGCTGCACCAGGCCCCGGCTGCGGGGCTGCCCGCGGCGCCGCCTGAAGGGGCCTTCGGGCTGCCTCAAGTTGGGCCAGGACCCCTGCCCCCCCCCCTCCGCCCCGCAAGCAGGACCCCAAAATAACAATTCCTCGGCGGGTTTTCGATGCACGAGTCTCCCGGGCCCGAGACTTTCTCCCCGGGGTTTGCTTTCCTGCTTCCCGGAGTGTTCAGGACACTGCCGAGGCCCTTAGTAATCCGAGTCGGGTGAGCTGCCCGAGTCACGCCTGTTCAGAAATAAAAAGGGGGCGGGGGAAGAGCTTTTGGAAGCTAGGGAAGGGGCGGGGGCGGGGGTGGGGTGGGAAGCAGGGAGGAGCTTAGCCGTGGAAGGAGGGCTCAGCGTTTGAGGGCGGACCCAAGAGGCAGGCTTTTCTAAGGAAGCCGAGAGGGAAGTACCGTAGGCTGGATCAGTGGCGGCGGCATGTGGATGGACTGGTATTTGATGTACTTCCACAAGTAGATCAACATGCAAATTATATGTAAACGATCAATTTGCATAAACCACTGAGTTCTGAAATTGGCATCCGTAGCTTTTTCTCCCTCTCCTATCCTACAGTCAGCCGGTGGAACCCGTGCTGGAGGGCCAGAAGACATGAGAAGGAAGGGAGGAAGAGAGGACAGTCACCCTCACTTTCCTTTTCCTACTCATCTTTAAGGATGATGCCGAGTAGGCCCCTGTAGCTTCAGGAATGACGCAGTCCAACCGCCTCAATCTTTCACCGTTAGCAGCAGCGCTCTGGGCCAAGGTTCTGCCTCCGAGGTCACCGCAACTTGGTGCTTTTGGCCTCCAGCGTCCAGTCGCCTAGACCTCAAACAGGCTGGACAAATCAGGCCAGGAGAGGTGAGTGGGGTGACAAATGCTTTTGGAAGATGGATTCCTTTTTACAAACCAAGCAAACACTAAACAGTCATAAGCAGCCCTCGCAGAGAGGCGTCTACTGTTGACTTTGTGTTATTTGTTCGTTAATTAAAAAAAATTTTTTCTATTTTATATACATTGGTGTTTTGCGTCTGAGGGAAGGCATCAGATCATGGAGTTACAGACAGGTGTGAGCTGCCATGTGGGTGCTGGGATTTGAACCTGGGTCATCTGGAAGAGCTGTCAGTGCTCTTAACTGCTAAGCCACCTCTCCAGCCCAGGCTAATACCACGGAAAGCCCCCTCCTTCATCAGAACCACCCTGCAATGCTTTTCCTGGGACTTTCCTTAGTATCTTGGGCCCCTTGTAGGGTAGGATCTTACCACTGTGCTGGGAGCTGGTTGAGCCTAGCTCTCAGACGCCATCCTCACTGCACTTCCCAGCTGACTTGAGGTCATCGTTCCTGTCTCTTCTTCTCTTTCCTCTCTAGCTCCCCCCCCCATCCTCCTTTTTTCCCCTTTGGAGACAGAGTCTATTTTCCCCAGGCTGCTGTGATACTTCTTGGCTCGAGCCATTCGCCTGTGGAGTAGCTACGGATATATCCACTTGCCCCCATGCTAGACTCAACCTCAGCTTCTGTATAATAATGTTGACAATATTGTTGTAATGATATATTAACAATAATATCTGATGTAATAATAACATTTTCCAAGGTTTGGGGGAAGATCAAGAAAGTACAGGTTCCCACTACAGCACCAACTGTATGTCACTGGGACGTTAATACAAGGGACGAATGAAGAAAGTCCCTGCTTCAGTATTTAACCGAGAGGAAGAACTGTAGCTTACGGGGTGCTGAAGAGATGGTTCGGTGGTTTAGCACTTGTCACTCTTGCAAGGGGACCCAGGTTCAATTCTCAGCACCCACATGATGGTTCACAACCATCACTTCCAGGTGGACCTCTTCTGTCCTTGCGGGCACCGGATACATACACACACGGAAGCAAAACACTCATACTAATAAAATAAATGTCTTTGTTTTTTAGAGCTACAGGTTGGAATGCAGAGTTACCATAAAGACACCCTGCTCAAACAAAGCAGCATCTCGCTGTGTGACCTAGCCTGGCCTCATGCCTGAGGCCCTCCTACCTCAGCCTCCTGAGAGCCGGGATTACAGGAAGATCGCTTGCCTCTTCTCCGCAGTCTCCTTAAGTGTCAGATCATAAAACTGTTAAAAGCATACCAAGCTATTTATAATTCTAATTTTCAAATAATAAAACCATGAGAAGTACACTCAACACTGAAGCATATCTATACTACTCTAAATTCCTCACTGCTGAACGTTTTTGTGTGTTCGTGCGTGTGTGTGTGTGTGTGTGTGTGTGCCTGTGCCTCTGTGTGTGTGTGCCTCTGCGTGCCTGCGTGTGGGTGTGTGTGCGTGCTGCTGCATGTGTTTGTGGTGCAGGCACACATGCACTTGTGGAGGCCAGAGGACAGCTTTTGGTAGTGTTCTCTCGGGTACCATTTATTTTGGTATTTATTTATTTATTTTTGAGACAATAGTCTCACTGACATGGAACTCACTAAATAGGCTGTGCTGCGGGCCAGCAAGCACCAGGGTCCTCTTGTCTTTGCTTGCCCTGGCTTTTTTTGGTTGTGAGCCTAGCCTTTAATGGCTGAGCGGTCACTCCAGGCCAGCACCTGGCTTTTTAAATGTGCATTCTGGAGCTGGAGAGATGGCTGAGTGGTTTAGAGCACTCAATGTTCTTATAAAGGACCCATCTTGGCACACAACCGCCTATGACTCTAGTGGCAGGGGAACTGATGCCCTCTGTTGGCCTCCTTGGGTACTGCACATACATGGTGCATATAATACATGCAGGCAAAACACTGACACATTTAAAAAAATCTTTTTCTTTTTGGTTTTTCGAGACAAGGTTTCTCTGTGTAGCCTTGGCTGTCCTGGACTCACTTTGTAGACCAGGCTGGCCTCGAACTCACAGCGGATCCACCTGCATCTGCCTCCCAAGTGCTGGGATTAAAGGTGTGTGCCACCATGCCCAGCTTTAAAATCTTTTTTAAGGGCTGGAGAGATGGCTCAGTGGTTAACAACACTTACTGCTCTTTCAGAAGTCATGAGTTCAATTCCCAGCAACTACATGGTGGCTCACAACCATCTATAATAAGATCTGGTGCCCTCTTCCGGAGTTCAGGTGTACGTGCAGGCAGAATACTGAATACATAATAAATAAGTAAATCTTTTTTTAAAAAATCTTTTTTAAGAAAGCCAATGCATGCCAGGTGTGGTGGCACATGCCTGTAATCCCACTACTCAAGGAGACAGAAACAGAGGGATCTCTGTGAGTTTGAGGAGAACTTAGTCTATAAAGCGAGTCCAGGACTGCCAAGGCTAAACAGAGAAACCCTGTCTCCAAAAAACAAAAACTGAAAACCAAAACCAAACCAAAACAAACCCCCCACCCCAAAAAAAAACCAGATCACAGTGAGTTCAAGGCCAGTCTGGTCTACAAAATGAGTCCAGGACAGTCAAGGCTACACACAGAAGCATAGAAGCCCTGTCTTAAAAAGAAAAGAAATGACTCAGACATCTAAGTTTTATTCTTTCTCAAGTCTCTGAGGGGGATTGAAGACCAGATAGTTTAGTTTTACCATCAAGTTTAGCTGGTTAGGGGATAAGATCGTTTTAGATCAAGATAAAGGATTTAAGTTAATAGAGATGAGATACGATAGATACTGAATTTCATTCAGAAATTTAGACCCAACAAGATAGGAAAGATGTTTACTTCAAGTCTGACAAATGCAAATAGCCAAATTACTATGAATTTAACATTTATGTAACTCATGATTGTCACATGGTTCTCTCTGCTCTATGTAGTTTGTTTTATTCATGTGTAATAAAATAAATGTATATGTTAAAAAATAAAGAAAAAAGAAAAAAAAAGCCAATGTATTTTGTACTTTGATCACTGAAAAACATGAGCATATCTAATCTGAAATTAGAGTTACATAACTAATACCTAAATTTGTGTGCAATGCTCTCATAGTTTGGGGCTTATTTTATTTTCCTTTTAAAAACAATGTTTTGCATTCTGCTTAAATGATTTCACAATCTAGTAATGGATTGAAGTATAAACTTTGAAAAAACTAGACTGAGCCAGGCGTGGTGGTACACACCTTTGATCCCAGCACTCAGGAGGCAGAGGCAGGTGGATCGCTGTGAGTTCAAGGCCAGCCTGGTCTACAAAGCCAGTCCAAGATAGCCAAGGCTACACAGAGAAACCCTGTCTTGAAAATAAAAAAAGAAAAAGAAAAAACTAGACTAAATAAATATTCAAAATCATATGGTGGAGCTAGAGAGATGACTAAGCAGTTAAGAGCACTGGCTGCTCTTCCAAAGGACCTGGGTTCAATTCCCAGCCCCACATGTCAGTTCACACGTTCCAAAGGATTCCATGCCTTCTGGCCCCTGCAGGCAACAGGCACTTGCACTGTTCACGGCCACACAGACAAGCCCTGCATGCATAAACACAAAATGATAACAAAAACATCATATGGCGAGGAGAGACGGCTCCGTGATTCAGAGTACTAGCTGCTCCTGTAGAGAACCAGAGTTCAGTTCCTAGATCTGACTTTAGGTGTCAGGAGGCTCAGAACAGGGGAATCTGACACCCTTTTCTTGCATCCATGAGCACCTGTGCACATGCACACACGCAGACACACAGAGAGATGAAAATAAATGCCTGTGGGGAGTGATAAAGCTAGGAGAGGCATTCAGCATCTTCCCAGTAAACAAATATCTGTTGATATATATGTAATCCCAGCAGTTTGATTTTACCAATAAAGACTCAGGAGCCAGATGCTGGCGAGAGAAAAACCCTGCTAGCTCAGAGAGGCAGAGAAAGCACCTAGCTGACCTTCTTACTCGGCTTCTATCTCAGAGGAAAAAGCCCAAATGCTAAAGCTAAAGAGCTTGCTAGATCAAAGCTCAAAGAGCTCCTTCTCCTGTTAATTTTTATTTGATGTGCAGTGGTGTTCAGCCTGCATGTATGTCCGTGTTAGGGTGTCAGCTCCTGGAGCTACAGACAGCTGTGACCTGTCACGCTGGTGTTGTAAACTGAACCCGGGTCCTCTGGAAGAGCAGACGATGCTCTTAACCACCGAACCATCTCTCCAGCCCCAAGCTCCTTCTTATTCAGGATGTCTTAAACGCCCCTCCACCCTTTCATCCCTGTCAGCTGGTTTCTTGCTTCGCCTATTGACCTAGGGTTAACTTTATTAAATCCTGAGTATGGAAAAATCTTGGATTAAAGGTGTCTTTTAGGGCTTAACCGCACCACAATCACCTGTTTACAATATTCAGAAAGTTCTTGGATTAAAGGTTTTGTGTTAGGGCTGAGCCACGTCAAACAAAAGATAGGTTTTTACAGTTCACTGTCTTGGGGTTCACAATGGGATCAAATATCCTGCAACATAATCTCCTGTCTTTACTCAGGAAGAACTATGTGTGCATGTGTGCGTGTGTGTGTGTGTGTGTGTGTGTGCGTGTGTGTCTGTGTGTGCATGTGTGTGTGTGTCTGTGTGTGTGTGTGTGCGTGTGTGTGTGTGTGTCTGTGTGTGTGCGTGTGTGTGTGTGTGTGTGTGTGTGTGTGTGTGTGTGTTTGGGCTGGTCTCAAACTCAGTGATCTGCCTGCCTCTGCCTCCCAAGTGCCAGGATTAAAGGCTGACTGCATCACCATATGTAGCCTATATACAAAGGCAGAACCTACCTAAGTCCTGGAACTCACTTGTCAGGATTTTAGGGTTTTGTTTATTTGTTTTGAGGAACTTGTATACTGACTTACATAGTGGGTAGCTTTTCCCTTTACTTTTTTTTTTTTTTGTGTGTGTGGTATTGGGGCCTGAACCCAAGGCTTGTGAATGCTCCCCAAATGTTCTACCACTACGCTGTATTCCCAGGCCTACCCTCCACGCTTAGGAGAGATTGCTGGCTCAGCACTAAATGGACTGTCTCTACCACATCTCTTCCCTCAGATGGAGCAGAAAGAGTTAGAGCCAGAGGTGGCGAATGACTTTAAGAAACAGTGTTCTCCACAGAGGATGCATAAGTAAACTCGGGGAGACCGACTGCATGCCCGAGACCTGCTCAAGCCAGAGGCCTTGCCAGCGCGGAGGTGGGGAGTGAGCGCCAAGTCTCACTCTTACCCAAGAAGCTATTCTCAAATGGCAGCTGCTGGGAGAGGGAGAATCCTTTTCTTCTATGGCTGACGTGTATCCAACCCCGCTGCCGGGCCGGCCCGTTCTCAGCAGTCAGCAGAACAAATGGGCTCTATGCTTGTTTAAGGGAGAAAGAGCGTGAGCATGGGTAGGAGGGCCTGGGAGGAGCTGAGCAAGGCAAAGACCATGGTAATATATTGTATGAAATTCTCAAAGAATAAATGAAAACAATATTGCCAAACATGGTGGCGCAC
>OU015751.1:123973701-123986238 GCA_907169655.1 Acomys percivali | reverse complement strand
TGTGTGTGTGTGCGCGCGTGCGCGTGTGTGTGTGTGCATGCGTGTGTGTCTGTGTGCGTGTGTGTGTGTGTGTGCGTGTGTGTGTGTCTGTGTGCGTGTGTGTCTGTGTGTGTGTGTCTGTGCGTGTGCGTGTGTGTGTGTCTGTGCATGTGTGTGTGTGTGTATGTGTGTGTGTGTGTGTGTGTGTGTGTTTGGGCTGGTCTCAAACTCAGTGATCTGCCTGCCTCTGCCTCCCAAGTGCCAGGATTAAAGGCTGACTGCATCACCATATGTAGCCTATATACAAAGGCAGAACCTACCTAAGTCCTGGAACTCACTTGTCAGGATTTTAGGGTTTTGTTTATTTGTTTTGAGGAACTTGTATACTGATTTACATAGTGGGTAGCTTTTCCCTTTACTTTTTTTTTTTTTTTTTTTTTGTGGTATTGGGGCCTGAACCCAAGGCTTGTGAATGCTCCCCAAATGTTCTACCACTACGCTGTATTCCCAGGCCTACCCTCCATGCTTAGGAGAGATTGCTGGCTCAGCACTAAATGGACTGTCTCTACCACATCTCTTCCCTCAGATGGAGCAGAAAGAGTTAGAGCCAGAGGTAGCGAATGACTTTAAGAAACAGTGTTCTCCACAGAGGATGCATAAGTAAACTCGGGGAGACCGACTGCATGCCCGAGACCTGCTCAAGCCAGAGGCCTTGCCAGCGCGGAGGTGGGGAGTGAGCGCCAAGTCTCACTCTTACCCAAGAAGCTATTCTCAAATGGCAGCTGCTGGGAGAGGGAGAATCCTTTTCTTCCATGGCTGACGTGTATCCAACCCCGCTGCCAGGCCGGCCCGTTCTCAGCAGTCAGCAGAACAAATGGGCTCTATGCTTGTTTAAGGGAGAAAGAGCGTGAGCATGGGTAGGAGGGCCTGGGAGGAGCTGAGCAAGGCAAAGACCATGGTAATATATTGTATGAAATTCTCAAAGAATAAATGAAAACAATATTGCCAAACATGGTGGCGCACGCCTGTGATCCCAGCACTCAGGAGGCAGAGGCAGGTGGATTGCTGAGTTCAGGGCCAGTCTGGTCTACAAAGCCAGTCCAGGACAACCAAGGTTACACAGAGAAACCCTGTCTCAAAAAAACAAAAACAAAAACAAAAACAAAAAAGCAAAAAAAAAAAAAAAAAAAAAAAAAAAAAAAAAAAAAAAAAAAAAAAAAGGAAAAATCAAAACTAAACAAACAAAAAAATCCCTTGTGGTTGAGTGTAATAGTGCACTTGGTAGGCAGAGGCAGGCAAGATCACTGAGTTTGAAGCCAGCCTGGTCTAGAGTTCCGTGTCAGACAGAGAGAGCTACATAGTGAGACCCTGTCTTAAAAAAAAAAAAAGAAAGAGGGGCTGGAGAGATGGCTCAGTGGTTAAGAGCGCCGCCTGTGCTTCCAGAGGTCCTGAGTTCAATTCCCAGCAACCACATGGCGGCTCACAGCCATCTATAATGTGATATGGCGCCCTCTTCTGGCTTGCAGGAGTACATGCAAGCAGAGCACTGTATACATAATAATAAATAAATCTTAAAAACAAAAAAAACAAAAAAAAAAAGAAAGAAAGAAAGAAAGAAAGAAAGAAAAGAAAGGCAAACTGTGAGGCTGTTCACTCATCTATTTATTTAAAGTGCTTAGCTTTATCTCAGAAGGAATCACACGTTTCCAGATGAAGCCAGTCTACATGAGAAACACCTGGGCTCAGTCAAAGGCTGATGCGAGTGCTGGGACCTGCGTCCCCTCCCCCGCACACCTGTGCCCCCAGTGCTGGGGCGGTGGAGACAGGTGCACCCTGAGGCTTGCTCTCCAGCCCATCCAGCTGAACTGAGCTCCAGGTTCACAGAAAGACCTTGTCTCAAAACTGATAAGTTCCCCTGAAATCCGAGCGTCATCCCCACCTGCTCAGCAACCTCAGTTGAGCTCAGCAGCCACACGGGAAGAGGTGATTCAGATGAGGGGAGGCGGGGGGGGGGGTCAGGGGGGGCGGCAGAGGGTGACAATGACTAAAACTCACTCTAAATGTATGGAATTGTCAACAACATGACTTGCACACACATGCACAGACAAACCAAGTACGTAGACAAGAGGCCCTGGGTTCTACCATCATCCCCACATACACACAAAGGCCACTTAAGACCCAAATGTAAAGAGCTGGGCGTGGCGCACGCCTTTAATCCCAGCACTCAGGAGGCAGAGGCAGGTGGATCGCTGTGAGTTCGAGGCCAGCCTGGTCTACAAAGTGAGTCCAGGACAGCCAAGACTACACAGAGAAACGCTGTCTCGGGAAAAAAAAAAAAAAAAAAGACCCAAATGTAAGCCAGGCGTGGTGGCGCACGCCTTTAATTCCAGCACTGGGGAGGCAGAGGCAGGTGGATCGCTGTGAGTTTGAGGCCAGCCTGGTCTACAAAGAGAGTCCAGGACAGCCAAGGGTACACAAACAAAACCAAAAAAAAAAACAAAGACCCAAATGTAATGACATTAATACATTATATACATACTAATACAATTCAGTATGAACTTGCCTTGATTTCTACATAAAGTTAATAACTTGCCACAAAAATGATAGAATCATCTGTGAGGCCGCGCACTAGACACGCAGACACACGTGTCTGGTGTAACAAGAAGGAGGCTAACATGAGATTAAGAGAGGAACTAATCAGGTCTCTCCCCAAATCTTAGTTTAGCCTTTTATCTAATAAACGGAAGATTGCTCAAACATTGAAGGATAACTTGTCACGTATTCTGTGTGTGTGTGGCAATTCTTGTTCACATGTGGGTGTATGTGCAGGTGTGTGCGCGTGAGGGTTGAGGTGAGAAGCAAACATGGGGTGTCTCGCATGGTGTCCTACTCTGTGAGGGTAGACTGAACTGAGCCAGGTGCTCATGGAGCCAGTGAGCGCCGGGGTCCTCCTGTGTCTGCCTATGCGCCCAGCGCCAGGGTCAGAGGTGCGCTGTTGCCCTGGCCTCCAGGTGGACCTAACTCAGGCCCTCTTGATCGTACAGTGGGCACTTTATTGACTGAGCCGTCTCTCTCTCCAGCAAGAAGGATAAATAAAGCTATTTTAAACACATGCAAATCAGGCTAGTAGGATGGTTCAGTGGGCAAAGACACGTGCCACCAAGTCTGACAACTGTCTCTCTCTCCTGGTTTTACCATATTGTACTTCAGTGTCTCAAGCCCACAACCTTGCTTCTCCTTTTACTTTTCAAAAAAAAATTATTTATTTACTTTTATTTTATGTGCATTAGTGTGAAGGTATCAGATCCTTTGGAACTGGAGTTACAGACAGGTGTGAGCCACCATGTGGGTTCTGGGAATTGAACTCAGGTCCTCTGGAAGAGCAGACAGTGCTCTTAACCACTGAGCCATCTCTCCAGCCCCCTCTTCTCCTTTTCACCCCAAAGGGTCAATGAGCTCATGCCTGCTCAGCCTCTCCCTTCTGCCTGTCTAGACTGCTCGGCCCCACCGATGTCCCTGAATTTACAGTCAGGAGCCAGGAGTCTGGTCCCTGTAGGCTCATTCTGTCCTCGCTTTGTGAGTTGGAACTGTCCCACGGCCTGCTGCTTACCTCTCCTAGAAGTCGCCTCTGATCTGCTGATCTATATGCTGTTTCTTTGGGCTTCGGTGGCTCTCTAGGCTTACTGCTCGGAAAACCAACACTACGCTGTGGACCTGTTTTCTTGTCAGTCCTCCCGACTTGAATGTCTGAGGACAGAGTCTAAATAAACCAGCGTTGTGTCTCACACTTCAAGAAACAAGGGGAAATACCAGAGTGGTATTCATGGACGCACACCTCTGACAGCATAGATAAGGCAAAGGCTTTCTCACCAAAGGGCAGTTAAGATTCTGGGTCTGTTACAACTATCACATAATTGGTTAGCATGTGGCTGAGTTCATTAGAAAGTAAGGGAGAATACTCCAGGAGAAAACCAGATGACGTTGCCCTGAAAGCTACATGAAAGAGGAGCAGCAACGTGCAGAAGAACTAGGTTCCCTGGGGACAGACACTCAAATCAGCACCGTGAACAGTGAAACACATGTCTGGTTAAAGACTGCAACTCTTGATTAAACTTGGACTTCCCCTCACTTGAACCTTGGCCTCCCATGTGGTGGGTGCTCTGTGCCACCGAGCCGCAGCCCACCAACTGCCCTCAGAAGGGCCGGCCGGCTTGTCTCTAGGTTGAACGGATGCCCTGGCTCCTGGCAGAACCCAATGGGGAAGGATCTCAAATTTAGGCCCTTAGGATTCTTGTAGACTGACAAAATATGTATTCAAAGTCCCAAAGTACAAACTCTATGAGTGAATGAGCTGCCACAGGCAGGAGGTATCGTGGACCGTGACAGGGTTAGATTCCCAAGTTAAGTCAGAAAACATCAAAATTCCAACAAATTTTAAAGCTGGGCGCAGAGGTGTACCAGCAGCTGGCTTTCTGACCTTCCTGCTTCTGGCTCCTGAGTGTGGGGTTACAGGCATGCACCCATTCCTGGCTTTGTTTGGTCAGTGTTCTGAAATGGTCTCACACACAGAGTCCAAGATAGCCTGGAACTTACCATATAGCCCAGGCTGTACTCAACCTTGTAATCCCCTGCCTCAGCCTCACAAGTGCTGAGAGCACAGGCACGAAGGCACAGTACCCTGTTTCAGAGACATATTATTTGAACGTTAATGATGAAATTAAAAATCAGTATAAAAAGGGACAGATGTTAAGTTTCTGGCTATTTGGAAATTTATAAAATTTTAAACGTAAAGTTCTAGGGTTACAGCTAGTGGTAGAAAATTCATTCACAAAGTCCTAGGCAGACGTGACAGAACACCCACAGAGTTCTAGGACTATCAATGGTGGTAGAGCATCCTCAGAGTCCTAAGTTTGACCACCCCCACCATGTACATCAGAAAACAATAAAGGGAGCCGTGGAGGTGCCAAAATGGGTGAAGTGCTTGTTTGTGCGTGAAGACTCGAGTTACCAAGCTTGGTGGGCGTGAAGGCCAACCTGTACTCCCAGCACGCAGGAGGCAGAGTCAGGGGTGCCCAGCCTAGCTCAGAGCAGGAGCTCTGAGTTCAACAAGATACTCTTCCTTGATACATAGGGCAAGAACCATGAAGACACCTAATGCCAGGGTTAGCTCTCTACACGTATGTGCACACATGCAAACACACACACCACATACACGCAAACTCATAAAAGTATGTGTTTTGCTTCGTTTTTTCAGACAGGGTCTCTCTGTGTAGCCCTGGCTGTCCTGGACTCGCTTTGTAGACCAGGCTGGCCTCAAACTCATAGAGATCCGCCTGCCTCTGCCTCCCGAGTGCTGGGATTAAAAGGCGTGCGCCACCACACCCAGCTTTAAAATTTTTTTAATTATTATTATTATTATTATTTTTTTTTTTTTTTTTGGTTTTTTGAGACAGCGTTTCTCTGTGTAGCCTTGGCTGTCCTGGACCCGCTTTGTAGACCAGGCTGGCCTCGAACTCACAGCGATCCGCCTGCCTCTGCCTCCTGAGTGCTGGGATTATAGGCATGCGCCACCACGCCTGGCTTTAATTATTATTTTATTTTATTTACATTGGTGTTCTGCCTTTACGTATGTCTGTGTGTGGATGTCAGATCCCCTGGAACTGGAACTATAGACAGTTGTGAGCCGCCATGTGGGTGCTGGGATTTGAACCTGGGTCCTTTGAAGAGCAGCCAGTGCTCTTAACTGCTGAGCCAACTCTCCAGCGACGAAGGTAATTTAAATGTTTTAAAAATTAAATAATAATGAAAATATTGTATGGTGTAGAAAACCTCATAGGTTGTGGAAAAGTGGAGTTCTAAAATAGCTGAGTATGTGACATATACCTATAATCCCAACACTTTTGAAGCCGAGGCAGGAGGATCACAAGTTAGGGGCTGGTTTGGGCTACACAGGAACTTCCAAGGTCAGCCTGAGATACATACCATACCCAGACCCTATCTCAAAACGACCTCCCCCCCCAAAAAAAGCCCCAGTATGTATCTGAGTGCTCTGAGTGCTTGACCACCGCGCTCAGCCCCAGCTAGGGGTGGAGGTCCGTAACACAGAAGAAAGCCTGCGGCCAGGTATGATGGGTCACACCTGTAATTTCAGCACTCGGGAAACTGGTGATGGAAGTGTAAGCAGCTGTGTAAATACAGACAGTACAAAGGGACAGGGCATGTGGCTCAGTTGGCACCGTCTGCCTGCAAGCATGGGTACATGAAGGCAGAATACAGTATAAATAATAAATAAATAAATCTTAAAAAAAAAAAGATCAAAGAGGGGAAAGGATGACACAACAGCAGAAATGAAAAGAAAGACAGAACACATGAACTTCATGCTTGAAAAGAATGATGAGGGGGCTGGAGAGATGGCTCAGAGGTTAAGAGCACTGTCTGCTCTCCCAAAGGTCCTGAGTTCAATTCCCAGCAACCACATGGTGCCTCACAACCATCTATAATGGGATCTGGTGCCCTCTTCTGGCCTGCAGGGGTACATGCAGGCACACATTCAGCAGAGCAATATATAAATAATAAAATAAAAATCTTTTTAAAAAATATGATGAGCTAAGCATCGTGGCATGCACCTTCAATCCCAGCATGCTGGTGACAAGGTAGGAGGATTTCTGTGACTCTGAGGCCAACTTGATCTACAAAGTGAGTCCCAGGCCAGCCAGGAATATATAGTGAGATTCTGCCTCAAAAAAAGAAGACAAAAAAGAAAGATGTGAAATGCACACTAAAGTGGAAGAATGACTCAGGAGCCCCAATAAGTCTGTTAAATAATGTGAACCGGGAGTTAGGATTAAAGCCACAAAGAGCCAGGCACAGTGGTGCACACCTTTAGTCCCAGCACTCAGGAGCAGGGGCATGCCCGGTCTACACAGCTGTAGGACTGCAGGTAGCTACACAGGAGGCCCTGTCTTGGGAAAACAAAAAACAAAAAAAACAAAACAAACAAAAACAAAGCATAATTAAAAAGTTATGCCCACAAAGAGACAAGTCCCAGATGGCTTTACAAGTGAGCTTTTATCAAACATTCGACAACAGTTCATTTCAATACGATGTCAGCTCTTTCTTCCATAACGTAAGACGAGGCAGTAGTCCCCAGCTGAGGGTACACAGACCCAGAGGCCCGTCTAGGGACCGTCTCACACACCTCTGTAAATCTTACTAAAAACAAAGGCACTCGTGTACAACAATGTTCATAGCAGCATTGTGGGGAACAACAAAACACGGAACAGCCAGAGGTCACTCAGGCGGTGAGTGGCTGTGGCTGAGCAGGCCGATGGACTATCACACAGGCGAAGGAGGGCGGAGCCACAGCTGTCACAACACAGAGGGATCCTAGGAACGATGGACGTGCAAAAAAGCAAACTTCAAGGGACTAACAGAGCACATTTTTGTAAAGCTAAAATACAAGCAAAACAGAACAATACATTCTTAAAGAATATATACATACATGGCCAATATATATAAACAAGTGCTTAATGAGCATAAAATTAAAGACAGTGGTTACTTCTAAGAAGAGGCAGGGAAGGGGATATAAACTTAATAGTATTTTTAATGTTTTAATGTATAAATTGAATGATGGGTCATAGGTACTCATTGCATTTCATAATTTATAGCACATATTTATATATCAAATATTGTTTTTTTTTCCAATATTTTTTTTTAAAATCTGCTCTCATGGAAATAAATGGACAAATGGGTGATATCTCCCTGAAAGAAAATCCATATTTCTTGGGGAAAAAGAAAACAAAAACCAAAAACAAAACAAAACCAAGATTCCCTGACAAGAAGCTATCCTGTGGCAAGGACAGAGTAGGTCCTCAGAATGGACGACGGTTTCTTGCTGTTCCCAAGGACACACCTGGAGTGCGGCTCCTTCCCACTGGTGCGCTCCCTGACTTGCAGAATCCAGCCTAACCCCACAGCCCTGGCTGGACAAGAGCCTGACACCGGGTGGGTGCAGGATGAACGTAATGAAGTGTCGAGGCAGTATCTGTCCTGTGCTCCCAGAGAGTGGACTAGAATGGTAGGACTGGCGAGAGAGTAAAGTTCAGAGCAGAAAAGCAGCTCACTCTGTGAGACAGAGGTGAGAAAGCTGTCCATGACAATTAGAGACTGGAAAGAGAGTGGCTGGCTTCCTTCTCTGTCTTCCCAGACTACAGTGAGATAAGACGGTACAAGACTCAGGGTTAGGGCAGCAGTCTAGCGCAGCTCAGGGAGCCACATCCTGCTTCCCAGCAGCAGTCCCATCCTCCAAAGACTTTATCTGGGGAGTTTGGGACCGGGAGAAGGCTGATTCCACCCTTTCTCCAAAGGTGGTCCATGATGTATACAAAACACATTAGCATCTTCTTCCTGGCTGCACTAGTTGGTCAAAGCCAACCTAACCCAGGCTGGTGAGTCAGGCATGGCCAATCTTTGGGCTTTTGCTAGGAGCGCAATGACACCCTTTCTTTCCGCTTAGCTATACTGGTCTAAGCCAATCCTAGGAGTGCTGGCAGCGTCAAGTGGTGCAGACTACAGGTGGTTTTGTGTTCCCTGAAACAGTGAGGAGCGTGCCGAGCGATCAGACCAAGCCTCACCTGGAGCCAGGACTGCCTCTTGCTGTTACAATCTCACTAGCCTGTAATAGATTGCCTTTATCTTACGTGAGTTTTGAGTTGTGTTTCTATGACTAGAAGCTAGGGTATCCTAACCTACATGCATACTTCCCCTATCCCTTACTTGCCCCAGGAGAGCACAGGAGTGGAGGTGGGAAGGCATTACGGATTGACGGGTTGTGTTAAAGCCGAGCTACTGAGGCGGGAAGGCCTGAGGCAGCCACGAGGCACGGCACGATGCAAGCCAGGCCAATGGGCTCCCTTAGGGAAGGCTGGTTAGCGAGGAGCAGGCGCAGTGAGAGGCTTCCACCAGGCAGGCAGGCAGAGCTCATGGGAACATGGCCACTTTCCCCCACAGACCTAGCCCTCTATCATGGGGGTGTTGCTTTGGGGTCCTTATGCTCGTGGGTTAGGGAACTCTGAAGCACATGGCCCTTTAACCCTTTGTGGGCCTGTGTTGCAGCATCAGCCTCTCCCTTTACCCACTGAAGAGCCTCCTTTTGAATTCTGCCCTTGATAACACTCACTTTTGAGGTGACAGGAGGAATTTTATCTTCTGTTTCTTTGGCTTCCTGGGAACTCAGACTCCCCTCTCCTTTGGAGAAAGCGCCATCTCCCTGACCCTGAGCAAGCAGGGTTTCCTGCTCAGCCCCACCCACTGGCCCTAGTCTTTCTGATCTTGCAACTAAGTTGTTTTCTCTCTTTGAGCCCCATGTCTCCCAGAGTAACCGTGGAGAGTTCACAATGGCTGCCGGCTTCTCCGGAGTAGCATTTCTCTCCCCGCATCCACCTGGCCTCTTCCGAGGGCGTCCCCGCTTCCTTTTCGATTCACTTACTGTGTCCTCTGCACCGTGTTTCACCTCTTTAACGGGTGGGTCCTGCCCGCTGGCCTCACCCAAAGGCACTTCAGCTGTCCTTTTGACACCCTTGTCCTGGGGTCGCGGGTCACCACTTACGCCTAGTTCTCTGTTCTCTGTGCTTCGAGGCACAATGACTGCCCTAGGTGGAACTCTCCCAGGCCCAGGCCCAGGCCCAGCTCCAGACCCAGCTCCAGGCCCAGGCCCGGGCCCAGACCCAAGCCCAGGCCCTGGTCTAAACCCAGGCCCAAGTCCAGGCCCAGGCCCAACACCTGACAAAGTAGGAACAGGTGGTAAGATCATATTAATGACGGGCACAGCTGCCTGGGGTCCTCCAACCCTAGTGGACAGAGGCAATGTAGCTACTTTCAGGGTGCTTGAAGAAAGCTTAGGGGCCAGAATGGGTGTGATGAGTGATCGCGGTGCTCTCGGAAGCAGCACGGGCAGCCGGGCCACAAGGGCATTAACGTGTGGCTTACTGGCTGTGGGAGCTGAGCTGTCAATCACACTCTTCTTCCGTTCTCCACGCCCTGGAGGGTCAGTCTCAGCTCGGGCGTCTAGCTCTTTAGGAGGCTAAAATGCAAACAGAGCCGCAGTAAAGCACAAAGGCTGTGACTACAGGGGCTGGGGAGATGGCTCAGCGGACAGAGCTTGTCCCTGCAGAGGATCCCGGTTCCAGCACCCACGTGGTGGCTCCCTACAGTAACTAACAGTCCCAGGGGATCTAAGTCCTCTTCGCCCCTTGTACACCGGGCACGCATATGGTGCACACATGTATGCAAGCAAAACGTTCACACACATAAATAAATAAACCAAAAACTAACGATCAAAAAAAAAAAAAAAGACTGAGCACAGGAGGAAAAGGGGGTACTTGGTGCACCTGAAACGGAGAAGTAGGAGGGCTGCTGACCGGAGGGTACACTAAGACCCCACCCCAAGCCCTAGGCAGCAAAGTCAGAGGCCTCGACTGCCTTACCTGGGCTGGTTTCTCTGGCTTCTTAGGGCCTCCACCCTCCAGGCTCTCTACACCGCTCTTGGATTTGCTTGACCGTTCCTGAGGGGCTCTTTCATCCTCTTCTGCAAGAGGGACCAGAAAGGACGGCAGTGAAGCAAGGGTGGGGAGGAAACCGGGGGATGCAGTGAGGTCCAACTGACTGCCTAACTGCCGGGTCAGACGGGAAGGCAAGGGTTTGAAGCACGTCTTTCCTTCTTACCGCCCCCGCCCCCTGCTGAGACAGGGTTTCTCTGTGTAGCCCTGGCTGTCCTAGATTCACTCTGTAGACCAGGCTGGCCTCGAACTCACAGAGACCCACCTGCCTCTGCCTCCCCGAGTGCTGAGATTACAGGCGTGCGCTACCACATCCCGGTTTAAAGCAATCTCAAGCAGCTCCGTAGCTGGATGTGGTGGCGCACACCTTTAACCAGGAAGGCCTTTAGGGATGAAGTGGAATAGTGTTACAGTGTTGGGGTGCTGAGGGGCAGACTGGTTGAGCCCAGGAGTTCTAGTCCATCCCCCCAAACCTCCCCCCCCCAGCAAGGGACAGCGGGTGGGGAGCAAGAAGTGGCTGAAGGCTTTAGACTTCTCAGACAACAGAGCAGGTCCACCCACCGGCCAGCCCGCCGGCCTTCAGCACGTGAGCATGTGCGGAGCGGGCAGAGATGAGATGCTGCTGCAGCAGGTAGCGGGCGACCTGAACAATGGAACTGAAGGACCGTTTCAGGATCCGCTCCGCCCAGTCACAAGTCAGGGCGCAGGCGGCCTCTACCAGTTCATCCCGAGGTGCTGGGGTGACTTCTGGGCCCATTTCTGGCTGGAGTGGAGAAAGACGTGCTCAGTCAGATTACCAATGATGTACCTGTACCTCGAGCAGGCACCAGACTGAGGAACAGACCCAGAAACCCAAATTCTCTTCCTCCCGTGCTCCCGCCACAGGGAAGGCAGAAGGTTCCCCCAGAAGCAACAACATGCAAATGAGTGCAGTTTTCCCAGCCTTTAAAACAAGCCCTTCAGGCCTCTGTGCTCCACCTGGGGGAGATCGGGCAGTGGGAAGGCATGACTTACACTTTCAGAGCCCTTCAAGTCAAGTCCAGGCAACGGTGGCATAGACACCAAAGTCTTCCTGCGTATGCCACTGTAGCAGTATCTGGTGGGAGTTAAGGAGCAGCCAGAACCTGGGCCTCTTTAAGCCTCTGTGGCGCGTCTATAACGGTACCTTTGCTCCAGTCCCAATCTCTCAGTCAAGGATACTTGGACTGGCCCCGACCACCAAGCCTTCGGGCCTTGATGTCAGGGAAGATCTCTCTGATGATTTTACCGAAGTTGGCCGTACTGAGTGGGCGGCAGCAGGCGAGGCTCTCACAGTACTTTCTGAGTGAGGGGAGGGTAGATAGGAAGAGAAGATACTCACAGAAGGCTACTGGTGGGTTCAGAGGGTTCCTAGGGGCCCTTTAAGTGCGGGAACCCTACACGAGGTGACACTACACAGCAAGGCGGGAGGAACCTGAGGGGTAAGGTCTACGCTGCGCCCTCTCACCAGGCCCTGCCTTCCTTACGTACCGGTAAGCATCGTAGACACTCTGCTTGGGCAGACAGGTGTCCAGGTGCTCCTCCAGGTGGTTGCGGATCCACCTATAGGCGTACATGGATTCCTCATTGCCCAGTATGCTTGGCTCTGAGCTGCGAGACCAGTCAAAGGGGCAAGCATTACTTCAGTGGTGCTGGATCGAATCAGCTTGTCCCAAATCCGTCCTTCCCTGCCTAGCCTACCAAGTTCTTCTTGATAAAGGACATCAGCTACGCATCTCCTTTTTTTTTTTTTTTGTTTTGTTTTTCGAGACAGGGTCTCTCTGTGTAGCCTTGGCTGTCCTGGACTCGCTTTGTAGACCAGGCTGGCCTCGAACTCACAGAGATCCACCTGCCTCTGCCTCCCCCGAGTGCTGGGATTAAAGGTGTGTGCCACCATGCCTGGCTTCTCCTAATTCTTTTTAACTTTAAAAGAAGATGAAGAAGAAGAAGAAGAAGAAGAAGAAGAAGAAGAAGAAGAAGAAGA
>OU015751.1:123947078-123967159 GCA_907169655.1 Acomys percivali | reverse complement strand
AAAGAAAGAAAGAAAGAAAGAAAGAAAGAAAGAAAGAAAGAAAGAAACTGACCAGGAAGCACCAGAGGATTCCTGGAGGAACCCCACCCTGTGCTAAGGAGATCCCAGCCTCCAGCAAATGACCTTTAACCATACCTGGACAGCCTTCCCCCACCCATAGGATAATTAAGTACTGTTTTCCTTCTTGTGATAGGACCCCATGCTACTGCTTGTAAAGGAGGCACTGAGCCACTGCATGTAGATTAAGTGTCCTAACACCTCTAGCCCAAGAAAATCCACTCACAAACCCCTCCCAGCTGCCTAAGTTTATAAATAAAGCTTGGCGAGCTTGCTCAATGGTGCTCACACCATTCATCCACCCCATGACTGTCTGAGACTCCATTTACTCTGGGGAAGAACTGCTGCTGGACACCCAGAGCAGCCAGTGTCGCCTGCTCCATCTCAGCAAGACTGGTGCTGACTGCTGGGAAAGCACCGCGGGGGCCGGGGGCCGGGGCCCCCATCACCTGCGTCTCACAGGACCTGCCTTCTGGGGCATCCGCCCAGTAGGCACGGCACAAAGGGTTGTAACATTTTGGTATCACAGGCTTATGGAGCTCCCGAGTCTCCACTGGGGTCTGATACCAGCAATCTCATCCTAAAAGAGCTAAACTGTAACACCTAGTAGATGATTTCCACCTCAATACCCCGTCCCCTCTGTGAGACAGGAGCCTTGCCTAGAGCACAGGCTTGCCCCCCTAAAGTGCTGTAGCTGTTCCTGAGAGTAACGGACCTTGGACTTTGAGATCCACCATTCTTTTTCGTGACAGGGTTTCTCTGTGTAGCCCTGGCTGTCCTGGACTCGCTTTGTAGACCAGGCTGGCCTGGAACTCACAGCCATCCACCTGCCTCTGCCTCCCAAGTGCTGGGGTTAAAAGCGAGCGTCACCACGCCTGGCGGACCGCCCAGTCTTGATGGAAGCACACGGGGCCTGGACCCCGCCTGCCAGAAGCAGAGCCCAGGTCACCTGCCCGGATGCTGAGCGATGGGCGGGTGAGGAATTGTTTTATGATAAGTGACTTTACAGAAGCTAGTGCAAGCAGTTAATCATTTTACAACAGTTATGCAACTCTGGGGAAGGAGGCCAGGAGTCAGGGAATTTACCTTTCAGGAATTTAGCATGGGTGCCTAGCACAAAATGGAATTTTCCTTAGCCATCACAACATATCTCTAGTCTTTTATTTTTAAATTTTTCTTATTTTTATTTTTTCGAGACAGGGTTTCCCTGTGTAGCCTTGGCTGTCCTGGACCCACTTTGTAGACCAGGCTGGCCTCGAACTCACAGCGATCCGCCTGCCTCTGCCTCCCGAGTGCTGGGATTAAAGGCGTGCGCCACCGCGCCCGGCTAGGTTTTTGTTTTTTTGTTCTTTTAGTTGAGCCAGTTCAATAAGTGTATAGTGATAGCATGTTGACCTCTGCTGTTAAGGTTGAAGTATCAGAAAGCTCCTGAGGTTGGTGCTGAAATGACAGACTTTCTTCCTCAGCTGGGTTCCCTCCTGTCAAGTATCCCTAGCTTTCCCAGGTCCAGCGAGTCAAACACATTCACCCCCGAAACCCTCCCACTGCCCAACGTTCCTAAGTCCCTTTTTAACATGACATAGGGCGACCACCACCCTCTGTTTCACCAAAGATCATCTGAGACTCGGGCAGTTATTCTGGGGAAGGAAGGGCTCGCCTCCTCCCTGAAAGGGTTTGCCCCTGGATCCCTGAGCCCGGCTGCCTGTACCCTCTGCATTAGCCCAGAGGCTAGACCACAGGGCTGTAAGTGTGCAGCATCACCGCTGGGTTTGGAACCCCCAAGCTTCCACCAGCGTGTCAGTGTGCACTGCTGTGGCCATCTAACGCGCACCGCTCCACTCCCCGCCGTGCCCATCTGCCCTTCTCCAAGCAGTGGCCGAGTCATGGACTCTGGCTCTGGGTTTGGAACCCTGAGTTCCTCGCTGCCAACTGGTCCGGCGCTGCCAGCTCAGCTAAAAGATCGGTGACCCTTATTGTGGAGAAAACTGGAGATCTCCCCGAATCTCAGTCCCATGCTCTGCCTTTCTCGGCCTAGAGATCAGAGACCTGCGTTCCTGAGAGAGGAGGAACCTTTGACCTGTGCTTTACCCCTTTTCACCTAGGAAGCAAAAGGCATCGGGCATTCCCACAGGAGAAGGAGAAGCGTGCACTTCTGGCCCACTGGTGTCCAGGCCTCCTGGGAAATTAGGAACGGCAAGAGCACGTTGTGATTTATTGTTGTTGTTATTATTATTGTTGTTGTTGTTATTGTTATTGTTATTATAATAGCAGCAGCAGCAGCAGCATGCAGTTCAGGCTGCCCTGGCACGCACAGCTCTCCTGCCTTAGCTTCCCAAGTGTGTGTGCCATGAGCCCTGGCTTGGAATGCTTGATTTTCTATGCCTGAGTTGTGAGTTTTCCAGTTTCCCATGCATTTTAGATGTATGTCTTTCTTTTCTTTTCTTTTTTTTTTTTTTGGTTTTTCGAGACAGGGTTTCCCTGTGTAGCCTTGGTAGTTCTGGACTCACTTTGTAGACCAGGCTGGCCTCAAACTCAAAGGGATCCACCTGCCTCTGCCACCCGTGTGCTGGGATTAAAGGCGTGCACCCCCCCCCCCTGCGCTGTCCTTTTTGAGATATGTCATAAGTACTTGAGATATAAGCCCAGCTGTCTTAAAAAGTCTCCTTCCTCGCTGGGCGGCAGCAGCCTCCTCTCGCTGAAAGGATTCTTTGTCTCCAAGCAGCTCCACCCTCCTCCGCGCGCAGAGGCAGCCTGTGACCAGCTGGCAAAGACCACGCCCCTCAGGAGGCCTTGTCAGCTGTGCACATACTAAAGCCCAAACTAAAATGCCGTGTTTGGGATTAAAACAAGAGCATACTTACATAACTGAGTTTACAGAGAAACCAAAACTTCACAGCATGAAGCACCTTCCCAGGTCCTCACGTCTGGGCTCTCAGAGGCGACACAGCCACATCCTGAGCTGCCAGAACTGCCAAAAGAACTCCATGTCACTATTGGTGTGAAGCTGTTCTTTCAAGCACGTAAAGTATAAGAGGATCCCAGCACTCGGGAGGCAGAGGCAGGAGGATCGCTGTGGGTTCGAGGCAGCCTGGTCTACAGAGTGAATCCAGGACAGCCAGGGCTACACAGAGAGACCCTGTCTCAAAAAGCAAACAACAACAACAAAAGCAAACCCAAAACCAACCAACCAACCAACCAAACAAACAAAAAAAACCCACTGAAGTCAAACCTGTGTTTAAATCAGTGGAGTTGCCTTTCTTCCCTCCCAAGACAGGGTTTCCCTGTGTAGCCTTGGCTGTCCTGGACTCGGTTTGTAGACCAGGCTGGCCTTGAACTTACAGCAATCTGCCTGCCCTTGCCTCCCTGAGTGATTAAAGGTGTGTGCCACCATGCCCAGTTTTTTTTTTTCCCAAGATAGAGTTTCTCTGTGCAGCCCTGGCTGGCCTCAAACTCAGAAATGCACCAGGCTCTGTCTCCTGGGACCGAAGGCTCCTGGGTGCACCTCTCTGTGTAACTGTGTTCCATTCCTTGCAGGATATTTGATCCCATTGTGACCCCAAGATTGTGAACTATAAAAACCTGTTTCTTGTTTGGAGCGGTTCAACCCTGACATACACCTTTAATCCACGAACTTTCTGATAATTGTAAACAGGTGACTGACGTGTGGTTCAGCCAGCCTTACACACACATTTAGTCCAAGAGCTCTCTGCACACAGGATTTAATAAAGTTAGCCCTAGGTCAAGGGGCGGAGAAAGAAACCAGCTGACAGGGATTGGAGAGTAGGCGGGGCTCTAAGAGAAGACTGAGAAGGAGCTCTTAGGCTTTCAGCTTTGGGCCTTTTCCTCCTGGCTTGTGAGCTGAGCAGGAAGGTCAGCTGGGTGCTTTCTCTGCCTCTCTAAGCCAGCAGGTTTTCACCTCAGCATCTGACTCCTTAGTCTTTTTTTTGTTTGTTTTTGTTTTTGTTTTTCAAGAAAGGGTTTCTCCGTGGTAGCCTTGGCTGTCCTGGACTCTCTTTGTAGACCAGTCTGGCCTCGAACTCACAGCGATCCACCTGCCTCTGCCTCCCGAGTGCTGGGATTAAAGGCGTGCGCCACGACGCCCGGCTCCTTAGTCTTTTTTTATTTTTTATTTTTATTTATTGTTATGTATATAGTGCTCTACCTGCATGTACACCTGCAGGCCAGAAGACGGCACCAGATCTCATTATAGATGGCTGTGAGCCACCATGTGGTTGCTGGGAATTGAACTCAGGACCTCTGGAAGAGCGGACCATGCTCTTAACCTCTGAGCCATCTCTCCAGCCCTGACTCCTGAGTCTTTATTGGTAAAATCGAACAATTAGGATTTGTTTTTTGAAACAACACCATTCTGTACAGCCTGCTGCTTGTTGAAAGAAAAATCAATAGATTACTGGTCTGCTCTTTACACAAGGACCAGCTTAAAGAGCAACTGTGCATCTAATCAACCTTTATTTAAAAGTGTTTGGCTTTTACTCAAGCTTTATGCAAATATTACACAGTAGTTAAAAGTACACAGAGGGTGTGACTGACCCTCTGTGTGTTTAATACCAGAGTTGGAGACCTATACAGGTATGACAGAGAGGGGTTTTTTTGTTTTTGTTTTTGTTTTCTTTTTGAGACAGGGTCTCTCTGTGTAGCCTTGGCTGTCCTGGACTCACTCTGTAGACCAGGCTGGCCTCGAACTCACAGCGATCTGCCTGCCTCTGCCTCCCGAGTGCTGGGGTTAAAGACGGGCTCCACCATGCCCGGCTGACCAAGGCATCTTAGCAAAGGAAGAATCTGAGACTTATGGGTCCAGGGGGCTAAGAGTTCATCACTGTCATGGCTGGAAAGCATGGGACCTGGCGCGCCTCGGTCATGGTGTCTTCTGACTGCAATAGGACAATAACTAGGGCATTTTATTCATAACACACACTCTATTGTTTA
Organism: Acomys percivali; assembly: GCA_907169655.1. NCBI lineage: Eukaryota > Metazoa > Chordata > Mammalia > Rodentia > Muridae > Acomys > Acomys percivali. The sequence continues at coordinate 123,962,155 of OU015751.1, read as the reverse complement.
TTAAAACATAATGTAGGATGGTTTTCAACTATGTGTTGGTGAATAAGATGTTTCAATTCCAAAAAAAAAAAAAAAAAAGCCAGGCGGTGGTGGCGCACGCCTTTAATCCTAGCTTGGGAGGCAGAGGCAGGCGGATAGCTGTGAGTTCGAGGCCAGCCTGGTCTACAAAGTGAGTCCAGGACAGTCAAGGCTACACAGAGACACCCACCCAGGGGTTCTTTCTCATTTTTCTCTAAAGCAGCTTGTTGACATGAAGAGTCGCCCGCAGGGAGGAGGACGTGGGAGGCGGCAGAGGCAAAGGGGGATGGTCAGAGCTCTGCTGGAGCGGACTGCTCAAAGGGAGTGTTTGAAGACTTTAAGGGGAACGAAAGCTTGATGTGTGAGATTTTAGTTCCACATTTGTCTCTCGCCCTGTAATGTCCCTGGAGGCAGGGTTCCCGAGCCCAAGAAAGCTGTCACCAGATGCCATTCGTCAACCTCGGACGGCCTAGCCTCAGACCTATGAGGTAAATTAACCTCTACTTATAACTCTCCTGCTTGTGACGCTCAGTTAGCGTAACAGAAAACAGACTTAGACAAAATATGAAACACAACAGGACTGGGGAGATGCTCCGGGGTCCAAGGGCTTGATGTGTGTGCCGACCAGTGTTCTGACCTGCAGGGCCATGGTGAGCACTGCGAGGACACAGGGGCCAGCCAGCCTGCAATCCTAACCCGTGGAAAACGGGAACGGAATCACTGCTGTAAGCCATCCCGCCTGCAGCAGGGAGCTCCGGCCCGGCATGAGAGCTGGTCTCCACACGCAAGGTGGAGAATGACCAAGGAAGAAACCCAGTGTCACCGGGCGGTGGTGGCGCGCGCCTTTAATCCCAGCACTCGGGAGGCAGAGGCAGGTGGATCGCCGTGAGTTTGAGGCCAGCCTGGCCTACAAAGCGAGTCCAGGACAGCCAAGGCTACACAGAATAAAAACCAAAAAAAAAAACCAAAAAAAAAAAAAAAACCCAGTGTCAACCTGGGGCTTACACATATGCAAGCACACGCACTCACGCATGCACACCCTCTCCCCAAAAGTCTAAAACATCGGTTGGCATGCTCACCCCTCAGGTTTCCTGTGACAATCATCCCCCTAAATCTTTGGGTTCCGTATGGTGATAAAGGGAGATGTTTGACAGCAGTGACATCACGCTGGCATCACCCACACAGACGAGCCACCACAAGCCCTTCAGCCTTTCTCTATCTACACAGAGAGCCGCAACAAGCCCATCTAAGGTTGTGAGGATCGGCTCAGCATTTTATTCATTGGTGCTTCCAAAAGCTCATCTAAGAACAGCACAGCGAAGAACAGCAGCGAGATGCTGCTCGACAGGTCTCGCTCGGCCTTGGGGGGTTGGGCTGGGGGAGCAGAGTGAAGCCAGGCTCCTTAGAGCAAGGGCTCGGAATGTGGAGGACGGGCTTCGGGGCCTTCAGAGCCAGATGTCCGAAGTGCAGTCACCTCCTGGGTAGCGAAGCTCATGAGCCAGCGCTGGCCCAAGGGGCTCCTTCCCAAAGTCCACCAGAAAGTTGGGGTTCAGCTTCAGCCCCCCATGTACCGTGTCTACATCGATCTGCAGCATCACCGAGCCTTCCCTGCCAGAGAGGAAGAAAGCAAGTAAGCGGTCCTCGTGAGTGTGGACGGGCCCCTGGGGTTGAGACAGGGTCCTCGTGAGTGTGGACAGGCCCCTGGGGTTGAGACAGGGTCCTCGTGAGTGTGGACAGGCCCCTGGGGTTGAGACAGGGTCCTCGTGAGTGTGGACGGGCCCCTGGGGTTGAGACAGTGTCCAAATGGGCCATGTAAATGTGGGGTCCAGGTGGAGTTCCTGAGGTGTCTTCAGAAGGCCAAATGATGCCTCTGAGGAGAGGGGACACCTGGCGAGGCGAGCCAGCACACGGCTTCTCACCTGGGGAGATCGGGGTAAAACTGCTTGTCCCAGGCACTGTACAGCGACGTGGTGACGTAAAGACGTCTCCCATCCAAGCTGAGCTGGATCATCTGAGGGCCTCCAGGAATTCGTTTTCCCTTGGGGGAAACAAGGAGTCAGACTCCACCCAGATTGCCCAGTTGGCACAGCAGCTGGAGCCCAAGACTATGCCACCCAGTCCTCCCCGAGCGCAAAACTGAGGGGCCAGTGAGGCCAGAGCTGGGACGAGGACAACATTCTCACCTTGATCACCAGAGGCTCTGGCTGACACTTTAACTCTGGGTCCTCCAGCACTTGCACAGGGCCCCCTTTGACAATGCTGCCCCCGATGAAGATCTGGGTGGAGGGGCGCAGAGGACAGAGCAGGAAGACAGTGAGAGACAGAGAGAAGCCTCATCTTCGTTATCAGCCTCGCCGACTCTAAAGCCCGGTGAGGCTGATAATGAAGCGGACGAGCTGAGCACCAGCATCCCGCCCTGCCTCCCGTGGCTCCCTGAGCGTGGCAGCTGCCTCACACTTCTGTCACAACACTATGATGGTCTCTATGCCCTCTCAAGCCATGACAGAGTAAACCTTTCCTTCCTCTGTTTTTATCAGGTAGTTCACCACAGCGACAAGAGGAGTAACTCATGTAGGTGTGTACATTGCAGAAGTGGTGTGTGTGTGTGTGTGTGTGTGTGTGTGTGTGTGTGTGTGCGCGCGCACACACACTCATGTTGTTTGAGACAGCACCTCACCTTGTAACTCTGGCTGGCCTCAAACTTCCTATGTAGACCAGGCTGGCCTTAAACTGACAGAGACCCACGTGCCTGTCTCTGTAGCGCTGGTCTTAACCGTGCGCTCCTCCACACCCTGCTAGCATCACCCTCCTCAGACACGGTCCCCGTGTCCAGCCGCGACTCTCCAGTTCTGAGCCTGTACCTCTACCCACATTTTTGCCTTTCCTGCTCCTCCCTCGCCCCCCAGTGGCTTTCCAGCCTCTACGCCACGCTCACACTGTCCTTCACAGACGCCCCTACCTGCCCAGCGAGTCGGGGCCTTTGTGGGTTGGAGATGTCATACTGCCGGATGTCTCCGTGCACCCAGTTGCTGAAGTAGAGAAAGCGGTCATCCAGCGACAGCAGGATGTCCGTGATCAAGCCTACGGGATGGTTTAGGGATGTTAAGGGGTCTGCCTTTCTTCCCAGGCCAGGACTCAACCTGTTGCCTCCCGCCCACCCCCGGCACTCACCTGGCATTTCAGGGAGCATCCAGCCTTTCACCTTCTTGGGGGACACTTGGATCACCTTCTCCACTGACCAGGTGCCGCTCTACATTGGGAGGGAGGAAGTGGACTTATTAGAGCTGGGGACAGGGAGGGAGCAGACTCTGGGCCTTTTGGCGAGGGTCTCCTTCCCTGCAAGCCCCTCAGGTAAAGAGCATGACTGCTTCACCATGGCACCGTGACGCTTGTCAGAGTGCCTGGCACAGATGCCCACTGAAAGGCTCTAGCAGAGCAGAGCACGGCAAATGCCGGTTTTGCCTTTTATCCCTTGCCCCCTTGCTGAAAACCGTTAGATTACATTCCTAAAGCTGGCACCAAGGCTCATTCCCTTATTTGGCCACTTCGTCCTCCTGACGCTGACCACCTAGGTCAAACTATCACAAGTATTGAAGTCCGAGCTAGGCGGTGGTGGCACACAGCTTTAATCTCAGCACTAGGGAGGCAGATGTGGGCATATTTCTGAGTTCGAGGCCAGACTGGTCTACAGGGTAAGTTCCAGGACAGCCAGGGCTACATAGAGAAACCTTGTCTAGAAAGACAAAAACAATCAAACACAAAGTATTAAAGTCCAACAGCCAAATGCCCCCTTTGTCTAACCTAATTAGCACACCCAATTAAAATCAATCAGATCATCTTAACACAGGGAAGGCTGCTCTGTTCTTCTCTTTATAAACTGCCATCCTCACCATTCCAAGCCTTTCTCCCTTGTCCTTCTCATCCTCTCTCTCTCTCTCTCTCTCTCTCTCTCTCTCTCTCTCTCTCTCTCTCTCTCTCTCTGTCTCTCTGTCTCTCTCTCTCTCTCTCTCTCTCTCTCTCTCTCTCTCTCTCCACCAAGACACTCAAAAAGAAGATCCCCCTGCCTCTGCCCCCCTGAGTGCTGGGGTTACAGGCCTGCCTAGCTGCACCCGGCTAAACACATATTTCCGATGGTCCTCTCCCCCCCCCCGCTCCCCACGCAGGGTTTCTCTGTGTAGCCCCTGTTGTCCCAGACTCACTTTGTAAACCAGGTTGGCCTTGCTCCGCCTGCCTCTGCCTCCCGAGTGCTGGGATTAAAGGTGTGCGCTACGACCCTGCGTCCTCTATCTCTTGTTTTCATCTCGCTCCCTTTAAAACTTTGTTCACTTTACATCCTGATTGTAGCCCCCTCCAACGTCGCCTCCCAATCCTACCCTCCCTCCCTGACACGGCCCCTCCCCTAGTCCTCAGAAAGGGGGAGCCCTCCTCCCCTATCATCTGACCTCAGCCTATCAAGTGTCAACTGGACTGTCTGTATTCTCTTCCTCTGTGGCCTGGCAAAGCCGCCCCACCAGGGGGAAGTAATCAATTAGTCGGGCACCAGAGTCCACGTCAGAAGTAGCCCCTACTCCCTGCATTATGGGACCCACAAGGAGACTGAGCTGCCTGTCGACTACATCTTAGCAGAGGGTCTAGGTCCTCACCATGCCTGGTCCTTGGTTAGTTGTCTTCATCTCTTACTCCTGCCCTCTGTCCCTCTGTCCCTCTGTCCCTCTGGGCAAATAAATCTCTTTTGTGCTGAGAACTTGGTCTTGCTGTGTTTTGAGTCGATTGTTTTCCTTTCACTCACTAAGTAGATTTTAGATTTTGTTTTGTTTCGCTTTTTGAGATAGTCTCATGTAGCCCAAGCTGGCCTCCAACTCTTTGTAGCCAAGGCTGGCCTTGAACTCCAGTTCCTCCAGCCAGCCTTCACCTTCCAAGTGCTGGGATCACAGGTGTGTGACATCATACTGTCTTAGGTTTTTAATGAATTTATCAATATGGCCAATTAGGTTTCAAGTGTCCCTAACAAAAGTCATGCTGACATTTAATTACACTGTGAGGAATTAAGAGGTGGGACCTCATGAGTCAGGAGTCTGCTGTAGAAAAGGCTGGCCTTGAACTTGCAATCCTCCTGCCTCAGTCTCCCAAGAGCTGGGGTTACAGCTGTGAGCCATTCTAACTGGGACCTTTGTGTTTAGTTTATTGTTTGTTTTTAACTTAATTCACTTTTTTTAAAAAAGATTTTTATTTATTATTATGTATACATTGCTTTGTGTGCATGTACACCTGCAGGCCAGAAGGTGGCATCATATCACATCACATTACATAGCGTGAGCCACCATGTGGTTGCTGGGAATGGAACTCAGGACCTCTGGAAGGGCAGCCAGTGCTCTTAACCTCTGAGCCATCTCTCCAGCCCACTTAATTCACTTTTATTTTGTTTTTACCTGCATGAGTGTTTTGTCTACATGTATTTCTGTGCACCGCGTGTATCCCTGGGGCCCTCAGAGGTCAGAGGTTAGAGAGAGGACTCAGATCCCTGGAACTGGGGTTACAGCACTTGAGAGCCACTGTGCGGAGAGCGGCCAGTGCTCTTAACTGCTGAGCCATCTCTCCAGCCCCTGTTTGCTTCTTGAGACAGGATTTCACTGTGGCCTTGGCTGGCCTAGTAGTTCAGGTAGATCAGGCTGGCTTCCACTTCCTGGAGATCTACCTGCCTCTGCCTCCCACATGCTGGGTTTAAAGGCGTGCGCCACCACCTGGGGACTAAGTGGGACCTTTAAGTAGTTCAGTCAGAGCTCATGGAGGATGGATGCAGCCAGGGAGTGTTCATGGTTATCTTGAAAATGAATCCGTTAATGAAGAAGCCAATTTGTCTCCTGCACGGGCTGCCTCCCTCTCTGATGCCCCTGGAGGCAGGGTTCCCAACCACAAGGAAGCCGTCACCAGATGCCATTCCTCATCCTCGGGTGGCCTAGCCTCAGACCTAGAGCTAAACAAATCTCTCTTCCTTACACTTACCCTGTTCGTGATGCTCAGCTGCTCATTTATAGCAACAGACATTGAAGAGAGGTAGGCAGCGTTCCTTCCTGGGAGAGCCTTAGGCTGGTGGGCCCAAAAACCGTGACACTGAAGCCCGTGAGGATGTCCTGATGCTAGCCTCGTGGTAGCCGTGTGTGTGTGTGTGTGTGTGTGTGTGTGTGTGTGTGTGTGTGTGTGTAAGATACCTCATTCTTGTAGAAGCGCTGGATGTTAGAGCTGAGGGCACAGCCTACGAAGCCCTGGGTGGCAGCCGGGTTGTGCAGGAAGCGGATCTCCAGGGGGATGAGCCCGTCCTTCATCTGCAGGGTCTGGATAATCTCATGACGCTGCCAATCCCACACATGTATGCAGCTTCCATACAGCCCTGAGTGGGGAGGGATAGGGACCAGAGGCTGGGCGCAGCTCAGGATGGGAGGCAATGGGCAGAGGCAGGGAACAGCTAAAATGGCGAGCTGGGAATGGGCACAGAGGACTCCTCTGAGCACCTGGCACTCTGAGCACCTGGCATGTTTTAGCCTGTTACCCGGAGGTAACAGGTCTGCAGATCTGGCATAGGGTAGGGGGCTGAGAGCATGGGGTGTGGACCGAGGCTCCTGCCTGTCCTTGGGGTAATTCTTACCGGCATCCACGTGAGCAGGGTTGAAGCCATCTTTGAAGACATTGGGAGCTGCCCATTCAGTGCTGACCATGACATTGTGTCGAGGCTGGTACCAGAAGTCATAGCCCATTGGCGCGGCACCCCCAGGCTTCTCCCATGTCCCTTTCACCTCAAACGTCTCTCCATCCAGCAGTACGAACCCCCCTGAGCAGGAGGAAAGTGGCTTAGCTTAGGCAGAGGTGGTGGAGCTACTGCTCTTTCCCAGCAGGCTGACCAGATCCTTAAGGTCAGGTGCCAGGACATCCATGTCAGAGATGGCGGTGAGGAGTGGGTCCTGACTCTGTGCTCCTCTCTTAGCCACTTCCTCATGCTCTTGGAGCTCTGGGAAAATGTCCTCCGTCTCATAAGTGTCACTTGCCCAGCCTGCTACAACCATAGTGAGTTCTTCCCGGAGTCTAAGCTTGCTGGGCGGGTGATGCCAAGCAGCTGCAGGCAGTGCTCCAGTTCCTGCCTGGTCAGCTGTCCTCTCTCCCGCCCGCCCACCCACCCACTTCCTCCTCTCCCTTTTTTTTTTTCCTTTTGCTTTTTCAAGTCAGGATTTCTCTGTGTAGCCCTGGCTGTCCTGGGTTGGCCTTGAACTCACAGCAATTTCCCCCATCTCTGCCTCCTGAGTGCTGGGATTAAAGGTGTGCATTACCGTGCCCAACTAAATTTTTCTAAAAAGTTTAACTAAAAAAACAAACAAACAAACAAAAAAAACCCCACAAAGCCAAGCCAAGGTTTTGGATTCTCAAAGGCTGGTATCGTACTATGTACTTCCTAGGTTCATGTGTAAGTTCCCAGCCTTATGCCAGACTACTGACCATAGCAGACTCCGCACATGTGCGTGTGTGCACCCGTATATGTGCGCGCGCGCGCGCATGTGTGTGTGTGTGTGTGTTTACTGAAATTGGGACTTCACATGCCGGGTGGTGGTGGTGGTGGTGCCTTTAATCCCAGCACTGGGGAGGCAGAGGCAGATGGATCGCTGTGAGTTCAAGGCCAGCCTGGTCTACAAAGTGAGTCCAGGACAGCCAAGGCTACACAGAGAAACCCTGTCTCAAAAAAATAAAATCAAATAAAAGAAAGAAAGAAAGAAAGAAATTCGGACTTCACTAGTGATAGGCAAGTGCTCTATCACTGGGGTATATCTCTAGCCTTCTTTTATTTGTATTTTGAGACAAAATCTTGCTAAGTTTCCCAGCCAGGCCTTGAATTTGTGATCTTTCTGCCTTGGCTCAGAGAACAGCTGGAATTATGGCCTGCACCGCCAGGCCCAGCCGGGCCTCATCACTGTAGGAGTAATTGAAACAACTGACATCACTTGCTGGACAGGACTCCGCCAGCCAGTTCTCCCTGGCTCCTCACTCCATCGCTCCCCGCACAGCCAGCCACCTCCCATGCTTCTTAGCTGCTGAGGTGTGTGCGTGTGTCTGTAGAGCCAGCAGATACCTTTGGCGTTACCCTGGGGGTCCCCCAAGGAGCTGATCATCACCTCCCCGCTGGCCAGGCAGTGGCTGGTGTGCAGGTTGCCCAGGCCGCACTTGGCATGGATTTCACTGGGTTCAATGACCTGGAAAGGGTGAAGGATGGGGTGAGAACGTGACAGAGCCAGGAGTCTCAACTCCCTGCGGACCCTGTCCTCTTTTCCTCTCCCTGAGGGAAGACATCACAAGTTCAGCCTGGTAACTCATAGAACAGCAAGAAGAGGCAGAGAAGCAGCCAATATGTCTTCAGTCAGGGCACCGCCCTTCCCCTCCCTCCCTCCATGTCTCTAGATGGTATTCCCGTCTCCTGGGGCCCCTCCCATGTCCATGTTGGCTCCCTGCCCTCAGCAGACAGCTGTGAACATCTGGTGCAGAGGGAGAACGTCCGGCGGAATGTTGAGAGGAAGCCCTGAGCTCCTAACGCATGGGGAAAGATGGCTCTCTCTTCTCCTCTCAAAGACAAGCCTCCTCTTCTGCCTTCCCAGCCTGTGCTGCTCAGTGGAGCCAGCTCAGCATGCCTGGGTCACCTCTGAAACATACCCTCCTCTCCCCCCAAACACCAACACCACCACCCCCCACCCCCTGTTGCTGAGCCAGAGCCTGTGTAAACGCCTGAGGCAGCTGGTCTAGGGGCTGTTGGGCCAGCAAGTGCAGTAGAGTCTCCAGCCACAAGGACAGAGGACATGCCTTATGCAGCTTCGGGGCACGAGGCACAGAGCCTATGTCCACCACATAGACTCGGGAGGAGATGAGACTGGGCAGGATGAGCTTGTTGCGTGACTTCGTGCTGTCCCCAAAGCAGCTGCTGCAGGTGTTCCATCCCGAGTGGTGCAGCTCGTCCTTCAGGTAGGGCATGGGCAGCCTGTGGATGACCTAGGATGGACAGAGAGAAGCAGGGAGTGCCGCTTGCCCAGGCCAGGCCTCTATAGACTCCGAGTGGGCTTGGCATCCCAGCACAGACAGCACCCTGTGCAGAGAACAGCTTCCACTGCCCTACCAAGGAGGAGCAAGAGGCGGGGAGTGAGGGAAGAACGCTGTGCGGTGGGCGTCTCAGGCTGCCAGTGACCGTGCCTCACCTCACCTGGCTATACTGGGGGGACTTGGGGTCAACATCCACAGTAGCCAAATAATCCGGGGCCTCGGTGCCTGTGTTTCTGTAAATGCAGGGCAGGTAGACGATCTCCTCTCGAGGTCCTGGGAAGGAGAAAGCAGGCTATGGGACCAGGCTGGGCAGAGGCGGCCCGGGGTTGGCCAGGGGGCTAAGGCTAGGTGGGCAGTCTCCTCACCCTACCATGGGGTCTGCAGAGGGCGGCTGGCTCTCAGATGCACAATTACCTTTCATGGCTTCCAGAGGGGTTGGGTAACCTGGACCACACTTTGTGCATTTTGTATCTGTAGAAACAATGGGAGCTTGTTGGCTGGCGCCTGCTTTGGAGGTGAAATCTCCACCCTCCACACAGCTCACAGCACACACCTGGCACGCACGGCAGACTTAATGCTGCCCCAGGTCCCTACTCCAGCCCCATCCCTTTGGCCTATCCCCCCCTCTCCTAACTCCTGTTCCCCGACTCTGATGATCCTGAGGGTGTGGTGGGAGAGTGGAGCCACATGACCCAGACGTGGATTGATATTCTGCTAGGCCTTGGAGAAAGTGGGGCAGAGGCTGTGCGTTCAATAGTTATGACAATGACTTCGCTTCCAGCCTTTGCCTACCTGACTGGTCACGGGAACTTGGCCAAATTATCTAACTCTGATCCAGTTCATCTGTGAAAAGGGGATAGTGAGACTATCACAGTGGGTGGGGCACTGTGACCATGGGGGGGGGGGGGGGGGGGGGGGGGGCAGAAACAGGAGGACATGAGTTCAAGACTAGCCCTGCTACACAGCAAACAATTGAGTTGGGGTGTGTAACTTTAATGTTTTTAATCCCAACACTCAGCAGGCAGAGGCAGGTGGATCTCTGCAAGTTCAAGGCCAGGCTGGTGTACACAGTTTTGGGACAGCCAAGGTTACATAGAAAGACCCTGTCTCAAAACAAAACCAAAACAAAACTGAGTTAGAGAGGCTGGAGAGATAGCTCAGCAGTTCAATTCTCAGCATCTGTACCAGGCCACTCACAAGCCCCAGAAAGTTCAGCTCTAGGGAGGTCAGATACCCCTGACCTCTGGCAGCAACATGACTCACCAGCGCGCGCGCGCGCGCACACACACACACACACACACACACACACACAATTCTCAACATGACAAGACAAGACAAAACAAAACAAAAAAACAACAACAAACAAAATCACGAGGGGCGTTTGTGAGACCTACACCAGGTGGGCAGTCTTCTGATGCCTGTTCTGAGGAGCAGCCCTCAGGGATGGGGCAGCAGTATTGCCCACCAAATTCATCCAGGGCAGGGCCTGTGGACTTTCTCCTTCCAATCTAGGTCCTGAGCCAGGCTACTGGCCACACCCAGGATTAGACAACCAACTTAGATGAGGGGAATGGGGTGTGTGTGTGTGTAAGACTGATACCAGCTGTGTGTGCCACTCTCTACTTTCCCACTCAGAGCAGCTGCAGGGAAAGGCCCTTCCTGACCCTACAGTCTGACCAAATAGCCACCGGGGGCTTCCAGTTTCTGAGTGTGGGCCAGAGACAACAGAGGAGTTGAACACAGAAGGGGCTGACCCAAGTAGAAAGAAATCCTGGAGTGGATTTCACAGGACTGAACTCTGCCTCCCGCCCTGCCCCAGGGCCACAGCAGGCAGGAGAGGGGTTAGAGAGATGGCTTAAGGCTTAAGAGAAATGGCTGCTCTTACAGAGAGCCCAGATTTGATTCATGGGACCCAGATGGTGGCTAAGAACTGTCTATAACTTTAGTGTCAGGGTATCTGACACACTCTTCTGGCCTGCTCAGGCATAAGGCACGCACATAGTGCACATAAATGCAAGCAAAACACCTATACATACAAAATGAAGAAAAGTTTAAGAAAATAATAAAAATAATAAGAAAGCAGTAAAGTCCTTGTCTGCCTACCGGGAGACCCACTTCTAGAAGGTGGAAGAAGTCAGGAGGCCGCAGCAGCGAAGAACCCGGAAACCTGGCTTCACCTGGACTTCACCATGTAGCTCAGGCTGGCCTCCAACTCACAAAGATTCTCTGTCTTAGCCTCCTCAGCATGGGATGCCAGGCAGAAGGTACCACAAACTGATTTAAAGGAGTGAAAAGCATTGAAAAAAAGTATGTTTGAAGTTCAGCACTCATGAGACAGAGGCAGGAGGATCTCTGTGAGTTCAAGGTCAGCCTGGTCTATGTAGTGAGTTCTGGAACAGCTAGGCTGGCTATGTAGTGAGACCCCCGTCTCAAGAACCAACCAAACAAAGCCCAAAAGGCCAAACATCAACATCAACAAAAAGGCCGTTCTGGGGCAGATGAGATGGCTCAGGGGTTGGGCACACTCGCCACCCTTGCAGAGGACCCTGGTTCAGTTCTCAGCACCCATGGAACTCACACCAGTTTGACACCTTCTTCTGGCTTCCATGGGCACTAGACACCTGTGCTACCCACATATATACACACAGGCAAACATCCCAAACAAAAACATCTTTAGAAAGAGGGAAGACGTGGAGGAGGGTTGTCCCACTCTCCCAGGGCATGGTCCAGGCTGCTAGGTTGCCTGAAGCAGCATCTCTCTCTGTGGGACATAGGCATCTTAAGCAAGTTCGGTGACATCTTGAGTTTGGGGAACCCAGGCAAAGTTCAAGTGGCTTTCCTGTGCCAGGCTGGTCAGCGGTCTTATTATTAGCCCAGGGGGGAACCAGCTCCAAGGGGAAACAGGACCTCAACACCCCTTCCCAAACCCAGCTCTCAGCCTGATGCCCACGTGCTCACAGGGAAAAGGATAGGAGAGCTGTGGGAGTTGGGAGGGGCACGAAACGGGTCCTCGCTGGGCTGGTGTGGCCACCCCTGCCCTCCCCAGTTGACTGGCAGTATGAAGCAGCTTCAGGGATCCAGGCTCTGACAGCTAACTGTTCCTTTGTAACTCCCGACCCAAGCAAGACGTTGACCCACTGCTAGAACCAGAACCACCTATTTACTAAGGTGACAACCTGCCCCTGCCCCTGCCCCTGCCCCTCCCTGCCCTTGCTGAGCCTGGGTGGGATTCACCGAGCACTGCTCCTGTGGCCCCTTTCTAGTCCTTAGAACTTAAGCAAGGCTGAGAAATAAGTCTCGTGCGCGTGAAGCCTTCACTTGAGCTGCTTGTGCGCATGCCTGCAGCGCAGGGACAAGAGTCCAGCTTTTCACTGCCCTCCTCACAGGAGGGAGGAGGACCCTCGAAAGCAGGGGTGGGCTATGCACAGTTTGCGACCCCTCTCCTTACCCATGCTGCTGGCTGACACTCTGGTCCTGCAGGGTTTGCCAGGAGTGGGCAGAGGCTCGGCAGAGAGCAGCGCTGGTGGTGGAGGGAGACCGCAGAGGGAAGGGGCAAAGGGAGGGAATTTATGTAACCAATTGGGGGAGAGGTGGGGCAAGGGGCGGGACCCGGCTGCCATCCAGAGTAAACTATACAGGGCAGCTGGCCAGAAGGCAACCGGACAGGCCAGGATGCCATCAAGTGGGGTGTTCAAATCACAGGATGTGTGGTGTGTGTGTGTGTGTGTGTGTGTGTGTGTGTGTGTGTGTGTGTGTGTTTTCATACAAAAATGCCTGTGCCATTAGGTATTAGGTATTTTTTAAGTTTGTGTGCCTGTGTAGCATTCTCCTGTGGGTTCCCAATGTGTGTGCCTTTACGTTCGTGTGGTCATGGGTGTGAATTTGTGTGTACCTGTGTCTGGACGTGTACATGCCTGTGTGTGTGTCCGTGTGAGCAGGTGCCACGTGACAGGAGGGTTTGTATGTGTGCATTCACATATTTCTGCACCTTCAAATGCTTGTCTATGTGTTCGGCCTTGTCCCTGGACATTTTGGGGTACCCAGGGCTGTGGACCTGTTTGCTCCTATTTCCGTATCCAAGGCCAGTCTTCTCTTAAGCGTGTCCTTTTTTTCTAAACATTCACGCTCCAAAAAGCACGACCCTGATCACCCAGACCCCTCACCCATGCCTTTTTGCAGCACCTGCCCAACAGAGCCAAGGCAGAGGGGTGAGCCTAGGTCCCACTTTTCCCAGAACTGCCCTGAGCCTTGGGCTTTGAAGTGGGAGAGAAAGCCTAGTACCTGCTATTACTGCTAATTACTCTCGTAAACCTCAGGAGGTGAAAGTGAACTGCCTCCCCCTCGCCTCAGAGTCTGGTGCCCCGAGGCGCTGGATGTGGGGTCAGGGAGGAGGCCAACAGATGCTACTGTCCCTAAGTGGGCTGTGACACAAAATGCTCAGGGGCATGCCTGTCTAAGGATGGGTCCTCCAGCTTAAACGGCAAGTATCTGCTCAGGTGATTAAGCCTGCGGCTGTAACCTGCCAGGGACAGGACTCCTCGAGGCAAGGTTGAGGCTTGGTCCTGTTAACCCTGGCTAGGGCTGCCCGCCATCTTGGAAAGTCAGTGTTTGAAGGGCTGCAGCAGAGAGGACGAAGTGGTCCCCACCGTGGAGCTAGGGACTCCCTTCTCCTCAGCACGAGCCGCTTGCCCAGGGTGCCCTCCCATCCACACACTTCAGGGAATCCGACTGTCAGCAGAGGCAACTTTTATCTCCTTAGATGAAGGCTCTGAGGTGAGGCTTTCACTGGAGAGGGAAAAGGGTAACATTTGGGCTGAAGATCACCAGTGGAAATAGCGACAGGGACCTTAGGAGCACGAGAAGACAGGCCTCTGTTGGGAGGGCTCAGCTGATGCCTCCTAAGCCACCTTTCACCTCTGAAGGAGGAAGGTAGAGCCCAGCTGAAAAGCCTGGGAGGGGTCGCTCTGCGTTGACTCACTGCACACAGGTAGCAAGTGTAAATGTGTCGCTTGGAAGGGAAGAAATGAAAGGGAGGGGTGGCCGGCACTGGTCACCTGTCCTTCAGCTTCCTATTAGAAAGCTCATATCCCCATCAAGAAAGCTCCCCTGGCTAGGTGTGACGGTGCACAGCTGTAATCCCAGCCTGCAGACAGAGGCCAGCCTGGGCTACATAGGAAGTGCCACACTAGACCTTCTGGGGCTTCAAGGCACAGGCTTCCAAACCTGGATTTCCCAAAAGGTCATTTGAAAAGACTTAAGTGGAGGCTGGAGATATAGCTCAGTATTTAAGAGCATTGGCTGCTGCTCTTGCAGAGGACGTAGGTTCAGTTCCCAGCTCCCACATGGTAGCTCACAGGCAACTCAAATTCCAGGAAATGCAGCGCCCTCTTCTGGCCTCCACAGGTACATGGTGTACATTCATCGAGGCACACACACACACATAAAATAAATAAATGTTTTCAAAATGAGTTAAGGAGCTGGGCGGTGGTGGCGCACGCCTTTAATCCCAGCACTCAGGAGGCAAAGGCAGGCAGATCTCTGTGAGTTCGAGGCCAGCCTGGTCTACAAAGTGAGTCCAGGACAGCCAGGACTACACAGAGAAACCCTGTCTCAAAAAAACCAAGGGGGGAAAAAAAGAGTTAAGAGGTGGGGAATATCAACAAAACTTATACCCAACTCCTCTTGGCTCTCTGTCCAGCCATCTCCACCACCCACCAGCAGCCAGCCATCAGAGCTTGCCTAGTGTGTGCAGCTGTCCCCTCACTTTTGCCATCTTTCTGCCCTCCTATGCTTCCACACAGCCTTCCTTCTCCTCCCCTTCCTCCTCCTCTTCCTCTCCTCCTCCCCTTCCTCTTCCTCCTCCTGAGACCTCCTCCTCCTCTTCTTCCTTTTCCTCCTCCTCCTCCCCCTCCTAAGACCTCCTCTTCCTCTTCCTCCTCTTCCTCCTCCTCCCTCCTGAGGCCTCCTCCTCCCCTCCCTCCTCCTCTTCC
>OU015751.1:123936768-123947068 GCA_907169655.1 Acomys percivali | reverse complement strand
TCCTCCTCCCTCCTGAGGCCTCCTCCTCCCCTCCCTCCTCCTCTTCCTCCCCCTCCTGAGGCCTCCTCCTCCTCCTCCTCCTCCCACTCTTCCCCGCCCCCTGAGGCCTCCATTCCTCTTGACTCTTCAGGCTTGAGCTATGGCTACAGAGTAGACAGCCATCCCCACCCTCAGGGGCTGCAGGTCCTGCTAGCCACTTCTCAGGAGCACCCCCTCCCCCGTTTCCCCAATCTGAGTTTTCCGTTCTTTACCCAGAAGCCAACTAGACAGATTGAGCCTGTGGTGAGTGATGGTGTCCAGGGAACGCCCAATTCTGCAAGACAGAAATCCTGCCCTTGTCTTCTTAAACCAATAAGTCCAAAGCAAGCACTGGGGAATTTTGTTTGTCCTCGAGTCTGTTTTGACAACCAGTTGGTTCATGGCCCTGCACTCTGACCTGGCTGGTCCTGGCATGTCTCCATAGCACCTCTAACTGCTGCTTTCTCACTGGCTTCTTGCTTGAGAGCTAATGAAGCTGTTTTAGGAAGAAGTTGTCTCGGCCCAGACAAGGACGAGCCAGTCCAGGGTGAGAAGCCAGCTGCTAACGGAACCACCCAGGGCCCTGAGCTTCCAGACTTGGGCTGGAAGGACCTCTCTCCACTCCCAGCAGCAGCTGCTGCAGCTCTGAGCTGAAGGGCTCTGTCCCCAGTCTGACTTGCCCTCCTCTAGCCAGCGGCTAACCAGACTGACTGAACACCTGCTGATCACGGCGGTGTGTGGTAGAGGCCGGCCCTGTCTGCTGCCAGTACCCACCCCACAGCAGCGCAGCATGGAGCGCCAGGGGCAGGGCCTGCACTTGTTTCTAACCCAGGCCATGGCAGCTCTGGGGAGAGGCAGATAGTTGGCCCTGGACTCCCAGACAGAAAGTAGAAGCCTTGACAAGGGGACACTCCCCAGGAAGACAGGCTGCTCTTGGTGAACCCTTTTCACTCACCTTCAGCCAGACTCTTTGGGCCCATTAAACAAATTTCAAGACCTCTGATGGGTGGAGTGGGGAAATGGTGAAAAACAAAAACAAATTAAACAGAGTGAAGAGAAAGAAGGGTGATGAAGCTGATCTCTCAAAATAATTTTTGGTTTTTGTTTTTTCAAGACAGGGTTTCTCTACATAGCCCTGGCTGTCCTGGAATTTACTATGTAAAGCAGGCTGACCTCAAACTCAGAGATTTGCCTGCCTCTGCCTTTTGAGTACTGGGGTTAGAGGCGTGTACCACCACCACCCAGCTTTATTTTTTTTTTCACTGTTAACAAGAATTTAATATGTAACCATTGCTCCTCAAATATCACTTCAATAGCCTAGTGAAGAGTTGCATAATTTCCATTCACCTTGTGGGAGTGAGGATCTGAGTTTGGTCCCTAGCACTGCTGGCATAAAAAGCCAGTGTCAACTTCTGGCCACATGTGCACTGCATCTGCATACTACGGTGCACACATGACCACACACACACACACACACACACACACACACACACACACACAGGACAGGGTATAGAGAGGACGAAAAAGAGTGATTGGTGTGCATCAGTCCACTTAGTCTTTACTGTACTGGGTAGGTCAGACGGTCTTCACGTTCCCTATGAAGAAGTGAAGGCCCCAGCCAGGGTTGAGACAGCAGAACAGGATGCCTGCTCGCCCGCCTCTCTCGCTCCGGGACATGCGGCCTCTCCGGCTCCTGACATGCAGTTCTCGCAGCCCGGCCGTGCTCTCCACATGTCCTTTGCTTTATCTGGTTTTGAAGTGGAAGGAAGACAGGGCACTGGAAGGCCCCCGAGAGAACACTAAGACTACAGGGCTTGTTTCTTGGCAGTCCCAGGACAGACAGGCTGATTCTCTTGCAATGGGGTGGAGGTGAAGACGCCGTTGCGTACAGGGCGGAGGAGGATCTTCACAGGTGGAGTGGTGAGGCTGGGGGTGCCTTGTCCCTGCAGGAGAGAAGCTAGGAAGATCTACAGTCCAAGTGGTATCTGTCACCTACCTGGAGCCCATGAAGGAGGCCATAGTTTTCCTTTGTTACTTTATATACTTTTTGTGGTTTTTTTTTTTTTTTTTTTTTTTTTTTTTTAAAAGCACATGGTCCTTTTTGTAAGGAAAAGCCCAAATAAAAACATCAAGGAGGGAGGCTGGGCGGTGGTGGCAAACGCCTTTAATCCCAGCACTCAGGAGGCAGAGGCAGGTGGATCGATCGCTGTGAGTTCAAGGCCAGCCTGGTCTACAGAAGAATTTCAGGACAGCTACACAGAGAGACTCTGTCTCGACCAACAAAACAAAACAAAACAACAACAACAAAAAAAATGTTAAGGGAAAACTACAAAGAAAGGCAGGATGTAAATGTCTGTGCTGGCTAGTTTTCTGTCATCATGACCTAAACCAGAGTCATTAGAGAGGAGGAAATTGCCTCCATAATATTGGCCCATAAGCAAGCCTGTAGGGCATTTTCTTATTTAGTGATTGATGGGAGAGGGCCCCAGGCTGCTGTGGGTGGTGCCATCCCTGGCCTGGTGGTCCTGGGCGCTATAAGAAAGCAGGCTGAGCCAGGCATGGTAGCGCAGGCCTTTAATCCCAGCACTTGGGAGGCAGAGGCAGGTGGAGCTCTGTGAGCTCGAGGCCAGCCTGGTCTACAAAGCAAGTCCAGGACAGCCAGGGCTACACAGAGAAACTCTGTCTTGAAAAACTAAAAAAAAAAAGAAAAAGAAAAAGAAAAGAAAGCAGGCTGAGGAAGGCAGTGAGCAGGAGCCTTCCATGGCCTCTGCACCAGCTCCTGACTCAGGCTCCTGCCCTGTTTGAGTCCTAACTTTGACTTCCCTCACCAGACTGTAATTCAGGATAGTAAGTCAAATAAACCCTTACCTCCCCAATTTGCTTTTGGTCATGGGGTTTCATTATAGCAACAGTAACTGTAACATGCCACTGCCAGAGGCTCTACGTGTTCTGTAGAGCTGTCTGATATGTAACGTGTGAGTAGGTTATGTGTGTGCAAAATGTCTGGACCACAAAGGTGCAGCTTGCCGAGGCTTGAGGCAGGCCTGGCCGCATGGAGTTGACATCTTTCCCAGTTCTGAGCTCTGTCCTGTTCATTTCTCCTCATACTAAAAGACCAAGTACACACCCTCAGAGGAGGAGAGCACTGGGGAAGGAACCTGCTTCCCAGTGTGGCTGATGCCAGGCCTGGCTCCCAACAGTTAGCACAGGCACAGCCTGGGGCAAACCCGGTGGAAGGCAGCATTTTTCTTTGTCTTTCATTGAATCTGTTTTACCAACCCACTTGGCCACTCACAGTTACTTTGTTTTTCTTGTTTCTAGTTTTTTGTTTGTTTGTTTTTGATCAAGGAGTTCACACTCTGGTGTTCAGAATAACACACAGGCTCAGAGAAGAAAAAAAAAAAGCCTTTTAAATGATGCCTTCTGCCAGGCTCCTGTGGAGAGCCACCAGAGGCCCTCCTCCCCACCTCCAAACACTCCGAAATACCATCCCATCTGGCCATTACTGGTGCTTAAAACTCACCATTTCACTTTTCTTTCTTTTCATTTAGGGTAGCCTCTGGGCTGCAGGCTTATCTCTGTGGTAGTAACTCTTCAAATTCCTTATAGTGTGCCATGGCTTGGTTTTTATCAGAAGCGTGTCTCACAGCGGGCAACAGTGAGCAGCAGCTGTGACCTACTGATTAGGGACAGAGGGGTTCTTTTGTCTTGTTTTTATTTTTGTTTTTTTTTTGTTGTTGTTTTCGAGACAGGGTTTCTGTGTAGCCTTGGCTGTCCTGGACTCACTTTGTAGACCAGCCTGGCCAGGAACTCAGAGATCTGCCTGCCTCTGCTGGGATTACAGGCGTGCACCACCTAGGGACGGTGTTTTAAAAAGCAGTTGTTGGGCTGGGGAGATGGGTCGGTTGGTGAAACCTTGTCACACGGGTGTGAAGACCTGAGTTTGAATCCCCAGAACACATGTGAAGCTGGGTGGAGTGGTGCGCACCTGCAGTCCCAGTGCTTCTGGGGGAAGACGGCGGGAGAGACAGGAGAACCCTACACACCGAAAAGCAAGAGACCCTGTTGGACAAGGGGCTTGGGAGGATGGGAGGCGAACACTGATGTTGAAGGGTTATCCTGACATACAAAAACAAAACAAAACAAAAAAAACAAAAAACCATTCACACATGCATGTGCACTAACACACACAGCACACATCATACTCAAAAAGTAAGTAAAAACAGCTATTGGCGGTGGGGCCCATCATACCTGGGGTTCAGTCCCCAGCACAATACAAAAAGGAGTGAAAAAGCTAAGTGCTTTTACCTTGACTGTTGTACCTCTATCTTTAAATGGAAAAATTTCACAAGTAAGCAAGGTGGCAGCTCTATGACTGTCATATTGCTTATATTCAGATAATAATATGAAGATTAATTGAGAACCAGATGTGGTGGCTTGGGCCTGTCTGATTCCAGGGATTAGAGATCAAGAGTTCTGGGTTATCCTCGGCTATGTAGTGATTTCTAGGCCATCTCAGGCTACATGGGACCCCCATCTTAAAAACAAACACACAACCAGGCAGTGGTGGTGCACACCTTTAATCCCAGCACTTGGGAGGCAGAGGCAGGAGGATCGCTGTGAGTTCAAGGCCAGCCTGGTCTACAAAGTGAGTCCAGGACAGCCAGGGCTACACAGAGAAACCTTGTCTCAAAAAACTAAAAACAAACAAACAAACACACAAAACATAACAACAAAAACTCCAAACACACAAAACTCAAAACAACAAAGATCAATCAAAAGTTGTATTTTAAAATAGATATTTTGATATAAGTGGGAAACTATTTACTGTCTCTTAAATTAATTATAGGTTGTTTCCTTCCCCCTCCCCTCCTCTGCCCTGCCCTCCCTCCCCTCCCCCGCCCTCCCCTCCCTCCCCTCCCCTGCCCTGCCCTCCCTTCCCTCCCCTGCCCTGCCCTCCCTTCTCCTCCCCTCTCCTCCCCTCCCCTCCCCCTCCCCCTTTTTTGTTTGTGGAATCTCTAGCCAGGCTGACCAGAGATTTCCTATGGACCTGCAGATGACTTTAAGCTTCTGATCTGCCTGCCTCCACTTCCTGAGCACTGGGACTATGGTTATGCACCATGCTGGGTTTATTCATGCTGGGGTGAACCAGGGCTTCCTGCACACTGATGGAGATCCTTGCAGCTGAGCTACACCCCAGTGCTGCAGGTCTCATTTCACTGTTGGTAAACCACTGAAGAAACATCAGAGAAATAGCTTACATGTCTTAGGCAGTGCCAGAGAACAAATAGAAACCACACCAAATGGGTTTAGTACCATGTAATTCCACCTTTGATATTAGGCAATCAGTTATCCATATAATCTTAACCAAGCAGTAGACTTTTCTATTTCAGAACTTTTTTTTTTTTTTTGTAGATTAGAATTTTTTATAAGGTTAACAATTAGGGCCGGGCGTGGTGGTGCACACCTTTAATCCCAGCACTTGGGAGGCAGAGGCAGGGAGATCGCTGTGAGTTCGAGGCCAGCCTGGTCTACAAAGTGAGTCCAGGACAGCCAGGGCTACACAGAGAAACCCTGTCTTGAAAAACAAACAAACAAAGAAAAAAAAACCAACAACCCAAAAACTAAATTAAAAATAGGCAAATAAATAAAATGAAATTATAAGACCATAAACATAATCTAAAATAATAATAAGTTCTCACTACTGATATTTACCTTGCTTCATATTATCACTTGACAAACCTCCTAAACCCCTGATTTGCTGTTTAAGAAATCATGTATACTGTTGTGTGTCCAGTGTAGGGGTACAGGGGCATCAGCTATGTAGGCTAGGGCAGGAAGGGGTGCTTGGATCCACAGGCAGTTCCCAGAGCACCCTCCCTCCGACTCTCCTGTGCCAAGCCTGGCTCCAGAAGAGTTGAGACAAAAGCCATAAAACAGCTTTTATGCAACAGTCTCTGGCTTCACAGAGGCACGCTTGGGAGTGAAGAAATGCGCTTGGTTAATGGCTTAAATTAAGCTATCAAAATCCCTAATAAAGCATCCATCTTGAACATGTTTCAAAACGTAAAGTATCGAAAGGAAAATGAAGGGCTTGGAGAGACCGTCGGTCCCTGCAGCCATTCACACCCTGACTAAGCCTCTTCGGACGGGCAGGAACAAATCCTCTGCTCTCTGAAGAGCCCAGGGCACCTTTTCTCACCTCAGGACCCAGGAGCTGCCTGGGAAGAAGGCTGGGATCCCTCTCCCAGTGTCCCAGGAATCTGACCTCAGTCCTCTGTTGGAATCAGGAGGAACCTGCCCCCGGTTTGTCCCTCCTGCTCTGCTGCACCGTGGCTGAGCTGCTCGCCCCACTCAGCTCTCGCGGATCCCATGTGAAAGCTGTAGTGATGTTGCCGGCGTCTTCTGAGGGACATGGGCGCCCAGGCTTTCTGCCCAACTGACCAAGGGATGCCCAGAAACCAAACTGGCAGGGATTTTTGTTTTCATCTTACTATCTTTGAGAGCTTTATACCTGAATACAACGCAGTACTAGCTCCACACCCATATTTCCCCCCACCCCAACCCTACGCCATTCGATATGTCTACCCTTCAACTTGGTGTCACCGTTGTCTCTGCTTTCTCCTCATCCTTTTTCTTGATAACCCATTAAGTCCAGTTACTGCCTGTGTGGATGGGTGTGGGCCTTCCAGCAGAGCGTGGGAATCCTGTGAGCGGCCACATCCTCAGAGAATAAATTAATCCAGGTTTTTAAAAGACTTAAAACGGCTGCTCTGAGTACAGCTACCAACAAGCCTGCTGGGAAAGCAACAGCCAGGGAAGATGCCGTGCATGCGGCTGCTGGCGTGGAAGGTGGCGTGACTCAACCCTGAGCTGAGGAAGGCCAGAGATCAGCAAAAGCTGCCAAGCCTAAGCCTCAAGAGGGAGCATGGCCCGCAGACATCACGGTGGCGGTCCCGTCTTGTCTAAACACTGCAAGGAAAGAGTGCATTTCAGTTGGGACGTGAGGAGTGGGGAGGGGTATAGCCCTAGGACACGAAAATGAGAGCTGAATGGTGACCAGCGCTGAGCAGGGACCAGATCTCATTATCGATGAGAAAAACACTTTTTTTTTTTTTTTTTTGGAAAAACACTTATTAAAGCGCCAGTGATAGCCTGGCGGTGGTGGCGTGCGCCTTTAATCCCAGCAGAGGCAGGGGGATCGCTGTGAGTTTGAGACCAGCCTGGTCTACAAAATGAGTCCAGGAAACCCTGTCTCAACACCCACCCCCCAAAAAAGAGCGCCAGTGAGCACGAATGCTGTCAAAAACACAAAAGTACGCAGGTTGGTGGTGCATCCCTGTGACCCCAGCACTTGGAAAGCGTAAGCAAGAGAGTTCAGGCTTTGAGGTCAACCGGATCTACAGAGACAGGCTCTGTCTCGGCGATTTATTACAATAGTATCAATAATAACCAAAAAAAAAAAAAAAAAAAAAAAAGGAGGAGCCATTGGGTAAAGGCACTTCCTGCTGAGTCTGGTGACCCCCGCAGGGTGGAAAGAGAGAACACCCTCCTAAAGCTGTCCTCTATTCCCCCAGAGGTGCCATGACACTGCACAGCTGCCCTCCAATAAACAAATAAACAGTAAACATTTTAACCTGACGATATTCACGGTTAGGCGTGGATGGAAACTGGCATCTCTATTTTATTGGCGAAAGTATAAGATGGTGGGTGATTTTAGAATTCACACATCTAGCACATTTCAAATGCAAGCCTGTCTCTGACGGTCTCTATGGAAACAGGCGAGTGTGAACAGGGTGAAGGCCAGCGGCCGTGCAGTGCGGCCACATGCCCAAAACACACAGTGTCAGTCCACCACCACGCGGTTTGTCTGTCGATGCTGACACGGAGGGACGGCCAGGAAACACCGCTGGGGCTCTCCCCTCGGCAGAACAGATGCTAGCCTTAGAATGACAGAGAGATTAGCGTGGTCCCTGTGCAGATGGCACACAGACTTGTGAAGTGTTCAGTGTTAAAAAACAAAAAACAAAAACAAAGCAGAAAGAAAGGAAGAAAGAAAGAAAGAAAGAAAGAAAGAAAGAAAGAAAGAAAGAAAGAGAAATGTAGCCGGGCGTGGTGGCTCACGCCTTTGATCCCAGCTCTTGGGAGGCAGAGGCAGGTGGATCACTGTGAGTTAGAGGCCAGCCTGGTCTACAGAGAAATCAGGACAGTCAGGGCTACACAGAGAAACTCTTGTCTTGAAAAAAACCTTTAAAAAAAAGAGAGAAAAAAGAAAAGAAATGGCCTCTGTGGGCACCTACAGTTAAGGTAGAGAAGGAAAGAAACCATGACCTCATTTCCATTAAAACTACAAATAAAAGAATTTAAATGAGATGGACTAATTAACTAGCACACGCATTTATGTACTTAAAAGCAAACAGGAAATAATTGGTACATCTAAACCTTCCTTTGTCATATAGACATAACAATAGTCACCTTTGTGTGTGTGTGTATATGTATGTATATGTGTGTATGTGTGTGCATGTGTGTGCATGTGTATGTGTGTATATGTGTATATATGTAATTGTGTGCGTGTGTATGTGTGTGCATGTGTATGCATGTGTATGTATGTGCATGTGTATGTGTGCGTGCATATGTATGTATGTGTGTGTAATTGTGTGTGCGTGTGTGTGTGCGCGTGTGTGTGCGTGCGTGCACTGAGGTGGCATTTCATGTAGCCCAGGCTGGCCTCAGGCATACTAGTAGTGGAGATGAGCTTGCACCTGTAAGCCTGCCCTCCTCTGCTGAGAGCAGGAACAGGCTGGTTCTGTGGTGCTGGCAGTGAGCCCCGAGCCCCGGACCTCATACTGCCAAGCCCTCCCTCCACCCGCTGAGCGACACTTCTCTCTGTATCCCACATGGTCACATTTTTGGTTTCGAGACAGAATCTCTCCTGGGTAACTCTGGATGGGCTGGAACTCAAGGCAATCCTCCTGCCTCCATCTCCCCAGGGCTGGTACCATGGCCCTGTGCTGCCATGTCTGGATATGAGTGCTTCTTCTGAAAACTTGGATTTTAGAAATTTTTACTTTTCATATTGTTTATCTTTGGTTTGTTTGTTGTTTTTGCTTTTTGAGACAGGGTCTCTCTGTGTAGTCCTGGCTATCCTGGACTCACTTTGTAGACCAGGCTGGCCTCGAACTCACAGAAATCCACCTGCCTCTGCCTCCGAAGTGCTGGGATTAAAGACTTGTGCCACCAGTGCCCAGTTTGTCACTTTTTTTTTTTTTTTTTGGCCTTTTCTCTTTTTGGTGTTGAAGATTGATAATTATATGCTTCTAAGTTTTATTTTGAGCTTAAATTGTATGCATAATTTAAAAATTGAAATAGCAAAAGGATAAAATAATGATGTTGCCTATTAAATGAGCAAAAATTTAAAAGATTAAGGCCCAGCAGAGTGGGAGAGAGCAGTTACAAGTGCATAATTACTCTTCTAGGGGCCCTAAGTTTGGTTCCCAGACAGCTCACAACTACCTGCAATTCTAGCCTTAGAGGATCTGAGGCCTCTTGCCTCTGTGGGCACCTACACGTACCCACAAGTGGACATCCACAAGTACACATAATTAAAAATAAAATAGATCTTCAAATCAAAGTGAAGCTCAGCATTAGTGGCACTGTGAGGATAGGGCATACTCTCGGGACTGGTGCTGGGGTCAACAGGAGCCCTGTGGAGGCACCTTTGCCAACACCCATCAAAAGTAAGAGTGCCCCGCCGAGCATCGTGGGAATCCCAGCCTCCTGGAATCACCTGGACAAACAGGCAAAACACAGGCCGTAATAACAGTTACCATTTGCTAAGCGTTTAATGTCTCCTAGGCAGGGTTCTAAGTCTGAGGGATAGGACAACCACACCCACTCCCATAAAGGCTGACAGGAACCTCTCTAAACCCTTCATGTGGTCCAACTTAATCTCCAACATCTCCATAAAAGTGGAAACTCCCATTAAGCCCAATTTACAAAGGAGGAAGTGCCTGCCGAGAAAGGGGAAGTAACACCTTCAAAGTCTCACACTCGTTTGCTCGCACGCACACAGAGCCCAGGCTTTGACTCCTGGTTCTGGCTTCAGAGCCTTGTACCTGTTGCCTCTACCTCACTGGGCACTAAGTCACCCAGTCTCATAGCAGCCCTGACACTGGGGTTTATTGAATCATATCATTTGCGATTATTGCCTGGAGGGCTGTTCAGTGCATTCAACACACACACACACACACACACACACACACACACACACACACACACACAC
>OU015751.1:123909333-123926992 GCA_907169655.1 Acomys percivali | reverse complement strand
ACACACACACACACACACACACACACACACACACACACACACACACAGAGAGAGAGAGAGAGAGAGAGAGAGAGAGAGAGAGAGACAGACAGACAGACAGACAGACAGACAGACAGACAGACAGACAGACAGGCAGGCAGGCAGGCAGCAAGAACATGACATCCAGTTTTTATAAAGATCATCTTAACTCAGTTCTGGTTTCAAGCTCCTTTAAACTCAGGTAGGTTAGAAAGATGAGGAAGGGCTGATGGGGGACTGAGGTGGTGAGGAAGGGCTGATGGGGGACTGAGGTGTGAGGAAGGGCTGATGGAGGACTGAGGTGCTGAGGAAGGGCTGATGGGGGACTGAGGTGCTGAGGAAGGGCTGATGGGGGACTGAGGTGGTGAGGAAGGGCTGATGGGGGACTGAGGTGGTTTGCAATGTGCGCTGCGAACCCAGCAGCTGGTCCACAGAGTCAGGATGCACTGTGGGTCTTGGGAATACCTTACTCCCCAGTGTCTTCAGCCTCAAGGTGGCAGGAGAGAGATTATGTAAACTCAAGGCAGATCCATTTTGTATAGGAGTCCAGGAAAAGCCTTCATTCAGTGCCTAAGGCGTCTACAGTCAGTGCAGAACAGAGTCTGTGTGGTGGCTCTTCTTGGCTGTCAACTTGACTGCATCTGGAATCACCTGAGACATCCAGCTCGTGCACTGCGTAGCCACCAGATTCCTGGGCCTTCCGCTGGTAGGCGGCCATGTTGGACTAGTCAGACCACAGCCTGTGAGCCATTCTAATAAATCCCTTTGTGCATATATGTGTGTATAATATACATAACTATGTGTGTTCATTTTATAAGTTCTGTTTCTAGAGAACTCCAATACAAATTTGGATACCAGAAGTGGTTCTAGAGCAACAGAAAAACAGAAATATAAGGATCTTTCTCCATGCCCCCCCCCCCCGAGACAAAGTTTCTCTGTGTAGCCCTGGACTCGGGACCAGGGCCCTGTCACCCCTAGTGACCCACATTGTTTTTTTGCTTCCTGTTACTATGGCCTTACGTTCTGCTGGCCCAGAGTGGGGATCACTCCGGCCAGGAGACACAGCAAGCAATTCCATCTGCACTGGAGGCTCAGTTCTCTCCTTCTAATGCCCTTAAACCAACAGGCTAAGAAAAGAATCACAGTGTTGGGGGGCGGGGTGATGGACCAGGTTCCGCCCCCCCAGCGGAGGTGAGAAGGAGTGTGTCTGGAGTGCAGCAGGTCCTTTAGGGCATCTTTTGGTGATACCCGTGTGCTGTGATTAAAGTTAATGGAAAACTACAACCCAATTCAGGAAGGATGACAAAGGGCACAGACCCATTGGGGATGAAGGTGTGGGTCACTCCCCCAGGAAAAGAGCCAAGACCTGACGAGGTGCTTGCCGAGGGGGGAGGAGATGCAGAGTGGGTGGTAGAAGAAGGTAGTTATAAACACCAGCTAAGGCCAAGTGACCAGCTACAGAAACAAGAAACAAGAATTATAACTGACATGAGTGTTTCTTTGTGTAGCCTTGACCGTCCTGTCGTTTTTGTAGACCAGGCTGGCCTGAAACTCACAGAGATCCGCCTGCCTCTGCCTCCCAAGTCCTGGGATTAAAGGCGTGCGCCACCACTGCCCACCTCCAGTTTCCTTTCCTTTTTTTTTTTAAAGATGTATTTATTTATTTATTTTTATGTATTTGAGTGTTCTATCTCCATATATACCTGCATGGCAGAAGTGGGCATCAGATCACATTACAGATGGCTGTGAGCCACCACGTGGTTGCTGGGAATTGAACTCAGGACCTCTGGGAGAGCAGACAGTGCTCTTAACCACTGAGCCATCTCTCCAGCCTGTTCCCCAATTTCTTTATCATGTGATGTAACACCAATATTACTGGTTATCATATTTAAAGATATGTTCATATATGTGTATATATATAGATGTACACATCTATACATACACATCTATACACATATGTACATACATATGAACATATATGTATACATATATATATATGATTCTTTCTAAATCTATGACTCTGTCTCTGTTCCTTCCTCTAGAGAACCCTAACTAATACACTAACCAAAGGGTTAACGCAGAAATGAGACAGTATGGAGGTAGTGATGCAGGCTTTTCACCCCGTGTCAGCCTCTTGTTAGACACTTTGATGGGTCCAAGGGGCTGTCAGCAACAGCCAGCTTCAAGTTCCTAAAAATTAACCTAGATGGTCACTGTCCTCATAGTCCTTGTGTCAGAGTTGTCACCTACAGCTAAACTTAGTGGGAGAATATTGCTGAGTTACAGGAGTCCCCAAGTTAGTGATTTGGGTTACAAATCAGAGTTCCTAACACATCAGTGGCTAGCATGTTGGTTTTGTCAAAGAGGCATCATTCATGGTTTTTTTAAAAAAGATTTATTTATTGATTATTTATACAGTGGTCTACATGTACATCTACAGGTCAGAAGAGGGCAGCAAATCTCATTATAGATGGTTGTGAGCCACCATGTGGTTGCTGGGAATTGAACTTAGGACCTCTGGAAGAGCAGACGGTGCGCTTAACCACTGAGCCATCTGTCCAGCCCGAGGCATCATTCATGTTTTATGTTTATGCTGTTGTTTGCTTAGCGTTTCACAAGGAATGGTTGTTGAGTTTCTTTCAATTTTTTTTTTTTCTGAAACAGGGTGTGTCTGTGTAGCCCTGGCTGTCCTGAACTCACTTTGTGGAGCAGGCTGGCCCCTAGTTGAAGAGATCTTGACATTTGATGTTACTGTCAGAAGGAGAGTCGATTTTCTTTAATGATGTGACCCTCGGTAAGTTGACCATGTGCCCTACTCCGAAGACTAGGTGAGCAACACAAATTGGATTTGATGATGATGATGATGATGAGGAGGAGGAGGAGGAAGAGGAGAAGGAGGAGGAGGAGGAGGAGGAGGAGGAGGAGAAGAAGAAGAAGAAGAAGAAGAAGAAGAAGAAGAAGAAGAAGAAAGACAGAAAGACAGACAGACATGAAACTTGGTTGGGAAGGGACAGGAAGGGGAAGGATTCCAGACCGTCTTCAAGTGACGCTATAGCCTTCCCTGAAGTTTAAGGGCCACCCACCCTCTGACTGTCTCCGTGAAGCCACCTTCCCTTCTCTGCAGAAGGCACTGGACACCAAAATTAAGACTCAGCTTCAGACCAAAGACCGACCGTTCGCAGGACGAGGCATGAAATCTCTTCTGAGACTGTCCACCAGAAAAATCTTGCAGGCAGGCGAAGGCTGCTAAAGTCTCTAAGCCTGTTTGGCTTCCGCTTCGAGATCACAGTCTATCTTTGGAGGAAGTCAGGACAGGAACTCAAAAGCTGAGCTGGAACCTGGAGGCAGGAGCTGATGCAGAGGGCATGGAAGGGGGCGCTGCTTAGTAGCTTGCTCAGCCTGCTTTCTTATAGAACCCAGGACCACTAGCCCACGGATGGCCACACCCACAATGGGCTGGGCCCTCCCCCATCAATCTCTAATAAAGAAAGTGCCTCACAGCTGGATCTTCTTTTCTTTTCTCCTTCTCCTTTTCCTTCTCCTTCTTCTTCTTCTGGTTTTTTGAGACAGGGTTTCCCTGTGTATCCTTGGCTGTCCTGGACTCACTTTGTAGACCAGGCTGGCCTCAAACTCACAGCGATCCGCCTGCTTCTGCCTCCCAAGTGCTGGGATTAAAGGCGTGTGCCACCATGCCCAGCCTCCTGTGCTTTATTTTAAATAAACATGGATGATGTTCTGGATTATTTTAACAGTGGGTGCCACTCCATTAGAGCATGCACCCGCCACCTCACCTCAGCTTTTCTGTATGTTTGTCTAGGGACACAGTATGGTTGAGGGAGGTACGTTTATCACATATGGCTTAACGAGGTGTCGTCCAGGAGGAGGAAGCTGCACTTAACACCTGCGTTCCCCTGAGCTTGACCTGGGTAAAGTCTTGCTGGCCCTGTGTGTTTGTGGGGTCGGGGTCCTTGACATGTCTGTGTTCATGTCAACCATGCACATTGTCGCAGGATTTCTCAGCTCTCCATAGTGCCACCCACATCCAGAGTGGGTCTTCCCAGCTCAGTTAACTAAGGAAAGGCCCTCACGGGCTTGCCCACAGGCCGACGCAGTCCAGAAGGGCTCTTCTCTAGACTATGTCAAGTCAACAATCAAAACCCTGCCAGGGCCCCGTAGACAGGAAGCAGGATGGAGGAGTCAAAGAAACCTGCAGCTACCTCTTAGTGGCTGAGGTGAGCTAGTTCCCACCATGGTGAAACTACAAGCTGGGCGTGTAAATGTCTGAACATAGAGCGGGTCGGCTAATTAATAGCCCAGACCCTGCCAAGGTCTGAAACCAGTATCTCTTAATCACGGCTCATATTGCTGTGGTAAAACACCATGACCAAAAGTGCCTTAGAAATCAAAGTGTTTATTTCAGCTTACAGCTCTCTCTCAGGCCATACTCTGTTTCTTTCCTTTTTTTTCTTTTTCTTTTCTTTCTTTCTTTTTTCTTTTTTGAGAGACGGGATTTCTCTGTCCTACTCTATTTCAAAGGGAAGTCACAGCAGGAAGTTAAACAGGACAGGAACCTGGCGGCAGGAGCTGATGCGGAGGCCGTGGAGGAGAGCTGCTTACTGGCTTGCTCCCCAAAGCTTACTCAGTCTGCTTTTTTTTCTAACACCCAGGACCACCAGGCCAGGGATGGTACTGCCACAGTGAGATGAGCCATGCCACATCAACCATTGGTCCAGAAACACACCATAGCTTTGCCCACAGACCAATCTCAGGAGGCATTTTCAGTTGAGGTTCCCTTGTCCCAGTGACTACTCCTGTGTCAAGTTGACAAAAAAGTAGCCAACACGGTCAACAGCACCTGTGGGGTCAGTGGCTACATGTCAGGCTACCACTGATCAGGAGGCTGCCAAGAGCTAACAAAACACAAGTCAGGGACAGGCAGAGGGAGGCTTCAACACCCACCCAGTCCCTAGCATGTGAACAGTGCTTGATTGTCCCCTGGCTGGGTCAGGGGACAGGCACAGAGTGTGTGGGCTGGCCACTGGCTCAGGTTCTAAGATGCTGGGAGAATTACCCAGTCGAAACATCCCAGTCTTTTCCAGGCCCTGCTGTAAGTACCACAACAGTTCCTACAAGGTAGCGCTGTGATTCGCCCCTCGCGGTCCCCTCCAGAGCATTGCTTTCTGCTATCAATCTTTACGCTTCCTCTATAATAACAATTCCTTATTAAACTCGTTCTTCTTGTCTGTGAAATGTATTCCTGAGTTGGTGAGACAAAGTCCCAGGTCTGAGCCTGTGAAGGGCTGAGTCTGCGAAACTGTGTGACCGTGCGAGTCTAGACAGCATCTAAGTCCTATCTTCTGAGTTACACACAGCTGAGAAGGAAAATCCCCTTTGCGCGCGCTCTCTCTCTCTCTCAGCTACACAGGGTCTCAAAGTGACCTGGAACTCTTTATACTGATCAGAGATCTGCCTTCCTCTGTCTCTCCAAATGTTGGGACTGAAGGCAAGTGTCACCACACACAGCCCTGTGTTTTGTGGTTTTCTTTCTTTTGTTCATTTGTTCTCTTGTTCTTTCTTCCTTCTTCCTTCTTTTTTCTTTTCTTTTCTTTTTTTTTTCTTTCTTTTTTTTTTTTTTTTTTTTTTTTTTTTTTTTTTTTTTTTTTTTTTTTGGTTTTTCGAGACAGGGTTTCTCTGTGTAGCCCTGGCTGTCCTGGACCCGCTTTGTAGACCAGGCTGGCCTCCTGCCTCTGCCTCCCGAGTGCTGGGATTATAGGCATGCGCCACCACGCCCGGCTCTTTTTTCTTTTCTTGTCTTTCTTTTTCTCTTTGATTTCTAAGGCGGGGTTTCTGTAGCTAAGGCTAGCCTCCAGCTCACTGGTAATTGAAGCTGGCTTGAATTTTGTACTGTCCTGCTCCTACCTGCTGGCTGGGATCACTGGTGATCCTGAGTGACCTGCCACCTGATGACAGGTGAACATAGGGACCTTATCTACATGTGCCGTGCACACACGTCCTCTCCAAACAATGCAACAGGCGACCTGTTAGCAGCCTGGGACCCTCACCTACCATGAGCTGCACTCACAGCCCTTTCTGAACAAGGGAACAAGTTCTCCTTTGCCGGCGTCTATTCCTGGAGTACTTATGTCTGAGTATAAGCGTGGGAGCTGGGCCAAGACTGGTTTAGGGCATATATTAAATACTTTTTGTTGCTGATAAAACACCATGCCTGCAGCTGGGCGGTGATGGCACACATTTTAAAAAAAGATTTATTTATTTATTATGTATACAGCACTCTGCCTGCATGTATACCTGCAGGCTAGAAGAGGGCACACACCTTTAATCCCAGCACTTTGGAGGCAGAGGCAGGTGCCTCTCTGTGAGTTTGAGGCCAGCCTCATCTACAGAGAGAGTTCTAGGACAGCCAAAGCTACAGAGAGAAAACCTGTCTTGAAAAACTAAAATAAATAAAAGAAAAAGAAAAAAAAACCTGTTTCAAACAAACAAAAGACCTACCGTGCCTAAAGCAACTTATGGAAGATAGGTTTTATTTCTTCTTATGGTTCTAGAAGGAGAGCTGGTGATGGCAGTGGTCCCTGGACCAAGGAGCTGAAAGATCTGCAGAAAGCCACATTTCCAACCTGCAGAAGAGGGAAACCTGCAGGTGGAAAGAGGCTTAAACTCCCAACGCCCTTCCCAAGTGATGTGCGTCCTCCAGCAAGGCTGCAGCTCCACAGTTTCTAGACCCTCCCCAAACAGTGCCATGAACTGGGGACCAAGCATCCAGATACCCGAGCCTACGGGAGATGTTTCTGATTTCAACCACTGCAGAGGCCAGTGGTCCCGAGTGAACTTTCAGGGGAAGTCTTTGTTTGCTATCTTACACCTGTGACGAGTTGAGTGTGCATCGACATTTTAAAATCAGACACACTGTGCACAGCGAGCAAAGCCTGCCAATCAAACACCTGTGCCCGGGGCTTGGGAGAGGGCCCAGGTTCACTTCCCAGCATCTACACAGTGTCTCAAGATCATTTGTAACTCCAGTTCCAGGGGATCCGAGGCCTCCTCTGACTTCCAAGGGCACCAGGCATGTTTGTGGTACACAAACATTTATGCAGGCAAAATTTATTTATAAAATAAATGAATCTAAAAATAATGAGAAATTAACTACCTGCGCTATGGTCCTCTAGCAACCAAACTGTTCCTTCTCTTGAACCCCATAATGGCAGCCCCAAGCATGAGCACGTTCACTCACGTGATTCACTGTCACTGTCTCTAATAGCTTTGCACTTATTCATTTATTATGTTTGTTCATGCACCCGTGTGTGTGCATTTGTGCCATGATGCACATGTGGGGACTGCTGTTTATGGGTTTATGGAAATCAGTTCTCTCCCTTTGTTTGTTTGTTTGCTTGCTTGTTTGAGACAGGGTTTCTCTGTGTAGCCCTGGCTGTCCTGGAACTTACTCTGTAGACCAGGCTGTTCTGAATTGAGAGATTTGCCTGGTTCTACCTCCCAAGTGCTGGGATTGAAGGTGCTTGCCACCACTGCCCAGCCCAGGTTTCTCCTTTCACCTTGTGGGTTCCAGGGCTTGAGTTCAAGCCATTAGCCTCGGCAGCTATCTCTATTTGCAAAGCTATCTCACCAGCCTCCTTCTGTCACTCCTTTTAAATATTTTTATATTACATATATATTTGGTTTTTGTGAGCCAGGGTTTCTCTGTGTAGCCTTGGATGTCCTGGACTTGCTTTGTATACCAGGCTGGTGTCAAACTCACAGAGATCTGCCTGCCTCTGCCTCCCTGAGTGCTGGGATTATAGGCATGCGCTCCTATGCCTGGCTTAATATTTATATTTGATAGCATCTTTAAGTTTATTTTCCGCCCCACCCCCTCCAATATGCACATGCACATAAAAACTTAAAGTGTTAAAAAAAAAAAGGACAAGTATTGCATGATTCTGCTAAGATGAGCTACCTAAACAGACAAAGTCAGAGGGGAAGAGTGTTTATGAGGGACTGGACAGAAGAACAAATGAGTTTAGCTAAGGAACCCAGGGTCCTGCGCTTGGGTGATGGAGCTCTGGGGGTCCCTAGTGTTTGGCCGGCCTTGCAGCTAGCTCCAGCTGCCAGCTGAACACAAACAGTAACAGCGGCAAGCGAGAGCAGGGCTGCAAACAGAAAAGCAGCACAGTATCTTTTGGCGTGGACATTTTGTGTTCGGGAAGTCCGGCCTCTGAGGGCTGGGGAAGCATCACTATAGAGCCATAAACACTACAGAATTTATCCTTTATAGTGCAAGAACCTCAAACATCGTGAGCATTCTAAGTGGCACCGAGGAGCTGTACAAGGCTACGGGGTGCCGAGGCGTGCCACCTTTAGTGCTGAGAGTGGAGCCTGCTGCCCTGCGTGGCCAGGCGAGTCCTATAGCACTTCTAGCCCCATGTGATGTTTTGATGATATCTGCGGGCAAGATGGAGTAATCAACAGGCCCATCTCCTCAAACCTCTATCTTTTCCCTGATAAGGAGACCATACAAACTACGGCCTTGTTACTGTTTTCAAGTATGCAACAAATTATATAACCTTGGATTTTGTTCCCCGTGGCTGTAACTTTGTATCTACTAGTCAGCATCTCCCTGTCACTCATTCCCCAGCCTCCGGTGCTTTCTCTGCTTCTATGACATCAACCTTTTGGCCTCTGTACAGGAGTGAGAACGTTTGATATTTGTCAGTTGCGCCTGGCGTAGTATTCTTCTCTAAGCTCATCCATGCAGCAAATGGCAGGACTTCATTCTTAGCAAATGGTTAAGTCAGGGTTCAAAATAATAATCTGTCCTTGGCTAGTTTATGCCTTAGTGGGCAGCAAGATTGACTTCCTGTCTTAAGTTATTTAAAAACACCTTTATTTTCCGACACTGTCTCATGTAACCAAGGCTAGCCTAAAAACCTACTATGTGGCTGAGGCTAACCTCAAATGGCTGGGGCTCCTACCCGCACCTCCCAAATGCAGGGATTACAAAGGGTGCCCCTTCATGCTTGGCTACAGAAAACAATGTCTACTTCAGGTGTCCTTTGCTTCTCTTTCTTGCGTAACTATTCTGGCTGGTGAAATAACTTTTAAAATTACTAAACACATATTAAGTCTATGGAATATAATATAACTTCAAAAATAGTTGATACAGAGAAATTGCATAAAATGAATCTACTGAAAAATATGTATAAAGTGCTATTTTTGTAAAAAGAGTGACTTTCAAATGTACAACACCGAGTGGGAGGTTAGAAGGTCTCACACCAAATTTCAGCCACTATTGTCGGCCTGGGCCAGTACACTAATTGCTGTCATTTTAAAAAACATTATTTGTAGTACCTGACTTGTATTTTATCTTTGAAATAAAAACATTTCACTAAAATAAACATGTAGACAGAGATGACATTAATAAAGGGAAAGCCTGCTTTTAAACACCTTGACTGGAGCTGC
Source organism: Acomys percivali (assembly GCA_907169655.1). Taxonomy (NCBI): domain Eukaryota; kingdom Metazoa; phylum Chordata; class Mammalia; order Rodentia; family Muridae; genus Acomys; species Acomys percivali. Next base: position 123,917,500 of record OU015751.1, on the reverse strand, counting down.
TGGTGTGCTCCAGCCGGTGCCCACCAGGGCAGAAGACAGGCTACGAGGAGACAGCCAGCCCAGGCTAAGGACAGCCCCATGTCAGTCAGTGAGCATGTGTCAAAATGCTAAAAAATAGTTATCTCTGGATACTGAGGCCAAAAGTTATGTTTTCCTTTAAACATTTTCATGGCTCATCGAGCAAAGGTGCCTGGCTGCCTGAGCCTGGTTCCTAGGACACACACGGTACAAGGGAAGAGCGGACTCCTCCAGAGGGTGGCGCCTGTGAAATCCTTCCCTTAGCATGTCACACAAAATAAATCAAATAGAAAAAAGTTAAAAAATTAAATTGATTTTTACTCACTTGAGATTTACTCACAACCGTTTTCACAAATAGGTTAGTTTATTTTCTATGGCATTCGTAATTCTGTATTTGTAAATTGCAAAAAAAAAAAAATTACAACGGTGGTGCCATGGGTTATTTATTTATTTAGTGTGTATACACACACACACACACACACACACACACACACACACACACACGTGCCACAATGTGTCTTTGGAGGTCCTTGGACAACTCTTAGGAGTCTTCTGCCACCTTGTGGGGTTCAGGAATCAAACTCAAGTCATCAGTAATTTAATTCGATGAGCCTCTGCCTGCTGGACACAGATTCTTAAAGAAGATTTATTTTATTTTTATTTATGTGCCTGTGTGTGCTTGAGTCAGGCGCCCCTGGAGGCCAGAGGAGGCTGTCTTATCCTCTGGATGTAGGGTTACCGGCAACAGCAAGCTGCCATATAGGAGCTGGGAACCGAACGTGGGTCCTCTGTAAGAGCTGCACACACTCTTTTATTTAGTTACTTTATTGATTATTTGGGACTCTCACATCATGTAGCCTGATCTTGCTCACACCCAGTCCTTCCATGACTGCCTCCTATCATGGCCTCCCCTCCCCCGCAAAAAAGCAGGGGGTGGAGAGGAGAGAAAAAGAAATCCATTTTGTGTTGTCCACGTACTCACTGGAACTGGAACATGGTCAAATTCCTAGTGGCCCAGGGGAGGGATGAACCCTTCTCCACCTGCACTGAGGAGCGCTGCATCAGTGGGGAGGGAGATGGGGCCAGCTATCCTCCACCCATGGACGGACAAGGCTCCAGGCAGTAGCCCAGACCACAGACATCAACTTGTCCCTAGCAGGACCGCCCACCCTCAGTATGTCCTCAGATGGCTACACATGTCATACATCTCAAATGTCTGTCAGTCTGTCTGTTGTCCCGTCCACTCCCCACCCCATGTCCTGGTCTTCTTCCCCTCCCCCCAGCGTGGCCCAAGGACACCACCAAGGCAGGAGGCACTGGCACAGACTGTGTACATGCACGTGGATCTCAAGCTCTGTCTTGGCCTGGGACGGTCCTTCAAGGAGGTCTAATCTTTCCAACCCCACTCGGGGTCCCGCAGCCAGGCACGGGCAGGGCCTGAGTCTGTCTGCATGAGCTCCACGCTATTGTTCACCACCCCACCAGGCTCTACTGTGAGGGCAAAATTAGTGCCGTATTCTCTATGTAATGCATATTCTGCAGTTAATGATGGTCTGTGTGAGAACGTGTCCCCTAGGTGACCTTCTCCCTGCGTTCTGGGAATGACACCTGCCAGCAGTCCCCAGAAACTCCACCGGAGCGATTACATACAATTAGCTCCCAGTGTCCCTCTGAGTTAAAAAGAATTCCCCTCCAGACTCAGCCTCCACCCAACCTGCCTGAAGGTCCACATTCCTGGAACCTACAACTTCCCTGAAGATCCAGCCTCCATGCAACCTGCCTAAAGATCAGCGTCCCTGGGACCCACAACCCCCGCTTCCCTTTATAAGCCCATTGCCCCTGAAGCTCGGGGTCACTCTTCTACCTTGCTGCGTCAGGAAGGACTGTGACCCGAAGCTCTGAGCCCGTAATACAGGGTCCTGTGTATGTTGTATCAGTATCGAGTCCTGGTGGTCTTTTCGGGGGTCTCAGGATCTTGGTGATCTCTGAGCGATCTGGGTGTGACACTACCAGGCAATGACCACGTGTTGACCACATCCTTCTTTCTCACCTGCCACCGCCATCACGTCTCCGAGCGCCATTTCTCTCCATAGCACATGCATCGCCTCGTTTTTCTATCTTTCCCACCTCTCCATCACACATTTGCTCATCGCAGCAGTGCCCGCTGCCCCGCGGCCCCACAGCAGTACACGCTCCTTAAGCTATCTCTCCAGCTCCCAACACAGATTTTGAAACATTACATCAAATTTCATCATAAAAATTTCATCAAGAGAGGGCTCAGTGGTTAAGAGTGCCACCTGCTCTTCCAGAGGTCCTGAGTTCAATTCCCAGCAACCACATGGAGGTTCACAACCATCTGTAATGAGATCTGATGCCCTCTTCTGGCCTGCAGGTGTATATGCAGGCAGAACACTGTATGCATAATATATATATATCTTTAAAAAACCAAAAAACAAAAACAGGTGGCGGTTGTGGTGGCGGCAGCAGCCAACACTTAGGAGGCAGAGACAGGCAAATCTCTGTAAGTTTGAGGCCAGCCTGGTCTATACAGTGAGTTCCAGAACACCCAGGGCTACACAGAAAGACCCTGTCTTGAAAAGCCAAACACAAACAAGCATAGTACCAAAGTTTAGATCCCAGCACCACACCAGGCAAGTCACAGACACGTGTAACATCTCCAAGACCACCTCTGTGGGAACCTGCGTGCATGTGCGCGCGCACACACACACACACACACACACACACACACACACACGCACATACACACATTTAAAAATAAATTTCATAATTAAGTGATAAGGTCTAGGTCCTGTGGACTTTTTGGGGGGGTGGCTGGGGTTTTTTTTGTTCTTTTTTTGGGGGGGTTGGGGTTTGGTTTTTTTGAAATGGGGTCTCTCTGTGTAGCCCTGGCTGTCCTGGACTCACTCTGTAGACCAGGCTGTCCTGGAACTCACAGCGATCCACCTGCCTCTGCCTCCCGTGTGCTGGGATAAAGGCGTGCGCCACCACCGCCCGGCCTTGTTCCCCCCAAGACAGGGTTTCTCTGTGTAGCCCTGGCTGTCCTGGACTCACTTTGTAGACCAGGCTGGCCCAAGACCTATTGCTGCTGCTGCTGCTGTCATCAGTTATCTCTGGTCCTCCTGTCTTCCCCATCTCACCTCAGCAGAGGCACATCAGGGTAACAGATTCACACCGCAGCGGCTGAGTTTTTACATAAACTGGGGTATCCATCACGGATTGGCCAGTGAGCCATCGCTGCCAATGGCTTTCACTCACTGAGCCATCTCTCTGGCTCTCTGGTCCCAGGAACTCTTGGGTTGACTGGTATTGTTTCTGAGGCAGAGCCCCAAAGCACAAAGAAGAATAAAATCCAGATCAAGGGCCGCAGGGGCGAGTGAGGAGGTGTGGGTAGGAGGCCAGGGAGCCTGACAGAGAGGACCTGCTGCCCGAACTGGCTATGATGTCAAAGCATTACAAAAGGACAACAGCAGGGGGCTCTAGAACACTGTCTTCAGCTACAGGCTTCTAAAGGCTTGGGAAAGCAGTTTATTTCTTTTATCTTATATTTTTAATTACTTACTTAATTAATTATTTTTGGTTTTTCGAAACAGGGTTTCTCTGTGTAGCCTTGGCTGTCCTGGACTCACTTTGTAGACCAGGCTGGCCTCAAACTCACAGCAATCCACCTGCCTCTGCCTCCCGAGTGCTGGGATTAAAGGTATGCGTCACCACGCCTGGCTTTAAAATATTGTTTTTAAGGGGATGAATTCTCCAGAAAGGGAACCCAGAGAATAAATTTCACAAGAGACTGGCACACTAGATAAGCTTTGGAAGTCATAGTCTCTCAGTCCATCTTTAAGGAAAAAAAAAAAAAAAAAAAAAAAAAAAAAGCCTGGTGTGGTGGCACACGCCTTTAATCCTAGCACTTGGGAGGCAGAAGCAGGAGGATCTCTGTGACTTTGAGGCCAGTCTGGTCTATAGAGAGCTCTAGAACAGCCAAGGCTACACAGAGAAACCCTGTCTCAAAAACAAAACAAAACAAAAAAAAAGCAGATGGAAAAACAACAAACTCACATTTTGGAGGACTGAGGAGATGCCTTAGAAGGTTAAAAAAAAAAAAAAAAAAACAACCAACCAAACAAACAAAAACCCTTGCTGTGTAAGTCTGAGAACCAGCTTGAATTCCCAAACATGTGTAAATGCCATGTGGATGTGGCTACCTGTCGGTAATCCTAGCACACAGGAAGCAGAGATGGGATCTCCTGAGCCAGCTGCCTAGCTAGGTTAGCTGAGTTGGCCAGCTCTGGCTTCAAGTGAGAAACTCTGTCTTAATATGTAAGGTGAAAAGTGCTAAGATACCCACCAGCCTCCGTACATATGTGCACGATAAGCAAATATACATATGTGCCCACACAAATGTGAACATGCGCACACATACACACTTACAACGCCCACACACCTCAAAATGAAAACCGTATTTCCAAGAAGGTACCAAGAGGCTATGAAGGAAATGAGGACCAGATAGATGAACTGTAATCCCGGAAGAGTCCATCTTTCTGGGATGTGCTAAAGATACGCTGAAAGGGGCTGGAGAGGTGGCTCAGCGGTTAAGAGCACTGACTGCTTCTCCAGAGGACCTGAGTTCAATTCCTAGCAACCACATGGTGGCTCACAGCCATCTATAACGTGATCTGGTGCCCTCTTCTGGCCTGTGGGTGTATATGCAGGCAGAGCATTGTATACATAATAATAAATAAGTAAATCTTAAAAAAAAAAAAAAAAAAAAAGCCAAGAATCAGGCTTAGCCAAGGCAGAATGCCTGTGGTTGGAGAAATCACCAAAGCTTTTCACAGTGAGACCAACCTGGTCTACAAAGCAAGTCCAGGACAGCCAGGGTTACATGCAGAGACCCTGTCTCAAAAAAAACAAAAACAAAAACAAAACTGAAAAATAAAAGGGAGTGGGGGTGGATTTTTGTTTGTTTATTTTTCGAGATAGGGTCTTTCTATGTAGCTTTGGCTGTCCTGGACTTGCTTTGTAGACCAGGCTGGCCTCGAACTCACAGAGATCCACCTGCCTCTGCCTCCCGAGTGCTGGGACTAAAGGCGTGCGCCACCACTGCTCAGCTTGGGGGTGGATTTGAACTGAGGTGTTGTGCATGAATGGATAAAGCTGCAGCCATGCCACAGAATATTGATGAAAGTCCCAGAGCTAGAGGTGGGCTCCCTCTCTATGAGATGTTGGTCAGAGGTCCCTGCAACCCTCAAAACGACACAGGCTTTGAGATTTCAAAGGTCCATGCTATTCCCAGTTAGCTCTCTCTCTCTCCCCCTCCAACTTGTGGCTCAACCGGGAGCTCTCAGCTTCCGCCTCAGTACCCTGTCTGCCTGCCTGTGCCATGCTCCCCGCCACAGTGGCTATGGATCTAACGTGTGAAACTGTGAGCCCCAGTAAACATTTTCTCTTATAAGTTGCCTTAGGCCATGTGTCACTTCAAAGCAATAGAAAAGTAACTCAGACAACGGGGGAGGAAGAGATCCTCTCCCCTAGTGGTGTAACCATGGCAGCATGCCCATGTGCCTGTAAATAGCCCCTCACCCATGTTCCTCCAAGCAACCCTAACTAAACTCATTAGGGTGCACACAGTAACACACAACAATATGAAGGTGGGGGGGGCTGACCGAGAGGGGGAGGGGCAGGGAGACGAGAGGTAAGAAAGGGTGGCTACGACCAGAACATGTGTGTACATGTATGAAAATGTCATCACTAAGCCCATTATTATGTATAATTAATACATGCTAATAAAACATAGTATAAAAAAGATCTGATCGCATTACATCACTTGGGGGGTATCTGTCTGAAGCAAGTGAAGCCAGAATATGAAAGGAAGACCTGCATGCCCATTGTTATTGCAGTGTGGTAAGGTATGAGGTCAACCAGCCTGGAGGCTGTCAACAGACGGATGAGTAACCACACACAAACACACACACACACACACACGCGCGCATACACACACATACACACACACACACACACGTGCGCATACACACATACACACACGCATACACATGCACACACGTATACACACATACACACACGCATACACATGCACACACACGTATACACACATACACACGCGCACACACACACATACACACGCGCACACACACACATACACACATGCATACACACACACACACACACACACAGTGTCAGAGTCAGCCATGAAGAAGAATGAAATTGTGTTGTTTTCAGGAAAATGGATGGCACTTGAGGTCATCATGTAATAAAAATTGAATTAAATTAAAAAGTCAGGCAGAAAACGTTTCATGTTTTCTCTCATATGTGAAAGATAAAAATTTCAAAGAGCATAAAAATACCTAAGACTCACACAAACATAAGTGAAATAGAGAGATTGTGGCCATACAGATGAAAATATTCAAGGTTAAACAGAACTGTAATCAATAAAGTAGTGAAGTGTGAGCAGAGACTGACATCTATAGTTTCAGCATTTTGAAGGCGGAGAAAGGAGTTGTTGCAGGTTTGAAACCAGCCGGGGTGGCGTAGTGAGCCCCAGAGTGAGACCAGCTCCAACAAAACAAAGCAAACCAGTGAAACAGGCATTCTAGAATGATTTTTTTTTAAGATAGAAAGAAATCTGTAATTAAAAACTCAGTGCACAGGCTTATCGGCCACACATTGATGGGTGCCCTTAGCTGGTCTGCTGGCGCGTGCTTGAAAGCCTAACATGTAGAGGCTGAGGCAGGAGTACACAGTCGGAGGCCACCCTAGACTGTTGCCTTAACTTCATTTCTGCTGCTGTGATGAATTACTCCAACAAAAAACAAATTAGGAGAGAAGGGTTTACTTGGCTGTGCAGTCCCAGGTTGCAGCACCTCATTGTGGGAGCCACGTGAGGGACCTGAGGCAGCTGGCCACTTCAGGAGTCCAGAACAGAGGCAGAGACAGCGACGGAGCAGGCACTCCCCACTACTCTCCTGCCCCACTTATTTTCTCTTGACTTTGGTATAATGCAGGGCCCATCCCATGAGATGGCGTCACCCACAATCAGGGTGCTCTTCTCATGTCAGTTAACCAAATTCCTTTACAAGCTGGTCCATAGACCAGCCTGATCTAAACTGTCTTCCCAGAGGATTCTAGACTGTGTCAGACGGACAAGCAAAAGAATCCACCACACCAGTATCCTGAGCTCTAGGCTGGGCTGCGTAAGGAGCCTGGGAACCCTGGAAAGCAGGTCTGTAGAAAACACCCAAACTAGAATGGTGACTTAAAAACACACAAGGGCTGGAGGGCTGGCTCAGTGGTTAGGAGCATTTGCTGCTCTGGCAGAAGACCCTGGTTCGGTGCCCAGCAACCACATGGTGGCTCACAACCATCTGCAACTCCCGTTCAAAGGGAACTATCACTCTCTTTTGGCTTTGAAGGACCCTGAACATATGTGGTGCACATACCATGCAGGCAAAACACCCATCACACAAAATGAAAATAAATAAAATTTGATGTTGTTGTTTTTTGTTTTTTGTTTTTCGAGACAGGGTTTCTCTGTGTAGCCTTGACTGTCCTGGACTCACTTTGTAGTCCAGGCTGGCCTTGAACTCACAGCAATCCGCCTGCCTCTGCCTCCCGAGTGCTGGGATTAAAGGTGTGTGCCACCAAGCCCAGCTTAATAAATAAAATTTGAAAAGCATTATTATTATTATTGATTTCTTATATGTGCGGGTGCAGCATGTGTGTCGCTGGTGCTCACACCACGGTAGGATGTCAAGTCCTGCAGAACAGGAGCTACAGGTAGTTAGTTATTAGCTGCTAAGTAGGGTCTGGAAATCAAATCTGGATCCTCTAGAAGAATAGCCATCTCTCCAGCCCCAAATAAACAAATGTTAAAAGAAAGAAAAGCTGGGCGTGGTGGCGCACGCCTTTAATCCCAGCACTCGGGAGGCAGAGGCAGGTGGATCGCTGTGAGTTCGAGGCCAGCCTGGTCTACAAAATGATTCCAGAACAGCCAAGGCTACAGAGAGAAACTCTGTCGCAAAAGAGGAGGAAGAGAAGAAGAAGAAGAAGAAGAAGAAGAAGAAGAAGAAGAAGAAGAAGAAGAAGAAGAAGAAGAAGAAGAAGAAGAAGAAGAAGA
>OU015751.1:123882318-123901674 GCA_907169655.1 Acomys percivali | reverse complement strand
AAGAAGAAGAAGAAGAAGAAGAAGAAGAAGAAGAAGAAGAAGAAGAAAAAGAAACCTTACAAAGAAACACCTATCCAATCATCCAGGATATAGATGCACTAAGAAGTCTCAATGGGAGAGATAAAAGTGACTGGGGTGCTCCGTTGGTAAACTGCCTGCTTGCAAGCGTGAGATCCTGAGGTAGATGCCCAGCCCTATCTAACAATCCGGGTACGGTGGCACACATTCGTCATCCAGCACTAGGGGGGCAGAGACAACTGGCTCCCTGGGGTTTCCATTCGAGGTTGTTTTCTGGCTTCCATATGCACACCCACATGTGAGCACACACGTACACCTGCACTCAGACCATCCCCCAAGACACACACAAGAGCAAACATGCAAAAAAAGACCACTAGACATTTAAGAAAGCGTTCAACATCCATACTCATCACTGTAATGCAGATTAAAGCTGCTGTGAGATTCCCTTCCACCCCAGCCAGAGTGGCTATCATCAGAACGGACTGCCAAAGATGTGGGGGGGGGAGGGCTGGGGAGATGGCACAGTGGTTAGGGCGCTAGCTGCTCTTCCACAGGACCTCCGTTTGATTTGGAGCACCCATGTGGCAGCATACAACTGTTTGTAACTCCAGTCCCAGGGAATCCAATACCTATTTCTGGCCTCGGTGGGCAGGAAGAGTGTATGCTTGTGGTGCACAGACGCATGTGTAGGCAAAACACTCGTGTGCATAAAAATAATGTTTAAAAAAGATGTTGCTGTAGGAAGGAACATGTGCATACTTCAGGAGCGGATGCCAACTCATGCGCCACTAAGGAAATCAGTACGGAGTTTCCTTAAGACAAAGAAACAAACTCGAAAGTGGATTAGATAACCAGAGGACTAAGTCATCACAGGAGATTTGTACGTCCATGTTAACTGTCACGCCACTCAAAAGAGCTAAGCAAGGGAACCAGTCTCAATGTCAACCAGCAGATGCACAGGTAAAGAAAATGTGGTGATATACACACAAAGGGGGCTTCATTCGGACATAAAGGGGAAAAAAAATGAAATCATGGCATTTTCAAGAAAATGGATGGAACTGAGATAGTTATGATAAATGAAATTAGCCATATTCAGAGAGACAATATTTTTATTTTCTCACATATGGAATCTAGGTGTGTGTGTGTGTGAAGTAGAAAGGGGACCACAAGAAAAAACGAGCTCATAAGGGACTGAGGTGTAGGAGCTAGAGGGAAATCGAACATGGAAGCTTGCTGGATCTATTCAGACAGAGGGAGGAAACCGGCAAGAGGAGGCGGGAAGACAGGGAAGGGAGCCGGCACGGAGCACCGATAAGCATAGGGCAGATCACATGTAGGTATAAAAATACCACAATGAAACCATTCTTTTGTATGCTTTAGGGAGGGGCAGACATCGCTCCACTGCCTCTCGGCCACAGTGCTTAGGAAATGGGCACGGTCATCTGACAACAGAGACGTGTTCGGTTTTGTCCACGGTCCCACAGGCTAACCGATCACATGTCATCACATGTTCCAGGGAGACACAACTGTAGCATGTTCATCGCTTTGCTTCAGGCACTGTTATTGCATGTGTATGAGTTCCGGGTGAACATGGAGGTCAGAGGGCCAACTCCAGGAGCCGGTTTTCTTCTCCCAAGGCGGGACCCGGTGATCGAACTCTTTGGGACGTAGTGTTTGCCCAGAAAGCGCCCTCCCACCCGCGACGCCGACAACAGGGTCTCTCAGCTGCCCAGATTAGCCTGGATTTAGAATGTAGCCCAGAACGGCCTCGCACTTGGAGGCAGTCCTTCTGTCCCAGCCCTCACGGGACGAGCCAATTCCTCCTCACGCCATGATTGTTTACCACATAAATGCTTGGTCCAACCCCCCACGCCCCCAGTCAGAAGAGGGTATTGGATCATCTGGAACGGAGCCACCACGTAGGTGCTAAGATTCGAAGCAAGATGCTCTCCGGCTTGGTTTGTGGCATCTTTTCTACCGTCTACTGACTGTAACGGGGTAAAGGACTGTAGCGCAAGCATCGGCTTTCGCATCCATAAAATGGGTTGCTAACGCCCGCTACGTCGGCCTGCTTTGAGGAGTAAAGCTGTAAGACAGCTTGGGTTTGCCAGCTGATTCCAAACAGGACGTGACCACCGGTCCTGGCGCTTGTCCCCACACCCTGAATTATTGTCGGAATTGCTCAGATCTAGTCAGCCCTACCTCAGCGGGACACAGGGATGCGAAACTGCGCGCTTCTGTCCGTCTCAGCAGCTCTGGACCACGGCGCCTCAAGACGACGTCATTAACCCGGCGCCCGGAAGTCCTGGCTCCTGGAAGTGATTGGCAGGGAGAAGAGAGGCGTGCCGACGAAGAACCACTTCCGCTTCCGGTGACGCAGGCGCTTTCATTTCTCCGGCTGCTGTGACTAAGATGGAAGCGTTTTGGGAGTCGCGGGCTGGCCACTGGGCCGGGGGTCCGGCTCCGGGACAGTTTTACCGCGTCCCGTCCAGCCCTAGCGCCCTGGTGGACCCGGCGGCCGCGCTCCGCGAGGGGCCAATCACTCGGACCCAGTGGGTTTGGGATTTAACCGCGCTGGGAGTGGGCGGCGGGCCGGGACGTGGGGACCTGCGGGCGGCAGCACCGGGGCCCCGGCCGCCGCGCTCAGGGACCCTTTTTGACCCCGTAGGAACCCGATGGTGACTGGGACGTCCGTACTCGGGGTGAAGTTCGGCGGCGGAGTGGTGATTGCTGCAGACATGCTGGGCTCCTACGGCTCCCTGGCTCGTTTCCGCAACATCTCTCGCATTATGCGAGTGAACGACAGCACTATGCTGGGTGCTTCAGGCGACTATGCCGACTTCCAGTATTTGAAGCAAGTCCTCGGCCAGATGGTGTAAGTCGCCTCCAGGCGGAGCGGAGAACCTCCCGGGATTCTGTTGTTGTTGTTTTTATTCCCGTAGGTGGGATGGAGGGGCTTGAGGCTTTGGGGAATCGATGAGAGTCGAGCGTGAATGTTTGGGATACTTTTCGGCATCGCGTAGTCTGCAGGGTATAGAATTACGTGTAGGTCAAGGGGTGGGTGGGGACCTGACCTCCGTTATTACTGCCCTTCTCAACCAAATCACTTAAGGATTGACGAAGAGCTGTTGGGAGACGGACACAGCTACAGCCCCAGAGCTATTCATTCGTGGTTGACACGGGCTATGTACAGCCGCCGCTCCAGGATGAACCCCCTGTGGAATACCATGGTTATTGGAGGCTACGCTGATGGAGAGAGGTATTTGGTAACTTCTGTGACCACCTAACGTGGCCCCTATGTGGGGGGGTCTCGTCAGCCTCTAAGCAGTCACTCTCTTCTACTACCGTGTGGGCTCTAGGGATTGAGCTTGGGTCGTCAGGGATGGGGGTTAAGTGCCCTCACCCACCGAGCCGCACTGCTGCCCTCTCAGCCCCCCAGACTCTTTGATCCCAGGAAATTCGCATCTTTTCATTCAAACCTTATGGTCCCTGGTCTTCAGAAACACAGGGTTAAACGCGTTGTTCTTTGGTGTGTTCGTCCCTCTAGCTTCCTCGGCTACGTGGACATGCTTGGCGTAGCGTATGAAGCCCCTTCCCTAGCCACTGGTTATGGCGCTTACTTGGCTCAGGTAAGTAGTGGGCTCAGCAGCGGGGGAAGAGGAGTAGAAATGAGACGCCAGCCTTAATCTGTTTCCCTCGGAATTCTGTTAAGAGACAGGCAGGGCTCCTGATGTTGGGCAGCTGGTTTTGTCTGTCTAAGAAGAATGTGTTTGCGTGACCACCTTCCTGTGACAAAGTGGGAATGGGAGAGTAGCCTGTCTGCACTCCTGCTGTAAGAGCGTGAGCGCTGCGCGTGGTGCTGCGCATCTGTAGTCCTGGTGTACAGGAGGCCGAGCCTAGAAGGACCATGCGTTCCAGACCAGCTTGGGCTACATAGCAACACTCCATCTCAAAAGAGGGGGTGGGGGGGTGACTCCCTGGGTAAAAGAAAAGCCCTTGCTGTCAGAGCTGACGTAGGCAGCCCAGGATCCCCATGGTGGAAGCAGAGAACCTGCTCCTGAAAGCTGACTTCTACATGCACGTGCACACACATACACAAAATAAGTAAATGCCAAACAAACAGAGCCAGCACCCAGTTCTGTTGAGACAGTGGGTGCTTGTCTACAGGGGTTGGAGCGGGCTGCCTCCTGTTAAGCCAGGGTCTAATTCCTCCAATGTTCTGCACACCTCTGTAGCCTCTGCTTCGAGATGTTCTAGAGAAACAACCAGTGCTGAGTCAGACTGAGGCCCGAGAGCTGGTAGAACGGTGCATGCGAGTACTGTACTACCGAGACGCCCGTTCGTATAACCGGGTAAGAAATGGGCTGAAAAGTACAAATCCTGGAGCCAGACACAGTGGCACACATCTTTAGTCCTAGCACTCGGGAGGCAGTTTGAGGCCAACCCGGTCTACAGAGTGAGCTCCAGGATAGCCAAGGTTACTCAGAGATACCGTCTCCAAAAAACAAAACAAAAAAACCCCCCAAAACACTAAAGTACAAATTCTGGGACCTAGTGTGTTACATCTGTTTTCAGAGGAGGGTATGACCCTTTGACCTTTGTTCACACTGGGTATTTTCATGTTTTTACTTTTTTTTTTTTTTAAGATTTATTTATTATGTATACAGTGGTCTAGCTGCATGTACACCTGCAGGCCAGAAGAGGGCATCAGATCAGATTGTAGGTGGTTGTGAGCCATCATGTGGTTGCTGGGAATTGAACTCAGGACCTCTGGAAGAACAGTTAGTGCTCTTAACCTCTGAGCCATCTCTCCAGCCCCCATGTTTTTACATTTTATTCACATAAACATTGAGATGCCAGAGCAAATGCTGGAGAAAGGCCTCTTCACACTGGGTATTTTCATTGCACATTTTGTTTTCTTTCAGTTTCAAATTGCCACTGTGACTGAAAAAGGCGTTGAGATAGAAGGGCCGCTATCGGCAGAGACCAGCTGGGATATTGCTCACATGATCAGGTAATTGAAGTCACAGTAAGAAAAAATAGACAGTAGAGTTGGGAAGTTCTTGGCTTTCACAGGGCGGTCCCTTCTGAAGGCCACAACCAGAAATTGTCCGTGGGGGTGATTTTGGAGGGGCAGCTGATTCAGAAGGCGATGCCTTTGTGCTTCATATTTTTCCTAAAACGTCTCTGTCTTTTTAGTGGCTTTGAATGAAACCCGGATGAACTGTCGAGTTGACGCTGACCTTCTAAACTTGAACCCGGCTCAAAGGCACACTTTTGTAAAATAAATCAGTCCTTTGACATGTTTTCTGACTTGATTTTTGTTGTTGACTTTTTGTTTTGTTTTGAAATAGGATCTTACTATGTAGCCCAGGCTTGTCTGGAACTCAGAACTCTGCTTCTGCCTGCCAAGTCCTGGAGTTAAAAGCTTTTTATTCTCATGGGGTTGCACCAAGTGCTGCTTTATGCCACCTGTGGTGTTTCCATTCTTGGACAGAGAACCATTTAGCTCTTCATGTGCGTCCCCAGAGGTGGATGTCACAAGTCTTCCTCAAACATCTTTCATCTTAATTGTTTTGACATAATTTTAGTGAACTCCAGCTTATTAATTCAGTTATGCTGACTATCAGGCCCAGGGATTCTGTCTCGAACACCCAAGTGCTGGGATTTTAAGTATGCAAGCCACAGCACATGGGTGTTGAGGGTTGAAATCAGCTCCTCAAAGTCAGAACAGTCCTTTGCGCCTCAGCCTCCCGAGTGTGGGATGGGGGTGTGGGTGGTCATGGGGGCACTTAGGCTCTTTTAGCAGGAATAGGATACAGTACTCATTTGGGGCTGCCCCAGGACCAGCTTCTCATAGGGCCAACTTTGAGAACAGTTGGCTTACGTGCAGTCAGTATTCTTTACTTTCTCCCAGGCATTAAATTCGAAAAAAATGTGTTAGGTGTCCTGGGGGTGGGGGGGAGGCGGTGCAAACCTGACTGGTTAAAATGGAGTTTGAGAGGTACAAGGGTATGTAGCAGAGCCACTGTGTGCGGTGGTCGTCAGCTCCTAAGCCTCCACGTGTAGCCTCATGTTCAGGAGATGCTGAGCATAGACAATTAAATGATGTGTAGTGTCCAAAATTCTAGCACCTAGCTCTTAGAAGAAGCATCCTGTGGGGTGGGGGGCTGGAAAGATGACTTGGTATCTAAGATCAGGTACCTTGCACAGGATTTGACTCGAGTTTGATTCCCAGTGCCCATGCCATGTGGCTCAGAACTGTAATCCCACGTCCAGAGGACGTCTGATGACTGCCTCCCATGAGCACCTGCACTCACACACATGCCCACATATATACACATAACTAAACAAAATCATAAAGAAAACTTACTAAGTGGGGCTGAGGAGATGGCTTGGTTGCTGAGACACTTTCTAAGTAAGTGTGAATACCGGAATTTGAGTCCCCAGAACCCACGGAAAAGCTGGATAGAGTAGTTCAAGTATGTGTAATCCCAGGTCCTCTACAGCGCAAGAGGCGGAGGCAGGAGATGCTCTGTGAGTTGAGGGCCAGGTAGCCTGGTATAGGAAGAAGAAAAATTAAACAAAATCCTGTCTTGGTGGAGAGTCATCAGATCACAGCACTGTACCTGCATTCACACATGAATGCACCCACAAACACAACCCTAGGACGTAGCCGAAGGCCTGAGTTCAGTCCCCACATCCCACAAGTTGGCAGGAGACTTGAGTTGCCTTAATAGTGTGTGGTGCCCACACTCAGCGTACAAACAAAAGTGAATTCTAAGTGTAGCTGTTTCAGTTGGAAATGAGCTATGTCCATTTTATGTGCACTGGTGTTTTGCCTGCATGTATGTGAAGGTGTCATCTTGGAGTTACAGTTATGAGCTGCTATGTGGGTGCTGGGAATTAAACTCTGGTCTTGCCCACTGAGCCATCTCTCCAGCCCCGTTTATTGGGTGTGTTTTTTTGTTTGTTTTTTGAGACAGGATTTCTGTGTAGCTCTGGCTGTCTTAGAACTCACTTGTAGACCAGGCTGGTCTTGAACTCGTAAAGATCCACTTGCCTCTGCCTCTTGATGAGTACTGGTATTAAAGGTGTGCACTACCACTGCCCGTCTAAACCTTGATTATTAAAAATAAAAATTGTAGGTCTCCAGCATGATGCTTTCCAGAGTGGCACAGACAACTGCAAACAGGTTCACACAAGGAAAATCTTGAGCTTTCAATGGGAAACTTTTGTGACATATTTGACCTCAACACAGAAAGTTGTCAATAAATACGTTTATTGATTAAACTGAATTATAAAAAAAACAAAAACAAAAAACTTCCCTCTACTACTAAGCCATGCAGGCAGAGTCCACAAAGACAACTTGCTTGCCAAAACCCAGCCAATTCACTGTTAGCATTATCTTAAAAATAAAATAAAAAAATTTTGTTACCCATCCAAAGTCAGTGTGCAGAGGCCAGGAACCCAGCTCTGCTAAGGCTGTGGCTGCTGCAGAGACGACCAGAGAGGATTAGGTTGTAGACTGAAGTGACCACTTACAGTTCTCCAGCTTTCTCAGAGGCAGGAGGTTGGCTTTCAAGTGCAGTCCGACAATAAAATGGCATTGAGCAAAAAGCTGGGGAACTGAGGCCAGGCGGATCCGCAGTTCAGACCTCCAATGCCATGGGCTCAGTCAGGGCTGGCCGAACTTCTGGGATCGGTCCTGGTTACTATGTTATAGTGTGCTGGGAGTTAAAAAATAAAAGGGCAGGGGCGAGGAATGAGTGGTAACAACCAGCACATCTGTACCACCAGGCTGTCACGTTTTGAACATCTCCCGGTCTAGGAAAGCCTACTGCACAGGGACACACAGAAAAGCTTTAAAATCCATCTCCTCTCCTTTTATTAAACGTTCCACCCGTGTACACTTTAGAGGCGAAACCACTTACAAGCTCGTGCAGGCCGCCTCCTTGGTTCATAGGATAAACGTTGCTGAAAGCCTTAGGATGGACAAGAATGGGGTGGCTGTGGGAAAGGTAGACTTAGGTTTTTGTTCTTTTCCTCTAGTACAGTACATTTTGGTTTATCACCATGAGTACATCATTTTCTTAAAAAAAAAAAAAAAAAAGTCCCTCATGCAAACTGTAGAAAACTTTTCCTTCGAGTTGGCAGTAAAAAATAAAGATTCATGTCTTTGTGTACACCTCTACGCCTTTTCTTTCTTTCACATCGGTTTCTTCTTTAAACACTGAGGAACGGGGAAGCCACGAGTAAGTAAGCAGGGGTTCAAGCAGTTTTTGCAGCTCAACACTTAAACATATGCCAGTTGGTACCTGTGATGAGCAGTGTGCTGTTGGGACGCGCTGCTTAACAGGACAGAGTTCGACAGAGCAGGGACTACGCTGTGGGCACGCTGGTGACGGCAGACGGGGAACAGCTTCCGCCTGAGCACTGTTTGGTCAACTCTCTCTCAGTACCTCCTGAACGCTAGGGACCCGTGGGCTCCTTTGTCCCGAGTGAAGGGCAGTGTGAAAACTGGGGAAGGGGTCAAGGGTCGCGAGTACAAAAAAATATTGTTTCTGATGTGTTTAGAGGAGGGTGTGAGGAAAGAAACTATCCATTCCGGATGACTCAGGGTGGTTCATGCATTTTTAAAGCCACAATTTTATATCTAGAGTTGCTGTAGAAACCAACACCTCTGGAAAGGGAGGGAAGGGGAGGAAAAGGAAAGAGTTCAGTGGGATTCTTTTTTCATTTTCATTTTTATATAAAAGTGTTAAGACCACAATGAAAAAAAATTATCCACATATGTAATAAACCAGTTTGTGAGCTACATATTTTTCTTTCCCATCTGCAGAAAAGTTCTCACATTAACAATGATTAGATCATGCCCAAAGACATTGGCCACACAGTAAAAAAAAACAAAAGTCAGAAATCTATGATACAATTGAGGTAAAAGGGGAAACAAAACAATTTAATATCTGTCCACAAAGGATTGTTTTCCTAGAATTTGTCAGA
Source organism: Acomys percivali (assembly GCA_907169655.1). Classification (NCBI taxonomy): domain Eukaryota; kingdom Metazoa; phylum Chordata; class Mammalia; order Rodentia; family Muridae; genus Acomys; species Acomys percivali. The sequence continues at coordinate 123,892,653 of OU015751.1, read as the reverse complement.
AAAATAGCAAACACAGTGATTTAAATTAAAGAAATAGGTCACAAAAACCTGTTTTTAGCAGAAGTGAGTGCGCAATGGCCAGCTCCTCCCTCAGATCACCACTGCGCTCCTGACAACCCACAAATTCACAGGAAGTGTCAGTCAATGTCAGGGGAGCGGTGGCATAAAATTAAAAATATAAACCAAGTGCCCCACTGGTACCCCCTTTCTCCAAGCCCCTCTACCCTCCCTCAGCCTTCCTACCCGACTCTCCATTTGCTCTCGTGACCCTAGCACCTAAATCTCCATCAGATCCAGGTCAGCTTCCTCAAAGCCATAGAAAGACTCCGTCTCACTTTCCCCCTCAAAGAGCTGGTGAAGGCTTTCGGGCTCCACTGTCTCTTCAGGAGACGGTCTGGGTCGGGGGGTGGAAGCCGAGGGCCCCTCAGACTGTTCTCCACTCAGCTTCAGCTGCTCCTCCAGGGAGGCGATGAGCTCCTCCTGCATGTCAGCGTTACGTGTCGGTGAGTTAACGTTGCCATCGGGGCCTGGCAAGACACTAGCCACAAGGAAGGACCGCTGAACTAGCTCTGGGGAGTCCCTGATGACACCCAGCACCTCACTCAGCCAGACCAGCACCAGCTGAAGGAGGACGTCGGAAGCACAGGCAGCATCTGCCATCTCCCGAGCCTGCGCCTTCCACTTCTTGTGCAGGAAGTTCTTAATGGTTCGTTTGATGCATACGTCTAATGGCTGGATTTTGGAGCTACAGCCTGCAGGGACCACTGCAGGCAAAGTGCTAGAGGCGCTCAGCAGGGCCAGGACCTCTTCTGACAAGTGGGTGCGGTGGCAGTCCATCACCAGCATGCCCTTGCCGTGCTGGCAGGCTGTGTGCTTCTTCCACACGAGGGTTGACCAGAGCTCCATGATCTCATCATCACTATAGCCGCTCTCTTTGGCCTCTAGCAATATAGAGTCTGGCACATTAGCAGGCCGAGTCACTTGTCCTCGGTATAAAACCAGGGTGGGCAGGACAGTGCCATCTGCCAGGATGGCCAGCACCACGTCACACCACGGCTCCCCTGCGCCCACTGTCTGCAGGGCACTCTCCTTCCGGTCGTCACTGCTCAGCACCTCTGTGTCCAGGAACAAGGACACCTCATCAACAGCCACAATCATAGACAGAGGCAGGTCCTGATTGTGAATCTGCCGCTGCACAAACTCGATGAAGAGTCCTGCGTTCTCTGCTACGTCCTTCGGTAACGTGTGGGCTACAGCTCGCCGGGCGTGGGGGGTGAGGTGGTGCCGCAGCATGAAGCGCACCGCCCACTCGTAGGAGATCTTAAATCCCCCTTCCAGGGAGCGCCCGATTTTGGTGGCCTTCTGGAACAAAGTCTCCTCGTTTACAGGCAGCTGCTGCTCTCGCTGGACCAGCACCCACTCAGCCAGCTTCTCTTCTGCCTCAAAGCTGAGGTATTTGCCCTCTAAATTCTCTCCCTGAGAGGCCTGGAAGCGTCGAAGCCAACGACGGATCCGACGCTGGGGGTTTCGAAAGTGTTCAGCTGCCTGTTCCGTGTTGCAGCACAAGGCAAACAGCACTACGCGAAGCTTCTTCACCGATAGCTGCTCTTTCTTACCACCCCCGCTGCCACCCCCGCCACCGGATGCGGGCTCAGCGTCCTGGGTGACGGGGCCTCCCTCCTGTTCGTCAACATTCAGACACTCAGCCCCCTGTGTGGCCAAGGGTGGCAGGGCTGAGGGCTGAGGGTGACTGGGGGTTGCTGGTGGGGTTGCAGTTGAGGCGGGCGATGGAAGTGCCTGGACCACAGGGACTGCAAGCTCCTGAGGCTCTGCTGGAGTGGCTCCTGCAGGGTTCACAGTGGCAGCTTTGTTAAGGAGGGCAGGAGGTGGAAGGTGCATGCTCTTCATGTTGCGGTCATACACCCGCTCAGGAGTCTGGCCAGGCCTAAGGGAGTGGACACAGGACAGAGCGCAGAAGGATTGCTTCACCTTAGGAATTTAAATAACAGGAGGAGCAAACATCATGCAGGGCATACCCCCAATCACAAAGTCAGGGTTACCTTGAGTGAGACATCCAGCTGAGCCCTGGGAAAATACGATTAGAAAAAAAGAGTTAGTTCATTGGAGAAAAAAACCCAAAAGGCATTCCACGAACCTATCCTGAGATTTCAGCATGCTATTTATTCTGACAGGCTCTTCACGGGGCCAGCCTTCCCAGCCTTCCCAGATTACAATGCTTACGTCTGGTGTAGTGTGCATCTAAACAGTGACTGCGTGAGGCCAGAGAAAGATGTTCCTGGCTCATACAGTATGACACCCTTCCCCCAGCCCCAGTCTCTCCCACTTACCCCGGGGTAAGATGCTGCTAGCTCTATGGGAGGGGTTGAACACTAAATGCTTGGCCATGGCGTCTCCCACAGAGGTAGCAAAGGTACATGAAGTGCAGGCCAGCTTGGTCCCACTGAGGGTGGGGAGAGAAAAGGACAGGAGTGTGTCAGACACATACGGCAAGAACACCGAACACAGTTCAACCCTGAGGCTTGCTCAGAGTGCGTCCCATAACCACTCCACAAAATAAAAGATGTGTTTTATTACCTGACAGAATTTTTAAACAAAGCCAAGTACTTGGGGCTCTTCCGTGGGACGTGGTTGCTGACAAAGACAGAGAAGCAGAGTGTTAGCAGCCAGCGGCAACGTCCAAGAAGAGACGCCTTCACAGTCCCAACAGCTTGGCCGTCAGGTGTCTCAACTTCAACACAAGCACTAAATAACCTGAGGTTCAACTACAATTCCTGTTTTCGTTCAGGTCTAGGATGGGGCTAAGAGTGATGTCCCTGGGCAGCGTGCTGTTTTCTGAGGAGGGAGGAGGGGAGTTCTATGCTAGAGAGGAGGCTGGGGTGAGCGGGGGAGGGGAAACTGCAGTCGGTTGGGATATAGTATGAGTGAAGAATTCAAAAAAATAAAGTAAAATAAATCAGCATTTCTAACAAGTTCCTATCTACTGCTTGGTCTGCACTTTCAGTAGCAAGGACCCTAGGGGGTGACCTGGAGCTCAGACTAATAAAGCCAAATGGATACAGGTTTGCTCTTTTACCTTCCTAGAAGAGATGGGAAAACAACTGTAAAAATTGAAGACATAAACAAAAAAGAGGCGGGAGGGAATTAACTGAGTTTTGGACTTGGAGCTAGAACTCCTGGCTTGATTGCGACTTACTTGATCATGTGATTGGCGTACGCTCGCGAGCAGCAGGTACTGTAGCGGCAGAGAGAACAGTGCACATAGGTAGGGAAGTGGTTAGGGAAATCTGGGATCTCAAAGCTGCACTCCAGGCAAGTCTGCCGGCCCATGACGCTCCTGTCGAAAACGAAACTTCCATTACTATCTCAGGTTATCACCAAATCGTAGGGTTTTTACCATGGACACTGACAAGACGGTATCTGACCTCCTTGGCTACTAGGAAAGACCCAGCCAGACAGTCCCCACCCGCCCAGCGTTGAGAAGGGACACTGACATTTTCCTAACAGCTCTCTTCTGGATGCTGCGTTGAACAGGGGGATAGAGGAAGACAGGCAGGGGATCGGTGGAGGGCAGTGGCGCTGCCTCCTGCAAGGCGCTCGGTGTATCATTTGAAGACACAGGAACAGTTCGTGGCTGTCCCCGGGAAGCCCGGATTGTCACCTGAGAATCAAGGGAGGAACAGTTAGATGGCACTCACAGTCAGCATTACCTCCCTGGTCTGCGAAAGCAACTTGTGGTCAACCTTACCTTGGTGCCTGGCTTCAAGCCCTCCAGTTGCTTAGGTTTCCGGAAGGTTTTATGGTGCTGAAGCTTGTGCTCAATTTTGTCCTTGGCAAAGAGAAACTGCAGGCGGCATTTGTTGCAGTGATAAACATTTCTCTTCTGAAGTGGAAAAACCAAAACAAAAGAGGCAAAAGCCCTTAAAGGTTTCTAGTGAATCAACGTGAACATCTTTCCTTCCTTCCTTCTTTCTTTTGGTTTTTTTGAGACTGTCCTTGGTTGTCTTGGACTCACGCTGTAGACCAGGCTGGCTTCGAACTCACAGAGATCTGCCTTCCTCTGCCTCCCAAGTGCTGGGATTAAAGGCGTGCGCCACCATTGCCCGACTCCTTTTGATTTTTAAGATTTACTTATTATTTATTGTATATGACTGCTTTATCTGCAGAAGAGGGCACCAGATCACATTATAGATGGTTGTGAGCCACCATGTGGTTGCTGGGAATTGAACTCAGGACCTCTGGGAGAGTAGGCGGTGCTCTAAACCACTGAGCCATGTCTCCAGCCCACCTTTCGATTTTTAAAACACACAAAAATACACACGGTCAAGGTGTTACGCAAACAACAAAACAACTCAAGGCTTCTCATTCTGTTCCCTTCCCATTCTTGGTTTGTCATTAGCCCTGGATTAATTCCCAGAACCCACATGGTGGCTCACATGTGTAACTTATGCACACAGGACACAGGCATACACACAGGCACAACAACATGCATGTAGAATCCCAAAATTCAAAAGAGAGCACAGGATTGCTTGGCGCCTGTACCTGGTGCCGCATGTAGTGCTGCTGGAACGCGTTGCCGTTTTTGAAGACTTTCAGGCAGTAGGGGCAGAGCAGGTGTCGAGTGTCTTCATGGATCATCCGAAAATGGACGTCCACCTCTGCGTAGAGGGAGGAGCGGTACTGACACACCTGAGTTACGCAAGGAGGAAGACAAGGGCACGAGTGAGCGGCTGAGGCTCTGAGAGGAGGGAACAGCAGGGACAGGGAGCGGGTACTCTGAAATGCACAGGCGTACTGCTCGGTGACCTGCTGGACACTAAGCTTAGCTGCGACAGAAACAGTAAAGGATGCGGTGGCTGAAAACTCTCTAAGGAATAAAGGCAGCCTGTCCTGAGAGGGACGCTCGGGAGACAGACTACCCGAGTGAGCACAGGAATCTGCTGTCTGGGTCTTACCTTCTTCTATTTTTAATTAGTTTTTTGGCTTGGTTTGGTTTTTGTGGTTTTTCTTTTTTCTTTCTTTTCTTTCTAGGATTTATTTATTTATTATGTATGCAGTTCTCTGCCTGCATGTACACCTGCAGGACAGAAAAGGGCACAGATCTCATTATAGATGGTTGTGAGCCACCATGTGGTTGCTGGGAATTGAACTCAGGACCTTTGGAAGCGCAGACAGTGCTCTTAACCTCTGAGCCATCTCTCCAGCCTGAGTGCTACCTTCTAAAAAGTCCTAACTACAAGGAAGTATACAGTGGGTATTTAGGAATATCCATTAGTGGGTTCTTTACAATTGGTTTAAAAACAAGCTGCCCAGCGCTCTGAGACGCGGCAGTACCTGACACACGTAAGGCATCTCCCCAGGCTTGTGCGTGTCCTTCATGTGCTGGAGGAACAGGGGCTCGCTCTCAAACGCCCACTCACAGATCTTGCACTTGGCTGCAGGAAGGAAGAGAATGGAGACACCGCTGCACAGCCCGCAGCCCTCACGACCCTTTCTGACTGCATCTCCACCTTCAGCCGCCACCGAGCACCCTCTAACACTGTGCTGCGGATGACAACTAACACCCCACATCTCTAACTCAGCCTTTCAAACAAGGCTCTAGTCTACACTGAGAGCCGCTTACATTTCAACTCAGACATTCTCTCTCTCTAACTTGAAAGCACATCCTCCTTTTACCACTTCCTACCCCTTCTTCTCTTTCCCACCCGACACCACTGCCAGCTGCATCCAGTCAGCCACAACTGTCAGCTGTCACGCCAGGCAAGAACTCGGTAGAGACGCTCATGACTTCCAGCCATCCCTCGGCTTCCCTTGCCGCCGGCTTGACCCTGGCCGTGGAATGAGCTCTTCTAAACACTACATGACTCTATGCATATGTCCTCACTCAGACATAACCTGTGAACATCTACCGCCCATCAAGTACCAGGAAGAGTTTGTGCTGAAAAAGCTGAACAAAAACAAAGAAACGTTTGTTTTTGCTTTCGTGACAGGTCTGTCTACACAGCCCTGAATGGCCTGGAATGTACTATGTGCATTAGGTATGCCTCCGCCTGCCAAGTGCTAGGATCAACGGTATGTGCCACCACGCCCAGCTGAACAGATGTTCTTAACCGTTATGTCGTTTCTCTTTCTGTATGGATAGATTCAAGATAATTATATTCTGAAATTGGCCAATTAGTTAGTCAAGCTTGATTAAAAGAATATAATTATAAATTTTTGCTAAAATTTTTAATTGCTTCATAATTTGAATTATAAAGTATGGCTAGAAAGGGGACCATATTTATTTGTGTTTTTTCATTGTTCACTGGTGTTTCAAGTTTTTGCAAATATGGACATTATATAGACTTTAAGTTTTAAGTGTTTATCAGACAATGGCCCACCCCCTGAAGCTTTCTAAGCCATTCCTTTGCTTGCTTTTGTTTTTTGAGACAGGGTTTCTCTGTGCAGCCTTGGCTGTCCTGGATTCGCTTTGTAGACCAGGCTGGCCTCGAACTCACAGCGATCCACCTGCCTCTGCCAGCCAGAGTGCTGGGATTACAGGCGTGCGCCACCACGCCCAGCCTTGTTTTGAGATAGGTTCTTACTATGTAGCCCAGGCTAGCCTTGAACTCAGTGGTCTTCCTACCTCTGCCTTCTAAGCGCTGGGATGACAGGCACCAGCCTGTAAACAACATATAACATTGTCTTTTAAAGATTTATTTATTGCATATGAGTGCTTTATCTGCAGAAGAGGCTGTTAGATCACATTATAGATGGTTGTGAGCCATGTGGTTGCTGGGATTTAACTCAGGACCTCTGGAAGAGCAGCCAGTGCTCTTAACCACTGAGCCATCTCTCCAGCCCATATAACACTGTCTTATTCTCACACCTTATAATTAATTATGTAAACTGATACTAAAGATGGTTTTGCTTTTTTTGTTTGGTTGGTTTTTTTTTTGAGACATGGTTTCTCTGTTAACAACAGTTATAGCTGCCCTGGACTCTATAGATCAGGCTGGTCTCAAAGTCAGAGAGATCCACCGGCCTCTGCCTCCTGAGTGCTGGAATTAAGGCATGCACCACCACCACCCGGCTAGTTTTTGCACTTTCAACAAAACTGGCGATCCTTTAAAGAAATTAGAAATATTCTGAACAGGAAGGGAGAGATGGCTCGGTGTAAAATATACACTGCTTTTGCAAAGAACTGGAGTTCAGCTCCCAGCATCCACATTGGTTGGCTCACAACCATCTCTAACTCCAGCTCCTGGGAAATCTGACACCTCTGGCCTCCATAGGTCCCTGCCTAGGAACACGTGAAGACAGATGCAGAAGATACAGACAGACAGACACACACAGACAGACAGACAGACACACACACACACACCTAAAAAAAATGAAACCCCTGAAGCAGGGCAGTGACTGCACATGCTTTTAATCCCTCAGGATTAAAGTGTTTGGGAGATAGAAGCAGGCTGATCTCTGAGTTCGAGGCCAGCCTGGTCTACAAGGGTAAGTTCCAGAACAGCCAGAGCTACACAGAGAAACCCTGTCTCTAAAAACCAAAAACAAATAAATAAAATCCCGAACACTGGGCTCACATCTCAAAATGTCAACTCAATACAAGTGTATGTTTCAAGCAACCTGTTTCCTTATTCTAACTAAGTGCTCGCTTGCTCTCCCTGTGTAACGTCACACTCGCTCACCACCTCCTTCACTGACAGCATTCATTTAACAGCAAAACACTTTACAATCGGGCTTGAAAGGAAATGGAGCAGCCCCCTCCCACACTATTCCCGGCACGTAAGGAGCTCTCTGCTGGTGAGATGCCACGCCCCGCTGGAGGCCGGTGCTCAGACTCACTGGTAGACTCGTAGGGGCTGTGCACGCTCTCCAGGTGGCACTGCAGCTGGAAGGGCGTGGAGAACTGGCGGTAGCAGTGCTGGCAGGTGGTGTGGCCGTCCCCCTCGCCGCTCTGCTGCTCCAGCTCCACGTGGTGCTTCATGTGGTTCATGAATCTGCAGCGCACAGGCAACAATCCGGAGTCAGCAGGAGAGGCCATAGAATTCGGACAAACAGCATTTGCTCCCCTCCCCCAGTTTCCTCTATTTGGGAGAGTCTTTTTCTGAGCCCCCCAATTTCCTCTATTTGGGAGAGTCTTTTTCTGAGCCCAGAAAGATGCTTCTTTTCAAATTATGTACATGTAAGTGCTGAAGGAGGCCAGAGCCGGAGTTAGAGACAACTGTGAGCCACCTAACTGGGTGGCTGGGACTTGAACTCAGGTCCTCTGTAAAAGCAGAACACTTTTAACTTCTGAGCCCTTTCTCTAGCTCCAGATAACAGGCTTTTTTTTTTTTTTTTTTTTTAATTGTTTTTATTTTATGGTGTTTTGTGCGTATATATCTATGTCTATGTGAGAATGTCAGATCTGAGAGTCTCAGACAGCCATGAGCTGCCATGTGGGTACTGGGAATTGAACCTGGGTCCTCTTAACCACCGAGCCCCCAGATAACAAGTTCTTAAAATTAAAAGTAGGTTCTGTGCAAAGACACTAACTAGTCTTTCTTTCTTTCCCTTTCTTTTTTTTAGTTTTTCAAGACACAGTTTCTCTGTATCACATCTCTGGCTGTCCTGGACTCACTCTGTAGACCAGGCTGGCCTCAAACTCACAGAGATCCACCTGCCTCTGCCTCCCGAGTGCCTGGATTAAGAGGCTAGTCTTTCTTACTCAAACTCAAATTTTATTATTACCATAATGAAATAATTCAACAGTATTATATACTATAAATTCTAACAAGATTGCATCATACCAGGTGGTAGTAGCACATGCCTTTAATCCTAGCATTCGAGAGGCAGAAGCAGGCATATTTCTGAGTTTGAGGCAGCCTGCCTACAGAGTGAGTTCCAAGGCAGACAGGGCTACACAGAGAAACTCTCTCTTAAAAAACAATTATTTGGAAAAAAATTTGCACCATAGTTAATATTTTCCAAAAAGGAAAACGTGACTGTGTAAGAAAACCTGTCTACTTCTGTGCAGGGTAAAGTCCAAGGCTGCGCCATGCTTACCGAATATTGTTTTTTAGCCTTTTGGTGCAATGAGGGCATCGGAACGACGTGGCGACCTTAGGAAAGCTTGTGAGCTGGGCGACTTTGCCGCCATCCCGCCCGTAGTAGAAGTCGTCAACCAGCATGATCAGCTTGGTCTGCACAGCGTCTCCGGCGTTCTCACCCGGCTCCGGGGCTTTGGTGGGTGGTGAGAGAGTAGGAAGAGGCACGGAGGAGGGCGTGGAAGTGACGGGGGCTGTCTTCTCTGGGGAGGAGGGCTTTGCAGCCGATGGGGCGCTGGGCTCTGCATCGAGGGGCTTGCCTTTCTTCTGGTACTCGACCATTTCAGGGCAGCAGTACTGTGGAAGAAACGACATCATCACCCACTTGCCAGGCACTAGGGTGAGCTAACTATAAATACACATGGTCCCAACGGTCCCTGGGAATGGCTTGTTAATATAGGCATTAAGGGACATTGTTGCAAAACTGAGGTCTCATTTAAGTTGTTCAGGCTAGCACACTGGGGTCACAGCATCCATGTCTCAGCCTGCCAGGTAGCTGGGGCTGCGGGCGCTCGTCAGCACAGCCGAGCTGGGTAAGCTGGTCTTCACCCAGCTCTCTGCAGTAGGCCCAGAGTCCACAGTCCTCTTTTCTATGTCCACACAGCATTTCACTGCCGCCCTCCTGCTGTCTTAAGCCCTGCACTACATTCATCTGACTCTGATCTCTCTAGAGAAAGAAGTTCCAACTTCTCCATTTGGACGGGTGCCAGAGTTACAATACTGTACGTAAGGAGAGCCAGGCAGCAGGTTTGCACTCTCCCCATGACAGCTAACCCTGAGCTGGGAACGATCACTGCTTAAGGTCTCAGCAAACAAACATGCTGTCCTGTGAGATTCGTAAGGGCTCTGCCAGGCCCCAGTTTACAGAGCCCTTTCTACAACAGACCGAAAGAGGGAAGGTTTCCAAGTCACTTAAGCATCTGCTTTGCAAGCTCTCTGAAGCAGAGAAGAGGCTGCGAGAGCTGGGCCCTTTTCATGGGTGGGATCACTTACACACATGTGACCTCTCAGAGCTTCAGTAACACGGAACTGAGCGTTACACCGTGGACATATCTTCCGTCCACCGTCTTGGAGGTCAAACACTGGGATGGAAGAGGTCACTGGAAGAAGGAGAAGAGTTGGTAAGGTTAGCACAGCATCCTGGGGCGAGCCTGCACACTCCCGGAGGAGAACAAGCACGAGACCACTGTGTGTGAGGCACACGCCCTTCACTGCTCTAAGCGAGGCCAGGGCC
>OU015751.1:123845645-123882308 GCA_907169655.1 Acomys percivali | reverse complement strand
GCACGAGTGCACCAGTGTTTCCTCTAGTCCTGCTAGGAGCACGAGTGTACTAGTGTTTACTCTAGTCCTGCTAGGAGCACGAGTGTACCAGTGTTTACTCTAGCCCTGCCTTCAATTCTTTTCAATATATGCTCAAAAGCTGAACTAAAGCATATGGCAATTAAATTTTTTTTTAGAAACATCATACTCTTTTTCACAGCGTCTATACGCCGTTACATCCCTGCCAATAGTGTATGAGGTCTGCACTCTCTATCCTCACCTAAATGCCACTTGAGTTCACTGTGTGTGAATGTGTGGTCAGTGCTGTCCTTCAGTGGGTCCTACAAACTCAGGCTGTCAGGCGTGGCCGTGCGCGCCTGTGCATGAGGAACCAGCTTATCTTGCCAGCCCCATATTGTTACTTTTTAAAACAATTACAGCGGCTGGTTAGACGGCTCAGTTATTAAGAGCACTGGCTGCTCTTCCGGGGGCCATGGGCTCTCCAGCACTCACATGTGGCTCACAAACATCGTTAGCTCTAGTTCCAGGAGATCTGACAACCTCTTCTGCTTCCTAAGAGCACTGGGCATGCATGTGGTACAGACATACATGAAGGCAAAACACCCATCACCAAAAAAAAAAAAAAAAAAAAAGTAAAATTAAGAGGAACAAAACAGCAACAACAAGAACCAATTACTGCTTCCTTTTATTATAGACTTCAGTACACGCAGCTCGGGAAGAATAAAATTACTTGGCTAGATCAGGTTAATATTTTTCTCATACTCTTAAATCCTCACTGAAGGGATCTTTTCCTGCTCTGCACTCCATTTTCAATCAGCTCACAGTACGTTCCTTACGGCCCTTCACGCCCACCCGCTCCTCTCCCTCACCTGCCTGCTCCTGTTGCACCCTCCAAGCCCCAGGATGGGGCCACTTCCAGCCACACCTGCTCCATTAGTCTCTCTTCACCTCTGTGATCCCTACTCACCTCTGCCCACCACTTGCCCCTTTCTACCTCCCTGGCCTCTGTACACACTTATTCCTCCATAAATACACACATGAAAAATAAAGAGCATGATCCATGAGAACATAGGTGGGATTAACTTTCTGGTTTGGTTTGGTTAGTTGGATTGTGTGCCCTGTTTTGTTTTGTTTGAGACAGGGTTTCTCTGTGTAGCCTTGGCTGTCCTGGATTCACTTTGTAGACCAGGCTGGCCTCAAACTCAGTGATCTCTGCCTGCCTCTGCCTCCCGAGTACTGGGATTAAAGACGCCTGGCTTGTTTGTTTGCTTTTTGAGTCACTCTCCTAATGGGTACAGATGGTATTTCACCATGATTTTTATGTTTCCCTAATGATATTGACGTTGCTGGCCATCTTATGGTCCCTCCTCCCCACCCTCAGAGACAGGGTTTCTCTGTGTAGCCTTGGCTGTACTGGATTTTCTTTGTAGACCAGGCTGGCCTCGATCAGATCACAGCGATCAGATCCACCTGCCTCTGCCTCCCTGAGTACTGGGATTAAAGACGTGCGCCACCATGCCCAGCTCTATTTTATGTTTAACTATTTCATGATTGTCTGTGGAGATATTTCCCCAACCCCTAACCCAGGGCCTCATATACACTGTAGAGACACCCCACCACTGCTTCTTCTCCACAAGCCCCTTTGCCTCATTAAAAAAAAAAATTTGTGTCTGTGTCTGTCCCCCCCCCCATAAAGTCTATGCAGCCCTGGCAGTTCTGGTACTTCCTGTGCATGTAGCCCTGGTGGCTGGCCTTACATTCATAGAGAGTGGCCTGACTCTTGCTTCCCAAGCCTTGGACCGCCACAACAGCACAGGATAAAAGCCCAACACTGTTTTAAATTATTTTGTGTGTTTGCATGTGTGCCACAGAGGTATGCAGAGGCCAAAGGACTACCTAACGGCTCACGCCATCACGTAGGTTCAGGCCGTCGGTGTTGGCGGCAGGTGGCGCTGAGCCTCATCTTCAGTTGGTTGGGCTTGTTACTGTGCAGAGTGGAGGAGTTATTTACATCTTACTCGTAATCTCTTAGCACTTTATACTCCCCCCATTCTATAGGTTACTTTATACTCCGCCCCCCCTTCTACAGGTTACTTTTTTACTGTGTTAGTGTTCTCTGATGGACCTAAGTTTACATTTTCCAATTTAGCAATTTTTATTCTTGCCTGTGCTTTTGACATCCAAGAAACTGTCAAACCTAATACTGTAACGCTTTCTTCTAATGCATTCTTCCTGGGAACGTTTGGTTTCTGTCGGCTGTTTATGGCACGACCTCACATGTGCTGCAGCAGTATTCAGGCACTGGCTTCCTCACTGCGACGTTATAAGCATGGGGTTACCATATTTGTTTTTCAGATAGGATCTCAGCACCGCCCAGACCCCTGACTGAATGAGCACAAAGCATTCCCTTTTGTTGGCCTGCTGCTCTATTTACAGGTATGTGTAACTGTGTCAGCTATCTTCCCATTTCCTGTTTACTCATGGTATAAACGTGTGTGTGCTATGCACGTGTGGATGCGCTCTCTGTGGAGGCCAGAGGCTGACCTGAGGGCTCTTCTGCAAATGACTTCTGAGACAGGTCTGTAACTGACCCGGCAGGTAACGCACCGCTTCAGCTGGAGTGACTGGCCAGTGAGCTCCACAACCCTCAGTGCGGAGGTCACAGTGAGTCCACCAGCATGCAGTGCCATGTGGCAGTGAGGATCCAAGCTCAGGCCCTCATGCTTAGACAGCAAGCAGTCTGGGCTATCTCCTCAGCCTCTGCCCTCGGTTTGGTGGGGTTGTTTTGTTTTGTTTTGTTTTGATTCTTGAGGTAAAGTCTCACTGTGTAACCCAAGCTGGCGTCAGGCTCACAGCAAGGCTTCCCCCTCAGGCTCCTGAGTGCTGGGGCCGCAGACATGTGCTCCCACAGCCGACGCCATGTCCAGCCAGCTCTCTTCTGAGTCTTCCAGCTTCCGCATTTGCTTAGGCTTTGATTTTGTTGTTGTCCTGGCTAGCCCACAGCTCACTCTATAGACCAGGCTGGCTCAAACTCAGAGAGACCCGCCTGTCTCCGCCTCCCAAGCACCAGGTTACAGGTGTGCGCCACCACACCTGAGTTTGAATTCATTTTTATATTGCATAGAAAGTAAGAATTTCAATTTTTGTGACTACCCAGTTTTTCAATGTATTTAAAAAGCTTAAACATTTTTAAGTAGTTGAAATAAAAGCAAAGGAAAAATTGAGGCACTGGAAAAGTATATAAAATTCTAAATTCAGAGCCCTTAAACAACTTTACTGACCATGTCCAGCTCTCCTTCACTGTATGTAAGTACCTGGGACGGGACGATGCTATACATGGAGCCTGGAATAGTCACACGAAGGTACAGACCGCCCTGGACTACTGAAGACTCTCACAATCGGATTCTCTTTCTTCCTCAATACCTCTCAAGCACAACTTTCAAACTTCACCCGGGAGGGCTGGAGAGATGGCTCAGTGTTTGGGAGCACTGGCTGCTCTTCCAGAAGACCCACGCTCAATTCCCAGCACCCACATGGCAGTTCACAACTGTCTGTGACTCCAGTTCCAGGGGATCTGACACCCTTACACCAACTCACATAAAATACAAATTAAATTTAATTAACTAAAAATAAAAGATTCACCCCGGAGAAGCCAGAGAGATAGATGACTTAGAGGTTAAAAGCACTGGCTGCTCTTCCAGGTCTTCTGGTTAATTCCCAGCACCCAGAGTAGATCACAACTGTTACAGCTGTAGTCCTGTGAGAGCTCACGTCCTCTTCTGATGTACAGATGTACATGAGGACAAAACGCCCACATACATAAAATAAACAAATCTTAACAAAAATTCACCCCAGAAAACCCACCCTCCTCCATGGAAACACCTATGATGAACCCGTGCACGTCACCGATCGGTCCCCAGAGCTGCTGCAGCTCCACACACACCATCGCACAGCATCTCTGCACTGCCTCCTCTGCACAGACAACCCAAAGCACCTACATCCTACTTATGTCTCCATTTCAGAATAGTTTCAATGCAGTAAATTCTTTGTCAGTGTTTTCTGAGTGACCGACGGTGGCCCAGCCTCTCACATTACCTTTCGTTGACGCCTCGGGTCCAGTGGCTCTGTGCGCAGGACTGCCGCTGGGCGCCAGCACTGGCCCAGGACTCTGGCCCAGGGAAGGGACAGTGTTAAGAGTATTCACCAATTTGGCCACTTCGTTGCTATTTTCACCTGTGACCCCGGGCCGCTTCACAGTGACGAAGCTGGCAATGCTCACTGCAGGCGGAGAGGGGAAGGAGGGAGCTACGTTGACCAAGTGAAATCACCTGTTTCCCACCCCTGCCCCATGCTGTGCTGCCGGCTCCTCAGCCCAAGTCTCACCTAGTTTGGGATTCGAGGTCTGGCTGGACTGGCCTGGAGGCTGGACAGCTAGCTGCCCCAGTGAGGTTGGCTGTGTGGCAGTGGGAGTGGTGGAAGTGCTGGGAGTGGACTTGGTCTGCTGGGACTGGGGCTGTGGGACAGTGCTTCGGATGGTGAGAGTAGCTGGGATGACGGTGGTAAAGGTGTTGGTGGTGGGCCTCACAGGCACTGTGGAGCCTGGCCTCACGGGGGTCATCTGAGAGAACACTTGTGGGACGCCAACTGTCGGCTTAACAAACTGTGTACCTGGGGCTTTTAAAAAGAGAGACAAAAGAAGCCCCAAGCCTTCGTCAGTGAGCTCCCCTGTACCGTTAGTGCCTTCCTGTCACAGAAACCCACGAACAGGAACGTTATCTCCCTAAACTCAGGGACCAGCAGAGTCACCCCGAGTCTACTGATCGTCACATGGAGGCAAGCTGCGGCTGTCCACTGATGAAGAGTTGTTCTGAGTAACGCTGAGAAGACAGCTACCAGCAACTGCTCTCAGACACCTTCCACACCACCTTTTTACCTCAACAATACGAACAGTAGCTTGGCCTCGGTTTCAGAACTAGAAGAACGGGGACACAGAGGCCAAGGGGCAGACGTGGTCCTCCAAGTCCTTCTTCAGAATTCTAAAAGAATTTTCCATTTCTTCTATACATTCAAACAGGACAGGCTAGCTACTCTACTAGAATGTCCCAAAGGGGAATGTTCTTCTAGAATAGTTGAAAACAATTCCACTGGGAAATATTTATGGAAACAAGAGTGTTATAGAGAAATCTGACCGAACTCATGGCCTAAAAAGCCCCGTGGGCTCTAAGATCAAAAACAAAACAAAACCCAAACGTTCTTTAGGAAGGTACGCTACAGAGGCCCCTATTATTTCTTACATATATTTGTGTGTGTGTGTGTGTGTGTGCGCGTGTGTGGGTGGCATGCACACCTCGGTGTAAAGTGGAGGCCAGAGAACACCTTGGGGAACTGGTTCTTTCCTTCCATCATGTGGCTTCTAGGGAGTGCACACAGGGAGTCAGGCTTGGAGGCGAGTCCCCGCGCCCTCCTGCTAGGCCTGAGGACCCACTTACACAATTTAATAAAGCTACTCTCTTTTTGAGCTGAACTGTAGAAAACCTAATACATAAGAAATGTAGGGCTGGAGAGATGGCTCAGCAGTTAAGAGCATTGTCTGCTCCTCCAGAGGTCCTGAGTTCAATTCCCAGCAAATCACAGCCATCTATAATGTGATCTGGTGCCCTCTTCTGGCCTACGGGTGTATATGCAGGCAGAGCACTGTGTACATAATAAAAAAAAAAAAAAAAAGAAAAGAAAAGAAATGTGACTTGGGGGAAATTACAAGGTTTTTTGTTTTTTGTGGGGTTTTTTGGGTACTGTAAATTGAAGCCAAGGCCTTGGGAGATGCTGAGAGTGCACCTGCCCTGCTACCCCGCAATTCCAAGACCTTTGCTACTATACTACACGGTCACTGGCGGTGGTAGCCTCACTATCTCACTACACGGTCACTGGCGGTGTTAATCTCAGGGATGTGTCATTTACATAATTTACATCTAAGTCCTCACGACCTCTGCCTTGGTTCGTTTGCTTCTTCAGTCAAGACTGGCCTTGAATTCACAGTAATCCTCCTGCTTCAATCTCCAGGAGTGTGCCACCGGGCCTGGCTGCGTATCCAAAAGCTATGCTTTAAAATTAAGGTAAATTCAACTTATAGTCCTATCACATACATGGAGCATTAGATCCGTGAGCTGCATTAACAATATTCTTTCAGGGGTAACTGGCAGTAGCTGACGTCATCAGAAGTGATAATGACAAGATAAGACTCACGTCACCTCATGAAGGCAGTGAAAAGCTAAACATAGAAATAAAATTAGCCCCCTGGCCGAAGGTTACAAACGTTTTTAAAAATTGGGCTTAAATTGTTAAGATGGTATTTTGCATTCTTCTTTAAATACATGCTTTCAAATAACCTGGAATACTGTGAAACAATAAGCACAGCTCTCTGGACGTGGGTCATTCCACATGGGTGAGCACTCCCTTACCTGGGACCAGTGTAATTGGTCTAACTGTTTGGCCCTGCTGTACATTCAGCACAATCCCAACCTGGTTCATCGCATTCTGTACAGGCCGAACATTCCTTACAGGAAATCCCTGCAATGAAAAAAGCAAAACGGCCTTTAATATGGAGAGCAACTAGCCCTGACACTGACAGACAGCTAGCTCCACATTATTTTTGGGAGGGTGGGGGTGGAGGGGGTTGTTTTGTTTTTTGAGACAGGGTTTCTCTGTGTAGCCCTGGCTGTCCTGGACTCACTTTGTAGACAAGGCTGATCTTGAACTCACAGAGATCCGCCTGCCTCTGCCTCCGAGTGCTGGGATTATAGGCGTGCGCCACCACACTTGGCTGATAGCTCTATATTCTTCCTAATGGTTCTCTCTCTAGAGTTACAACAGCTTTTAAATGACTGAAATGGAGAATTTTTGGAAATTCTGGCATGCTAGGTTTTTGTGAGGTGGGTTTTTTTGGGGTTTTTTTTTGCCTTTTGAGATGGGTCTTGCTATGTAGCGTAGGAAGTCCCCCAAACTCCTAATTTTGTTCACAAACACCTTTGTTTTGAGACAGGGTTTGTGTAGCCCAAGTTGGCCTCAAACTTACTATGTAGCTCAGGTTAACCCTGAATTTATGACAATTTTGCTTCATTCTCCTAAGAGCCGGGGTTTCAAATATGTAGCACTATAGCCAGCATGTTTAGCAAACTATTAAGTAACCAAACCCAAAAGACTCTGTATCCACAGACTGGGACTTTGAAGAGGAGAACCCAAAATTACAACAGTATTTAATCTAGTATCCCAACATATAACCACTCTTTTTATATGTTGCTCCCAAAGCCATAAACCTCTGATAAACTAGAAAGAGAATATAGAAATTAGGAAGCCTCAGGCACGTGCCTGTCAATGCCGTTCAGATTTCGGCTTTTCACTTCCAATCAGTGCCCTGTGCGGCAAGCCTCCCCTCTTCAAAGACCACTTATTTTATACATAGATCTTCAAAAGTCAATGAATTCACCCGAGGGGACAGAAGCAACCCAGGCAACGGTGAGGCATGCAAGGCAAGTGTGCAGACTTTAAAAGACATTTTTTCCTTAAGGTTGATTTTCCTTGTCTGAGTGTTTGGCTGCATCTATGCACATGCACCACGGGAGCATCTACAGAGGTCAGAAGACGGCACCTGGCCCTCTCACCGTGAACTTACAGATAGCCGACATGTGGGTGCGCTGCAAGAGCAGTAAATGCTCCTGAAGGGTTAGCCATCTCTCCACCCCGTGTGAAGGCTTTCTAATTCTACCTCCCAATGATTTCTGCCCAGACTTCAATCAACTCAACAAATCTCTAAGGAGCACGGACAGGAAATATCACACAGCCATGATGCTATGCTGGGCATTCCACATCGAGCAGCACAGAGAACCTCAGGTCCACAGACAGGAGTCACGTGGTGATGTGGAGCCTGTCCAAGGCAGCGCCTCTGCAGGCTCACAGTCCACCTCCTCTGCCAGCCCCAGAATTCAAAGTCCCACTCACCTGGGTAGTGATGAATATAGGTTGTGAGGCCACGGGGGAGCTAGTCACATGATTGGCATTCTGCATGACCTGGACAGGTCTCAATACTGGTTGAGTAACCATTGTTCCCAGACCTGGTGCTGGATTCTGGGTGAGAATGAGTGGCTGTCCACCTTGCTGGACCAAAGTGTTACCAGCTAGAGGGTAAAAGGCAGGCAAAACAAAGGAAAAAGAACAAGAAAGGGATGTTAGCAGAAACTTGTGTGTCTGTTATCAAAATCATTTAACTGCCACTACTCACCTCAACTGTCACCAAACTCACCAACTGTAAGCTTCCCCCAACTCTACAACTGACAGGCTACGGGGGAGTCAGGGCAGTGTGCAAACCCTTAGCCAGGCCTTAACCAAAGCTGAAAGACCCCAGCGTCTATCTTCACACCAAGGATTTCGTGACCACACAATTCTCCCCAACAACAGAGAAGGGTAAGACTTTGCATACTTGAAGTAAAATCTTTTTGTAAGAAGGTAACGTGTTGCTAGTAATTCCATTAAAACCCTTTTTTTCATTTGCTTATTATAAGTGTGTTTGTGAGTGTGAGCTGTGCCCTCTGTGTGGAGCAGGCAGCTCTCAGGTCCTCAGGCTGGGCGGCAAGTGTCACCGGGCCACCCTGCAGGGCCTAAACTTGCTTGTTGTTGAGAAAGGGGTTCATATAGTTTGATCGACAATAACAGCAGACACTCTTCTACAGGAACCACAGCTGGAGTGGTCTGGGTAACAGCGGCCCTACAGGATTATACGATCGAATGCTTGGGCCGTAGTTAATGGACAGTGGAGAGGGAAATGGGAGGTGGGCCTTGTTGAAGGAAATGTTTTCTGAGATATTCTTGACTCAGCCTCCTAAGTGCCGGGATTACAGATAATATATGCACATTTATATATCCAGTGCTCATTTTAGCTCTTTAGAAGTGAACCATCAATGTACCTTTAAATAATCTATTGTTAGCAGGTTAATTATATGGGAAATGCAGTTAGCAAAAATGTTACAAAGTGCTGGAGATGTAGTACAGTTGGCAGAGTGCTTGTCCAGCATGCACAAGGCCTTTGGTTCAAATCCCAGATGTGCACACGCCAGGCTTGTGGTGCATGCCTGTGATCTCAGCGTCAGCAGGGTCAGGGGTTCAAGGTCATCCTGTTGCTATAGCAAGTTTGAAGCCAATTTGGAAAACAGGAGACCCATGCTCAAAACAAAACAAACAGAAATGTGTGTGTGTGTCTTACACCTTTACATCTGGCACGTGAGTGATACGGCGCTAAGTTCAAGATCAGCCTGAGCTGTATGAAACCCGGTCTCAAAAACAAAACAGAGGGCTACAGAGAGCTGGCTCAACAGTTAAGAGCTTCTATTGCTCTTACAGAGGATACGCGTTTGATTCCCATGGCAACCATTTGTAGCTCCTGTCTGAGGGGAGCCAATGCCTTCTTCTGACCTCACAAGGGCTCCAGGCACACACACGGAATACAGACATATGTGCATGCAAAACACTAACACACAGAGAAGAAACTAATTAATTTAAAAAACAAAAGCCAGGCATTAGGCATACATTTTTTTAAGTCCAGTACATGGGAGGCAGGAGGCAGGAGGCAGGAGGCAGGAGGCAGAGGCAATCTCTCTGAGTTCCAGACCAGTCTAGGCTCCGAGTGAGTTTCTGGCCAAAGCGACAGGGTAAGACCCTATCTAAAACCAACAATAAGGCCGGGCGTGGTGGCGCACGCCTTTAATCCCAGCACTCGGGAGGCAGAGGCAGGTGGATCGATGTGAGTTCAAGGCCAGCCTGGTCTACAAAGTGAGTCTAGGACAGCCAAGGCTACACAGAGAAACCCTGTCTCAAAAAACCAACAATAAGACAATTAAGGTTATCAGTATCGATTAAAGTTACAAAATATTCACTATTACATGAAAAATAAAAGTAGGGAGAATGTAGTCTGTACGATCCTATCTCTGTAAAGAGCACACTAGCACACGTCTCCCAAAGCGCATAAAAGAACTATTTACATAAATGAAGCACTACAAAGCCACTCCACGTGACAGGACAGTAACTTCCACCTTGGGCCTTGTTGCCTAGATACTCTAATTTTCTTATCTCCTACTCCATTTTTTCTTCCTTTTAAAAAAAAAGGTGGTACACGCCTTTAATCCCAGCACTTGGGAGGCAGAGGCAGGCGGATTGATGTGAGTTTGAGGCCAGCCTGGTCTACAAAGTGAGTCCAAGACAGACAAGGCTACACAGGGAAACCTTGTCTCAAAACAAACAAACAAACAAAAAAAATGTATATACATATATATATATATATATGTATATTAGTAATCTGTATTCACACACACAGAAGAGGGCATCAGATCCCATTACAGATGGCTGTGAGCCACTATGTGGGTGCTGGGAATTGAACCTGGTCCTCTGGAAGAGCAGCCTGTGCTAGTGGTGGTGGTGTTCTTTTTTTTTTTTTTTAAAGATTTATTTATTTATTATATATACAGTGCTCTGCCTGCATGTGTGCCTGCCTGCCACAAGAGGGCACCAGATCTCATTATAAATGGCTGTGAGCCACCATGTGGTTGCTGGGAATTGAATTCAGGACCTCTGGAAGAACAGACAGTGCTCTTGGCCTCTGAGCCATCTCTCCAGCCCCATGCTAGTGTTCTTAACCACTGAACTATCTCTCCAGCCTGTGACTCCGTTTTTTTTCTTTAAGGCAGGTCTTGCTATGTAGCCGACTGGCCTTGAGCTCATAATCCTGAGTACTATGATCACAGGCATGTGCTAACCACACACCTTGCCCTGTTTCTAGCATTCTCTACAACGCACATCTTTTTATTTTATGTGTGCATGTGTAGGTAGGCATGCATGCTGGCGGAGGACAGTGGCCAGCCTCAGGTGCTGTCATCGGAGGGCAGTGGCCTGCCTCAGGTGCTGGCAGAGGACAGTGGCCAGCCTCAGGTGCTGGCAGAGGACAGTGGCCAGCCTCAGGTGCTGGCTGCCTCGTTTTGACCTTGGTTGGGTCTTTCACTAGCCTGGAGCTGGGTGAGAAGGCGAGGCTGGACAGTGAGCCCCAGGGACACCTCTCTTTCCATCTCCTTGGTAGCTGGGACTTTACACGGCTCCTGGGACCTAACAAGTCCTTGTGCTTGTGTGGCAAGCACTAACGAGCACGGCCATTTCCCCAGCCCTGCTCTTCTTCTTCTGTGACAGGGACCCATGAAGCTCAGGCTGGCTACAAATTCACTATGTAACCAAAGATGACCTTTAACTTCTGATGTTCCTGCAAATTGTGGCATGCCGGGATATGAGTGGTGTGCGACCACACTCAGTTTAGGTAGAGTTGGGGACCTGACCCAGGAACTACATCCCTAACCCTACACATTATTCTTTTTGGTTGGTTTTTCCAGACAGGGTTTCTCTGTGTAGCCTTGGCTGTCCTGGACTCACTTTGTAGACCAGGCTGGCCTCAAACTCACAGCGATCCTCCTGCCTCTGCCTCCCAAGTGCTGGGATTAAAGGCGCCCAGCTTACACATTATTCTTACAGCAATAAAATTTATTTCTTTTTTTTTTTTTTTTTTTTTTTTTTTGGTTTTTCGAGACAGGGTCTCTCTGTGTAGCCTTGGCTGTCCTGGACTCACTTTGTAGTCCAGGCTGGCCTCGAACTCACAGCGATCCGCCTGCCTCTGCCTCCCGAGTGCTGGGATTAAAGGCGTGCGCCACCACGCCCGGCACTAAAATTTATTTCTAAACGAAATAAAATCCCTACTTAGGCGAAGAAAGCAGGAGCTGAGTTCAGGGCCGGCCTGGGTAGTTTAGCTAGACTCTATCTCAAAATAAACTCTTAGGAAGGGGCTAGGAGACGGGAGTGTAGCCCAAGGCTAGTGTTTACCCTAGTGTCAGTGAGGCCTTACATTCAATTCCGTGTGTGTGTGTGTGTGTGTGTGTGTGTGTGTGTGTGTGTGTGTGTGTATGAGAGAGAGAGAGAGAGAGAACTGTGCTCAGTGCCTAATCTCGTGCGCGCGCACGCGTGCGGGCACACACAAGTACACCAGAAAACGACGTGGTAGTAACATGTCCTTTATTCCCAGCATTCAGGAGGCAACAAGGCCAGCCTGGTCTACATACTGAGCTCCTGGCCATCCAGAGCTACACGGAGAGACCCTATCTCAAAAAAAAACCAACCAACCATTAAACAAATAAATTTCTTGTTGCAATACAATGAGTCTGTGAAAGCAAATATTGCTATGATTCTAAAATAGAAACTATCAGGAATCATCTTCAGTGTGTAGGAAATTAGCAACCATGAAATAGAAGCTGGTTATTGATGGTACAGTAGATGAAGGAGAATCAAGAGTTCAAGGCTAGGGCTGGAGAGATGGTCCAGTAGCTCTTACAGAGAACCCAGGTTCAATTCCTAGCACCCACATGGCAGCTTATAACCATCTATAATTCTGGTTCCAGGGGCCAACACCCTCAGAAGGTGTCAGATATGCAAGGGGCACACAGACATACATCCAGGCAAAACACCCGCACACATATTTTAAAAAGAAAAAAAGAAAACAATGAGTTACTGGCCAGCCTGGTGCTTCAAAAAAGAGCAAAGCAAACTAAGTAAACTTTATTTAGCTTCTCTAACTGATAACCCCGGCCGTGCTGCTATTTGCTGTCCCGTTCATTCTGGGGGAAAGCGGCTTTCCCTTCAGTACCGAGCAGCCAGCAGCCAAGAAACCTCCCAGAGCAAACACAGCGGGAAGCTGCCTGGGAAACTCCTAACCAAACGAAAGGGACGCTTCTGATTTCAAGCGTGCGTGAAAGAGCACATGTGTGTGAACAAACAAAACCGACTGACCGACAGCCCCAGCTCTCTAGAATAGTTAACAATGCTGAGTTCACCTTTCTCTTCCGGAACCGACCAGCAGCGAGCACCTGCTGGCCTGACTCAGTCCAGCGTGACAGAAGGAGAGGTCCTTCCACAACGAGCAACAGTCCCTAAAGACACTTCCAGCTAGCCCCACTGTGGGATTGCAGGGACAGCTAGCTACAAGATCGTTTTTTTCTCTCATGCCTCTATCCCAGGCTTCCCAACAGTTGCACTCACCATTGTTGTTGGCAATTAGTGTGACGAGAGTCTTCTTCGCACTGTCGCTGCTCTGCGCCCCGCTGCTGACAGCAGCACATGTGGAGAGGGGCCCAGCAGCAGACGCATGGGCAGCAGTGGGCACTGGAGCTGACACTGGCTGCTGGCTCACAGGGACTGTGGGGAGGGAAGGCACAGTCACATGGAGACAGGGACAAGAGACACTAAGGATTCTGTGTCTACTCTCTTCGGTCTTCATGTCCTCTCCTACTGCTGTGACAAACACCCTGACAGAGGCAGCTCAAGGGCGAAGGGCTTATCTGGCTCACAACCTCAGAGCACAGTCATCCCTGTGGGGAACTCAGGGCTGCGGAGCTTGAAGCCGCTCATCACATCCTCCTGCTCGGCTCGGCTTACTCCCCCCACTCCCAAACAGTGCAGGCCCAGTTCTCCTCTTAGGGAATGGTGCCACTCACGATGGGTGGGCAGGACTTCTGACATCAATTAATGAAGACATTTCTCCACAGATATGTCCACAGGCCGATTTAGGCTCCGGTGAGTCTAGATTATGTCAATTTGACAAGTAAAACTAACCATCATACATTCTTTGTCTTGCATTTCCTGGTTAACTAAGTTAGGTCACTGTGGGGCTGAGGGATGGGTCAACAGTTACGAGTTCTGGCTTCCAGAGGACCCAGGTTCAATTCCCAGCATGCACATGGCAGCTACAACTGTCTGTAAATTCATTCCAGGGGATGCAGTGCCCTCTTGTGGCCTCTGTGTGCACCATATATGCACGTGGTGCAGACATACATGCAGACAAAATACCCAAACATATTAATAAAAACAAATACAAAACAAAAAACTCAACAAGTAGGTCATTGACTCTGAATTAGACTAGAATGTTTGCCTTCTATGGCACTAGCGTATCCTCAGGACTCCCAGCCTTACCACCACTACTGCTGGTTATAAGCCTTCAAAACAAGCCATCTGTAAAACCTGCACTGTGTCCTTTTCAGCCTAAATCAACCTAAATCAACGCTATCTTCAGGTCTCATGGAAAGACAGAAACCAAACCAAACCAAACAGCAACTGTTGCTGTTTAGAAGAAAATCCCTACTTTTTGAATTCAGGGCAATCTAGAATTTACCCTTATCACTGATAAAATAGAAGGTAACAAATCTTAATTTATAAACCAGCCACTAAGACAGACACAAAGAGATCTGTTTTCATCTCATAAAGGAAACAAAATTCAAGAACAACAAGTGTATCTCAGTAGGGACGCACACCAGCTCTAATGCACAGCACTTTACAACCTGTCCTCGGGTGGCTGCTAAGAGGATATTTGATTAATTTATCCATTTCTCGATGTTTTGAGTGAATTAAATAGTATTTTACAAGCTTTATGAAGAATCAGGTACTCATATGCTACAGCATGAAAAAAATGTAAGACCAACACTATAAAAAGGCAACCCTAGAACCGGGCAGTGGTGGCCCACGCCTTTAATCCCAGCACTCGGGAGGCAGAGGCAGGTGGATCTCTGTGAGTTCCAGGCCAGCCTGGCCTACAAAGCATGTCCAGGATGGTGCGCGTGCGCACACGCACACACACAAGGCAACACTAGGTACTCACATGCATGCAGATATTCATTCTTAATTTCTCAATCAATCTCTCTCCCCCTCGCTGGCCTGGAACTCATGTACCTCTAACTTGAGGCGCTCTGTCTCAAGCCTCCAAGAGTTAGGACTATAGTGGCTCCTGCTGCTTTCTTTCTTTCTTTCTTTCTTTCTTTTTTTTTTTTTGAGACGAGGTCCCATGTGTCCCAGAGTGGTTTCAAACCTGCTGTGTAGCTGACACACCCTTGTTTGTGAGCTTCCTGCCTCCACCTCCACTGCTGAGATGCCAGGTACCATCACATCCCTAGCGTGTGTGGTGCTGGAGACAGAGCCCAGGCAAACACTACATAACTGAGCGACACTCCAGCCCTCTCTGGACTCCTAAATTCCTTCTCTGTATCACACACTGTTAACAATCCGGCAGAATTAACGGAACCAACTTAAGAACAAAGGAGCAATAGGTACTTGGAGGAGCTTTATCCACTGAATTGTAGTCTTCCACTACGGAGTCCTCAATGACGTCACTGATCTTCTGCCATGGCTCCAGTTCTTCCTCCTCACATTCCATAAACAGGTCGGTGTCCGCCATGCTATGAGAAAGATAAAGTTAGTAAGAGACTGATCCAGAATTGGAGAAATAGCTTTATACCAAATGTGAAATATTTATTTGTTTAAAAGGGAGTCTCATTCTGTAAAATGGGAGAGCCGGCTCCTGGGATGTTGCCCACGCTCGTCTTTAAGTCATGGCAATCACCTTGCCCTGGCTCACGAACTGCAGTGACACAAGGACACGGTGACGCGCGTGCAGCGACAACAAGGACACGGTGATGCGCGTGCAGCGACAACAAGGACAGGGTGACGCGCGTGCAGTGACAACAAGGACAGGGTGACGCACGTGCAGTGACAACAAGGACAGGGTGACGCGCGTGCAGTGACAACAAGGACAGGGTGACGCGCGTGCAGTGACACAAGGACACGGTGACGCGTGTGCAGTGACACAAGGACCCGGTGACGCAGTGCAGCGACAACAAGGACAGGGTGACGCGCGTGCAGCGACAACAAGGACAGGGTGACGCGCGTGCAGTGACAACAAGGACAGGGTGACGCGCGTGCAGTGACAACAAGGACAGGGTGACATACGTGCAGTGACAACAAGGACAGGGACAGATCTGTTTTGTCCATTATAAACTGTTTCCCATAACCACTGATATTTTTTATTATGACATGATTTGTTTATTTAGTGTATATATGTACACAGGGACATGGGCCACACCACATATGTGGAGGTTAGAGGACAACTTGCAAGAATTGATTCTCCCCCACCATATAGGTGCCAGGAATCAAACTCAAGCTGTCAGGCTTGGCAGCAGCATGTTCATCTGCGGAGCCATCTAGCCAGCTCAACACTTTTTTGGGGGGGAGGGGCAGAGACAATCCTAATTGGCGTTGAACTTACGACGGCCTTGAACTCATGGAAAGCCACCTGCTTCAGTCTCCCAGATGGGGAATTAAAGGCACATGCCAAAAATGGCATGCATTAAGTGACATGAAAGCTCAAAGGAGGCTAGAATATGGGGGGTGGGCAGCAACGGTTGAAAGGGACAAGAGGGAAGAGCTAAGAAAGGACCCGAGTTCAGTCCCCAAAACCAACATACAAAACAAAACAAACCCAAACCAAAGAAACCAAACACACAAAACACATGGTGAGATACTTTTATCAAAGCACTGGAGAAGGGAGAAGATGGGCAGATCCTGAGGTCTCCCTGACCAGCTCGGAGAGCAGCTCCATCAGTGAGGCCCTTGTCTGTGGAAGCCAACTGAGGAAACACGTGACACCCACCTCAGGCCACACATATACTCACACACGCTCACAGTCTCTCCCCCTCTCATGCACACATTCTCTCTCTCACACTCACTCACTCGTTCTCTCTCATACACACTCTCTCTCACACACATGCATTACACAAACTTTGTTGGGAAATGCCACAATGAAGCCCTGAGTCTGTAAACCCTCATTTTAAAGTAGCTAATGACGTGTATGCGGTGCTGCCAGCACGCGCAGTGCTCTCTAGCACACACACAAATTAAAGCTGTACTACAACAGTACTTAGTGATTGTGATACATAGGGCTTGGGTGGTGTTCTGTTTTGCTTTTGAGATACAGTCTCACTAGGTAGCCCTGGAAATTGATCTGTAGACCAGGCTGGCCTTAAACTCACAGAAATAGGATTATATCTGCCTCCCAAGTTCCTGTCTGACTCAATTTAGTTTTGTTTTGTTTTGTTTTTTTGGTTGGTTGGTTGGTTGTTGGTTGGTTTGGTTTTTCTGAGACAAGCTCTCTCTATGCAGACCTGGCTGTCCTAGAACTCACTCTGCAGACCAGGCTGGCCTTGAACTCAAGAGACCCACCGCTCCTAAATACTGGGATTAAAGGTGTTTTCCTCCATGCCCAGCCTTGACTCGATATGTTTGTCATTAATACCATCTAGAGTCATAGGAAGAGTCTCAGTGAGGGGGGGGCTGGAGAGATGGCTCAGCAGTTAAGAGCACTGACTGCTTTTCCAGAGGTCCTGAGTTCAATTCCCAGCAACCACATGGAGGCTCACAAGCATCTATAATGTGATCTGATGCATACTGTATACATAATAAATAAATCTTTTTTTAAAAAAAAATCTCAGTGAGGGACTGTCTACATTGGGTTGGCCTGTGTGCATGTCCTGGGAAACTTTTTTTTTTAAATGTGTTTATTTTATTTTATCTTATTTATTATTTATACAATATTCTGCCTGCATGTACACCTGCAGGCCAGATGAGGGCATCCTATCACATTATAGGTGGTTGTGAGCCACCACGTGGTTGCTGGGAATTGAACTCAGGACTTTTAGAAGAGTAGTCAGTGCTCTTAACCTCTGAGCCATCTCTCCAGCCCAACTTTTTTTTTAAATTATTTTTTATGTCATTTTATGTCTGAGTGTTTTGCCTGCACCGATGTCTGTGCACCACTTGTGTCTTGTACCCTAGGAGGCCAGAAGAAGGTGTCAGGTCCCCTAGAGCTAGAGTTACTGATGGTTATGAGCCTCCAGGTGGGTGCTAGGAATTGGAACCCCAGAGCTATGTAAGAGCAGCCAGTGTTCTTAACCACTAAGCCTCTCTCCCGCCCCTGACTGGCTTCATTAACTCACTGATGAGGGAAGACTCACCGTTCCCCAGACTTTGTAAGCACAGAAGAGCTGAGGCGACAGCAGTAAGAGCACAAGCTGTTCTCCCAGGGCCCAGGTTCAGTTCCCAGCACCCACATGGCAGCTCACAACTGTCTGTGACTCCAGTCCCAATAGATCTGGCACCCTCTTGTAGACATATATGCAGGCAAAACACCAATGCACGTAAGATAAAAACAAGCATGTTAGAAAGAAAGAAAGAAAGAAAGAAAGAAAGAAAGAAAGAAAGAAAGAAAGGAAGGAAGGAAGGAAGAAAAAAAGGCAAAGCTGAGTACAAGCGAGCCAGTGAAGGGGTATGTGTCGTGTCTTTCCTGTTCTTGACTGGGGTATGATGTGACCAGCCGTTTAAGTTCCTGTCTCGACTTCCCTGAAATGGCACTCAATAACCTGTAATTATAGGAAGAAATAAACCCTTTCCGACCTAAATGCATCTCTGAAAGATTTACTTTGTAGTTGGACATGGTGGCCCATGCCTGGTAATCCCAGCACTCAGGGAGGCAGAGGCAGGAGGATCTCTGTGAATTTGAGGCCAGCCTGGTCTAAAAAGCAAGGCCAGGACAGCCAGGACTACAAGAGAAACTGTGTCTTGAAAAACCAAACTAAACCAAAGAAAAACAAAGCGAGTCCAGGACAGCCAAGACTATACAGAGAAACCCTGTCTGGTGGTGGTGGGGGATTTACTTTGTGTGTATCAGGGGTCTTGCCTGCAATAGCACAACATGTGTACCCAATACCCACAGAGGTCTGAAGAGAAAGTCAGACTGCCTGGAACTGGAGTCATGGGTGACTACACCATCACCTGAGTGCTGGGAACCAAATCTAAGGCAGCAAGTGCTCTAAGCGCTGAGCATCTCTCCAGCCCCTACAGCGCTTTTTTGTTTTGTTTTGAGACAGGGTTTCTCTATGTAGCCCTGGCTGTCCTGGACTCACTTTGTTGACCAGGCTGGCCTCGAACTCAGAGATCCAACTGCCTCTGCCTCCCCAAGTGCTGGGAATATAGGAGTGCGCCACCATGGCGGGCTCCCCAAGGTGCTTTATGTCGAGGGATTTCTTTATCACAGCAGCAGGAATAAAGCTAGGGCTGGGATTCCTGCCTCTGCCTTCAAACGTGCACCTAAGACCCCACTTTTCACACCCTAGTCCAGCACTTCCTGTCTAAGATCCTGTAAATCGTCCCCAGGACCCTGGAGGCTACTTTTAATTTGCAAACACTGCCTACATTATGCACATCTTTCCAAAAGAAAGCTTTTTTGTGTGTTTTTGTTTTGTTTTTTGAGACAGGGTTTCTCTGTGGAGCCTTGGCTGTCCTGGACTCGGTTTGTAGTCCAGGCTGGCCTCGAACTCAGAGATCCACCTGCCTCCAACTCCCAAGTGCGGGATTAAAGGTGTGCGCCACCACACCCGGCTTCAAAACAAAGCTTGTAAACTGTGCTACACAGCGCAGCTGGTGCTGTGCCTCCAGTATGAGCCGAGAAGGGGTCAGTTTCTTTGTCTTGAGTGAAAGTAATGTTATGCTCACTGCTCACACAAAGCCTTCATAGCAAAGGTTATCCATGTCCTCAGAGTCTTAGAACTTTCTGTACCAAATCCACAAGCCTGTAACAGCAAAACAGAACTGCCAACCAAACCATTCTGTGTATCAACGTATAAACTTGACAGCCATACTTTGGGCAACGCCCAATAGATGGCACTGTTGCCTTTGAAATTGTAAAACATCCCACAGTACCTCCATGGACAACCAGGAGTCCAGTTGGGAAACTCGTTTTTTAACTGCTAAGATGTTTACCTTGACTCTAGGGGCTCCTAATCATCTGTTTTAGCTATGCATGTCTTCTTAAACCAAAACCAAAGGGAAAGCCGAAGAACAAACCATCTACAGAATCACTTAATTCTCTCATTCGCCTTAACGTACACAGACACTAGGCAACGCTAGCCAGAAACTGAATTCCAGGAACTGGAAAACAAAACCATGGACTGACGATAGCTCAGTGGGTAGACACTCTGCACCCACCTGACAGCCTGACTGGCAGCCTTAGCACCCACACGGTAGAGGGAGAACACGCTTCCCAGCTGTCCTGACTGCCACAGGCACGCTCCACATGGGTCCTGTTTTGGGGGGGTACAACTTTCAAGCAATTAAACACTGTTACGCCACTGCTCTTTGCTGTGTAACTTTATACTGTACAACCTTCGTCCAGTCTAAAACCCAGAAAAATGACAGTTACAGCGTGGACAGTTACAGCAGCCTCTGCAGATGTCTAAAGGATACTATTTCAGAGGTGACCAACTGAAAACAATCATACGGATGCTAACCACAACACACACAGCTTCCTTTTAAATAAGCAGAGCTGCCTGAAAACAAACGTGATCGTCATCCTACGCCTGTGGATAATTTAGCAGCATATCCTAAAAGGCTGGTCTTTTATATCAAGTATTTATATGCTTCCTCCCCTTCCTCTTCTTTTCCTCTAACACAAGATCTTGCTTTGTAGCTCCGAGCAGGTCTCAAATTTGCAATCCTTGTGCCTCCAACTCCAAACCCTAGCTTACAGACTGCACCACTGGGCCAGGCTAGAACTCCATTTCTTAAGACGCTCTAAATAACTGAGATACATGTTTGGTTTTGTGAAATAATTAATTTAAATGACACAATTTTTCCAGCTGGTTATGTTGTTTCTCCCATGAAAAAGGCTGACTCTAAAACTAAACAATGACTGGAAAAGCAAGATGTTCACATTTTAACTAGTTTGAAACAAGAAAAAAAATTCCCTCACTTCTAAGTACTGCAAGTAGCCAACACAATTAAAATCGTCAAAATGTAAAGAAAATCCAGCCGGACACACGGCCGGACACGGTGGTGCACGCCTTTAATCCCAGCACTTGGGAGGCAGAGGCAGGCGGATCGCTGTGAGTTCGAGGCCAGCCTGGTCTACAAAGCGGGTCCAGGACAGCCAAGGCTACACAGAGAAACCCTGTCTCGAAAAACCAGACAAAACAAAAAAAAATCCAAGTTATCAAAAAACAGTTCCCTTCCTTCTTTCCTTTAATGTAGAAGAAACATGGGATCCACCAATGAGGCTGCTCCACCCGTTAGCAGTAACCGCTGACTAGAGCATATTTTACACTTTTATACATCTGAAAGATTTTCTTTTTCTTTTTTTTAATTTTAATTTTTATTTATTTATTCATTTATTTATTTATTATTTATTTATTTGGTTTTTCGAGACAGGGCTTCTTCTCTGTGTAGCCCTGGCTATCCTGGACTCGCTTTGTAGACCAGGCTGGCCTTGAACTCACATCGATCCACCTGCCTCTGCCTCCCGAGTGCTGGGATTAAAGGCGTGCACCACCACCGCCCGGCTTCAATGCTGTCCCCTTGGTGGGCACCTGACTGTGCGTACACCCACATACACACAAACACACACACACACACACACACACACACACACACACACGTGCGTACACCCACACGAACACACACAAACACAGCTCATTTAGTTATTTTTTAATGAGTGGTGGCATCACCTCGGAATGCTCAGGTTGTCTTCTACACGCATGCACACACACAAACAAGCACACATGTCCACACCAACACGCATGCACATACACAAACAAGCACACATGTCCACACCAAAAGAAAAGGAAAAACTCTTCAGTGATATGATACAATGACAATGAAAATTCAAGAAAGAAAATAAGCATTCCTTTCAACGACCCACGGAGTATACTTTCCCACTGTTTTGCGTTTTGTTGGTTTCCTTTGCTTTTGGACAGGGACCCATTCTGCAGTCCTGGCTGCCGCCCTAGACCAAGTAAGCTACCCTTAAATTCACAGACCCCTCCCCGGACTCTACATCAGGAGTGCTGGGATTAAAGGTGTGCACCACTACACCTGGCACTGTATTTTATTTTAAAATAAAGTATTATCAAATATGCAGCATGAAAAACGTTACAAATATTGCCAAGAGGTGGGGGCATATGTCATTAACCCCAGCAGTTGGGAGGCAGAGGCAGGCAAATCTCTGAGTTCAAGACCAGCCTGGTCTACAGAGCGAGTTTCAGGACAGCCAAGGCTACACAGAGAAACCATCCTACTCTTAAAAAAAAAAAAAAAAAAAAAAAGATGGAGGGAGAGGGAGAAAGTAAAAATATTATTGCTGGACACAGTGGCTCACACCTGTAATCCCAGCACTCAGGGCAGGCAGACCTCTGTGAGTTCGAGGCCAGCCTGGTCTACAAAGTGAGTCCAGGACAGCCAGGCCAAAGCTACACAGAGAAAACCCTGTCTCCAAAAACCAACCCAAACCAAAGAAGAAAAAGAAAGTACAAATATGTCTAAAATCTCATCCCCTTTACATTTAAAAACCTTTCCATGCCAACCTGTTATTGGGGTGGGGGTGTGGGGTACGTGTGCACAGAGGGAACACAGTTGGACAGGGTCTACGTTGACCACACTGCCCTGGATCCAGGAAGTCCTTGAACCTGTGACCCACATCATCTCAAAGAAAAATTTCACGCCCACGGTATTGTACGTTTCTAGAACCTTAAAGGAAAATCTTACTTGAAATGCCCCCTTCTGGCAAGTAAGCACATGACTCAGGAGCTGCTCTCCTTTGTGTGTGTTATATGCAGATGTGCATGTGTGTCTGTTTCTGTTCAAGTATGTATAGGTGTCATCCTTAGGAATGTCACCTACTTCCTTCCAGACAGTCTCTCAATGGCCTGGGGATCAACAATGAGGCGACACGCTGGCTTCGGGCCCCAGGGATCCTGCTGTTGGTTCCTGCCTCCTCCCACCACCCCCAGCTTCCTGGGACCCACTCCCCCGCCCTGCCTTCATTCTTGTACCATCCGCTGTGTGGACTCGCTCTCCTTTCCGCAACAAGCTACCTGGACTACTGCCATAATTTAGACACAGTTAGACATTCTGTGGTTGGGCTGGCTCCGTGGTAAAGAGCACTTATTGCTCTTGCAGAAGACCCTGGTTCAATCCCAGCACCCGCATGGAGCTTGCAACCATCTGTCACTCCAGTCCCAAGTCACCCTCTTCTGATCTTTGAGGGCACTAGGCATGCATGGTGCACATGGGCGCAAAGAGGCAAAACACTTGATACATTAAGAAAACCAAAAACCAATATACATTTTAAAATATAGCATGCTTTTTGTTATCTTTCCATTTAAAAAAAATTAATTTTAAATTTGTGTATGAGTATTTTAACTAAAATCCCATGGGCACCAGAGCCTCTGGACTAGAGTTACAGGATGGTTGTGAGCTACCATGGCGGTGCTAGAAATCCAACCCAGGTCCTCAGGAAGAGCAGCCAGTACTTTCAACTGCTGAGCCATCTCCAGCCCATTTTTATTTTATTTTATTTTTACTTATTATTTCTGTGTGGGTACTCATGAAGCATCGTACACATGTAGAGGTTAGAAAACTTTGTGCAAACTATCTTTTTTAACCAGCAGGATACTGTCTGATCACCACAAAGATATCAAATAAAACTAAACTTGAGCCAGTGAGATGGCTTAGCAAAGGTGTCTGCCACCAAATCGGAAATCTGAGTTCAATCCTCAGGAAACACAGGGTGGAAAAGGAAAATGGACTTTCTCAAATTGCCCTCTGACCTCCACACATACTGCACACAAAATAAAATATAATAAAAAGTTTTAAAACTATTGCTAGCAGCCGGATGTGGTGGTGCACGCCTTTAATCCCAGCACTTGGGAGGCAGAGGCAGAGGAATTGTAATGAGTTTGAGACCAGCCTGTTCTACAAAGCAAGTCCAGGACAGCCAAGGCTACATAGAGAAACCTTGCCTCAGGAAACCAAAAACCAAAACCAAACAAACACAAACTATTGCTAGCAAAAACAGCTGGGGAGAAAATTCAGCATTAAGAGCAAATATTAGTGGGGGGGTGGCGCACACTTTTAATCTCAGCAGTTGGGAGGCAGAGGCAGGTGGATCTCCATGAGTTCAAGACCAGCCTGGTCTACAGGGAGAGTTCCAGGACAGCCAGAGCTGTTACACAGAGAAACCTTGTTTTGAAAAACCAAAAATAAATAAATAAATAAATAATTTTAAAAAATTTAACAGAGCAAGCATTAACCTTGTACAGAACCCAAATCCAGTTCCCAGGCCCCATCATCAGGAAGTTTACAACTTCCTCTAACTCCAGCTCCAAAGCAACCCCATGTCTTTAGCATCCATGGACGCCTGCACTCACATGTGTATAACACACACACACACACACACACACACACACACACACACACTTCAAAATATAAGAAAATCTGTTTTTAAAAAAAGGTTTATAGAACCGGGCGTGGTGGCGCACACCTTTAATCCCAGCACTTGGGAGGCAGAGGCAGGTGGATCGCTGTGAGTTCGAGGCCAGCCTGGTCTACAGAGTGAGTCCAGGACAGCCAAGGCTACACAGAGAAACCCTGTCTCAAAAGACCAAAAAAATAAAATAAAATAAAATAAAAAAAGGTTTATATATACCCTGACTTTGTCTTTTCCTTTTCCCTCCACTCCTGCTGTACTATGAGGAAGTGAGATAAATCTAGAATGACCTACAGAAGTGATCCGTGAAAGGACAGACAGGCTTATGAGCTAAATCTAGAGCTGAGCATTCTACAGGAAAATAACCGGAAACGCAGAGTATGGGACAGTCTATAAAACACTAAGACCATCTCTTTGAAAATGTCAGCGTCACAAATATGTGATGGTGGGGAAGACACCACATTAGAAGAAGCTGAAAACACAGAAGCAGATGAAACACACAAACCTCCGCTGGGTCTTGGCTCATTAGAGGGCTGTGAGAGGCACTGTGGAACCAAGTGACAGCAAAGGCCTCTAAGCCTAGTGACTGGAAGGCAGAGGCAGGGGAACCACATGTTCTAAACTAAACACAGAGCTAAGGCTCCATGAGATTCTGACCCACAAAAACAAATCAAGGGCTGGGGAGACAGCGCGGCAGCAGTGAGCACCCAGGCTGCTCTGCAGCTGTGGAGTTCAATCTAGCTCACGGTCACCCCAACTCCAGCGCCAGAGCCTTGGCCCCTTTCTTCAAGCCTTGGTGGGTACCCAAGCATGTGGCACACTCGCGTGCACAAATAAAAAATATGGCTTTAGAAAAACATTTGGGGAACAACTGGACTATTTTAATAAGACTACACACTGGAAGACATTCCAGATTTTATTTTATTATATAATGGTATTACTGTTACACAGGATAAAGTACTTACTCTTGGCAAATACATAAGTAGTAATTGGACCTAATAAGTGGAAATGTCAGAAATGTGACTTTAATATGATTTAACAGATATTTTCGCCTTTGTATAGCAATTTGTCAACTTTTCATATCTGGCACAGGATAAAATACTAAAGTCACTGTTGTGGAGGTCACACACAGGTCCTTGGTAGGTGTCAACTTGCATTCTTCAACCTTCTCTACATGCATGGAGTGAGGCTGGGTGTAGTAGCACACGCCTGTAATCCCAGCACTCCAGAGGCACAGGCAGGCAGATCTCTATGAGTTCAAGGCCAGCCTGGTCTACAAATCAAGTTCCAAACGAGCCAGGGCTACATAGAAAGACCTTGTCTCAAGAAGAAAAAAAAAAGCCAGGCAGTGGCGCACGCTTTTAATCCCAGCACTTAGATCGCTTTGAGTTAGAGGCCAGCCTGGTCTACGAAGTGAGTCCAGGACAGCCAAGGATACACAGAGAGACCCTGCCTCAAAAAAATAAACCAAAAAAAAGAAAAAAGAAAGGGGGGGGAAAGGGCGGGATAAGGAGACTACCTGTATCTTTCTAGCTAGTAACAATTTTCGCTGAATTTTTTAATTTTTTCTAGAAGAAATTATCATGAGGCTTATACATATACATTTCTCAGACACTAAAAAATAATCAAGAGCTCAGAAATGGGGGGGATGTTAAGAAATGATGCTAGGTGGAGTCTATAGGCCAACAAAGACATACTGTGTGATTCGCCGTCGTCCATTATCCATAATTAATATCCAGGCAAACTAGCTGGCTTCTGTATTTCACAGTAATAACTTTACTGGCAACACAGTTTTTACGCAGTGAATGGGCTTTATTTAACAATGCAGTTCACATGGTCTTATCTTTGGCACTTATCCGCCATGTGCTGGGCCTTCATTTCAATGCTCAGCACTGTATATATATTTTAATGCTCACTGACGTAACTTGTATTTTGGCTGGTTCTCTTTACTTCTGCAAAAATAAAAATAAATAAAAATCTGCTCATGTGTCCCTGAGTGCAGATGCACATGCTTCTGTGTGTGCAGGGCCAGGTCCTCTTCTATCACTGTCCCCGAACCTGGAGCAGCATCTTAGCTCCGCAGATGCTTCTGTCTCCACCATCAGCAAAGCTGGGGTTACAGGCTTGCACAGGCTGCCCAGCTTGTTAAGTGGACTCAGTTAGGATCTGAGCTGCGGTCCTCAAGATTTCAGTACAAACATTCAACTGCTGTGCCACCTGTCCAGGCCCTGTCCTCGTATATTTTTACTCCTGACGCTGATTACATGGAAAACAGAGTTATGTCCACCTGCCAAACGGCGTTTGATCATGCAGTATTTTTTTAAGATTTCATGCACAGTGTAACCCCCATTCTCTCCCCTCCTACCTCTACTCCCTTTTGAGGCTCTCTCCAGGGGAGCCTGGACCTCACCCTGCCTCGGCCCCTCACTGGGATTACCAGCGTGCACCACCACACTCAGTTACATTTGTAAAGTCAGTTAGTAACTATGACTATTATTTTTTTTTAAGTTTTTCACGTCCTGGGAAGATGTTAAATCTCAAACCGTTAAGCATTTTATCGATCTAATTTTCCTATAATTCTATCACTGGACACAAATGTCGATTGTTTTCCTAATATGACAAAAGTCACTGCCCTCATTTTCCAGAAGAAACACTGATGCGTCAGGTGCAGTCTGTCAGCTACTCTCTCAGGGAAAGTGCATCTCTGTGGAACAGCAACCAACAGCAACTCAATCCCACAAATGCCTTTCCTTATGACAACAAGCTCACCTCCAAACAGCAGTGCTGTTACCTCCACAGAATAGTGTTGTGACTGATACAGGGTGCTCAACCATCTTCTGATTGAATCTGAGGCCTCCTCCACAGGAGGGAACTTCTATCTCGTACTTAAATCTCATCAAAAGCTTCTGGTGAGGAGGTCACAGTGGGGAAGCCACTACTGCTATTTTGCTAAGTGGACATTACATGCCCATCAAGTGACCTCCCAAATCTGAATGTTCATGCCCACGGTGCTGCTGTCACCTCGGGAGGAGAAGGGTTTTTTTTTTTTTTTTTTTTTTTTTTTTTTTTCATAGACCAAGCCTTGACCTTTATTACTTAAAAAAGCTACATATTTATTTTGCTTTCTGACTCTGTGCTTGTGCCTTCAACACTTTCACAACGATTTTCTGCTCCTCAATAAGGAAAGCCCGCTTGATCCTGTCTCGGACACACTTGGCACACATGGAGCCACCATAGGCCCTGCTGACGTGCTTCTTTGTCTTGGACAGCCTCATCAGGACTTTAGGCCTCACAGCACGAACCCCGCGTAGTCGGCCTGGGCACACACCGCATGCCGATTTAGGTGCTTTCCCAACCTTCTTGGTGTACAGGTAAACAATCCTGTTGCCAGGGGTTCGAGACAGCCTAGTTTTGTTAGAGGCTGTGTTGTAGGAGAGCCTACGACGGTATGTCAAACGTTGGACCATTTTGAGTGCCTCTTAGCACCGTCCCCGGAAGAGGAAAAAGCAGGAGAAGGGTCTT
Source organism: Acomys percivali (assembly GCA_907169655.1). Taxonomy (NCBI): domain Eukaryota; kingdom Metazoa; phylum Chordata; class Mammalia; order Rodentia; family Muridae; genus Acomys; species Acomys percivali. The sequence continues at coordinate 123,854,575 of OU015751.1, read as the reverse complement.
TTTGCAGCATTTTACCACGGATTTCACTGTGCAGAGACTCATCACTGGCAGAGCTGAGCATACGAGGCTACAGAAGTTCTGCATGGAGCTTCTCTATGGCCACTCCAAGGTTCAGGGCGCATCACAGAGAGGAAGAAGCAAGAATGCTAAGAGGTGAGCTGGAGAGATGGCTCAGAGGTTAAGAGCACTGCCACTTCTCCCAAAGGTCCTGAGTTCAATTCCCAGCAACCACAGGGTAGCTCACAACCACCTAGAATGAGATCTGGTATGTTCTTCTGGCATGCAGGCATACATGTAAGCAGAATACTGCATAAATAATAAATAAATATTTAAAAAAAAAAAGAACGCTAAGAGGTGAAGAACGGCATAGAGTGCTCTGGAGCACAGACACGCACGCACACTCTTGAACGCACTGTGACTGCTGCACAAACCCATGCAACCACGTCACACGCCACCGTGGAAGGACCTACAGAAGTTCACGGTTGTCAGGGTAAGAGACTTCTCCTTCAGGGTAAGTTGCACAAAAACAGGAGGGAGTTTGAGGGAGGGTAATGTGGTGTGAATATAATGAAAATACACTATATACACACACGTAAACATGTCATAATGAAACAATACTCATGTTAACTAATATATGTTAGTGAAAAACTTTAAAAACACCTCCACAGAGGCTGGAGAGAAGGCTCAGCCATTAACAGCACCTGAGTTCAACTCCCAGCAACATAGTGGCTCACAACCATCTATAGTGGGGCCCAATGCCCTCTTCTTGCGTGCAGTGTACATGCAGACGGAGCATTAATAAACATGAAATACATTAAATCTTAAAAAGAAAAAAAAAAAACTCCATAGGCAATATAAATGCTTTATGTATGCCTTTCACTTTGTTTTTTTTGTTTTTTTGAGACAGGGTTTCTCTGTGTAGCCCTGGCTGTCCTGGACTCACTTTGTAGACCAGGCTGGCCTCGAACTCACAGCGATCTGCCTGCCTCTGCTTCCTGAGTGCTGGGATTTAGGCTGTGCTACAGCACTCAGCCATGCCTTTCACTTTTTATTAGATTCTTAGAAGTTAAAGACTCCAAAGCTGCAGTTTAATAATAAGAGTAGTCTCATGACAAGCTGCCATGCTCCATCAAGGACATTAAGTACATCAGAATCGGGTGTCACTGCCTTGCTTTACCTAACTTCACTTTTGGATCACCAGTGCAAAAGTCATGGAAGAAGGGGAAAAGGCAGCCGGGCATGGTGGCGCACGCCTTTAATCCCAGCCCTTGGGAGGCAGAGGCAGGTGGATCACTGTGAGTTCGAGGCCAGCCTGGTCTACAAAGTGAGTCTAGGACAGCCAAGGCTACACAGAGAGACCTTGTCTCGAAAAACCAAAAAAAAAAAAAAAGAAGGGGAAAAGGCTTTACTTATAATTCTGAAAAGTTACGGTCTCAAAACATCCCTGAAAGGGTCTGAGGGTACCCCTGGGATCCGCGAACCACCATGTATGTGGAATGCTTTCCTGGATTAGACCCTCTGTTCGATACAGGAGCGGCAACTCTCAAGCCTGTGTTCACGCTCAAAAGTCCATTCTATTTTTGTTATTTCAGTTTGACACACTCTACCAATATAGGAAAAAGAAAAGAAATCAAGGGCACAATCTAATTTCATTCATTTATTTATTTAGGTTTTTTGAGACAAGGTTCCTCTATGTAGTCTAGGCTGCCCTGGAACTCAACTTATGTAGATCAGGCTAGCCTCGAACTCAAAGACCTCTTGCCTCTGCCTTCCAAGTGCTGGGAATAAGACATGCTCCACCACCATCTTGCTCAATCTAATTGTTTTAACATTATATTTTGATCCCCTTTCCACAGAACCTGTAATTTCTAATGCACCAATTATCTTAGTTAAAGGTTGCCCATTGTAGAAATGATACCAGCCCTCCACACACACCCCCACCTCACCCCACACAAAAAAGCCTTTCAGGCACAAAGAACTTGAATTTCACGTTTAATAACCAAGTAAGTTGCCCCCAGGCTCCCACTTCCAGAACAAGGTCTTGGAAGTCACAGCGGAAGCGACGACAGGCCTCCTCCCTTTCCCCTTCACCTGGGCAAACTCCTCTAAAACCACGTTTCTGTGGCATTTTGTGCTGCAAAGGGAGGCGAACATAAGTGTGAAGAAAAGGGCTACCCTCTGCACTGTTATAAAACACTACAATTCGATCTCCATTTCCTCCTAGGGAACGAAAGGGCCAACAGAGACCCAGCCTCTTTTTTTTTTTCTTAAGGCTTAAGATAAGTGAGACTAGAAACGTGCAGTGTTGCTGACAGTTTGCAGGAATTCAACAACCCCAGAGAGGAAACCAGGACCACGGGCAAGAAAGGGCAAGAAACGAGGGGAAAGCAGGTGGATCGATGACATTTACTCTTTTTCAGTAGGTGCTGGAAATCTAAAGAAAATAGTCCTTGGGCTAAACATGGCGTCCACAGCGGCAGGACATAATCACCAGAAAATAGATTCTGCCCCATCCCATTCTGTAAATCACGGCGCCATCCTTGCATAAATTTGGGGGCCCGAGGGAGGAGACTCCGTCAACTAGCTGCAGAGGCTCGGGATGTCCTCGCAGCTGGAGCGGGATTACATAACGGGGGGTGGGGGGGTGGGGTAGTGGAGGGGGGAACCGGCAGAGCAGTTACTCGCTTCCCTCCTCCCCGCTCAAAACCAGGGCTCACGCCTCCGCGCGTGGGTGGGGTGGAGGAGGTGGGAGAGCGGCGGGAACCACGGGCTCGGCCGCTCCGCAGCTGCCGGCCCCGCGCGCCCCCCGCACCCCGAGCTCCATCCCCAGCCGCCCGCGCCGCCCACGCCTCCCGAGACGCTCGCGCCCGGCGTGCTCGTGGACGTCGGCGGTGCTCGGCCGTGGGGGCTCGAGCGCGCGCGGCCCCCGCCCGAGGGGGGGGCGAGGGGAGCGGGGGGCGGCGGGGCATCCCGGGGCCCTCGGCGACCGCCGGCCCGGGGGTGGGGGTGGGTCGCAGCTCCGTGGCCCGGGCGCACGCGCCGCGCGCACACACATACACACGCGCGCGCGCACACGCCGCGCCCCACGGCCGCCGCCGCCGCCACTCGGGGACCGCGGGCGCGCGCCCGGCCCCTCCCCCCTCCCAGCCCGCGAGCGCGCGCGTCCCCCCCCCCACACCCCGACACACACACCATCCCCTACCCACCCACCCCTCACCCACCCCCTCAATCCCTTTTCTCATTGTCTCGCTTCGGAACGCCTCGCCCAGCGAAAAGATAACGGAACCCCCGGGAGAAAGGGGTGGGGAGCGCCGGGGCTCGCCCGCTCACTCACCTCCCGTGGTCGCCGCCGCCGCCGGTAGTCTGACCCGAGGAAGGCGCCGTCGCCTTAAAGGGACCTTGCACCCGGCGCCGGGAGGAGTAGGGGGTGGGAGCAGGGGAGGGGACGGGGGTTCGGGGGAAGGGAAGGGGGGGGGACGACGGAGAAGAGGGAACCGTTGAAAGCTCCTCTCCCCGAGGGTGAAAGGAAGCCTCCCTCGGGTTCGAGTGATTGGGGTGGATTTTTTTCCCCCGAGGGGGGCGGGGAGGGGGGGCCCCGAGGGAGGGGGTGGGGGGGGCCGAGGAATGCGGCTCCGTGTACGGGAGCTGGCGCGGGGGAGAGAGACGCCGACTCCCCCCACCGACCCTCTCGCCCTGCGGAGGGATACCTCTCGTCACTTCCGCCCTCCCCTCTTTGCGCTCCTCCGATTGGCTGGGCGGCGTGCTACGTCATCGATCAGCCTAACCCTTGTCCGGGCTTCTTTTCTAGTCAAGTTTGTCTGGGCCTGCAAATAAATAAATTAAAAAAAAAAAGATTTCATGGAGAAAAGAATAATTAGCCTCACAAACACCACCCAGATTTTGCTGAGAAAAATGGCATGCCCAAAGAAAATATCTCCCAGTTTACTTTCTTAAGACTTTTCCAGACCAATTTGGACTTTCCCCCACTTTCCACTCAAGGTTTATAGTCCCAATTCAAGTGAACTTCATGCCACAAGCAAGATGGTGAGTCCCGTTGGCACCAACAACTGTCGTTGCCACTAAGAGCAAGATCGCACTCCTCTTTAAGACACGCTGGTTGGGGTAGCCTTTTGTAATGGCGCCCTTGCCTAAATGAAGCACTTTCTTGGTTTTGAGTTTTGTTCTTTATCTGTTTTGTTGTTGTTGTTGTTGAAGCAGGGTCTTTCTACAGAGCCCTGGCCGTCCTGGAACACACCATGGAGACCAGGCTGACCTCGAACTCGGAGAACCGATCTGCCTCTGCTTCCCAGGTGCTAGACCTAAAGGGATTCATCTCCACACCTACCTAATGAAAGACTTTTTGTTTTGCTTTGTTTTTTTGTTTTTTTTGTTTTTGAGACAGGGTTTCTCTGTGTAGCCTTGGCTGTCCTGGATTCCCTTTGTAGACCAGGCTGGCTTCGAACCCACAGCGATCCGCCTGCCTCTGCCTCCGGAGTGCTGGGATTAAAGGCGTGCGCCACCATGAAAGACTTTTAAAACCACTTGTATCATCAACCTCCTCCGGATTCTGGGGAGAGACCCCTTGTGATTGATTAGCAAGGTTATTCTTCTGATGGGAACTTCTTCAAAACCATTGTGAGAAGTCTCAACAGCAATCCCCAATCTCAGATCCACGGTCCTGTTAGATTGGTGCAAATAAATTGATTAATCCACTCAAGACTGTGCTGGGCGGTGGTGGGGCACGCCTTTAATCCCAGAACTTGGGAGGCAGAGGCAGGTGGATCGCTGTGAGTTTGAGGCCAGCCTGGTCTACAAAGTGAGTCTAGGACAGCCAAGGCTACACAGAGAGACCCTGTCTCGAAAAACAAAAAACAAACAAACAAAAAAATCCACTCAAGACTATTTACCACTTTCCACACAGACAAAAACTGACTTCTGATGGCTAAGAAGTTTTCTACTTTATTGTGTCCTGAGATGATAAAAATTTAGTACTTTCCTTGAGTATTTGAGAATGATCTTTAAGCCATCCATTGATACTTGCTCCAAACTAAATTCTAAATAAAGGCACTTGGTGCAGGGATGGGCAGGTAGAGATCCATATTTACACCTTTGAATATATTTTTTTCCAAACTACCAATCAGTCACTTTCAGCCAATGAAAAATAGCTCAACAAATCGTGCCGTGTTTTGCTGACCACAAAAACCATTATCACGTCATGCTGAAGACGTATCGTGTACCATTGATGTACCATTATTTCATTCAATATTTATTGCCTATGTTTCATGTTCCAGACACTGTTCTTAGAGCTAGGAATATATTAACAAAGTCCCTGGTGCTGGGGAGATACCTCGATGGATAAGAGCTATCATAGCTCTTACAGACCAGAGTTCAGTGCCCAGCGTCCTATCCTCCTGCTCCGGTGGATCCAGTGCCCTCCTCCGGCAGGATGGGTGTCTACACTCAAGTACATGCACCCCCACACCTCCCTCCCACATATATATAATTAAAAATAAAATCATAAAAGATAAAATTTTTACTTAAAACATAAAAACATAGAAAAACAAAATCCCTGAATATGTGAAATTTACACTCTACCATGGAAGAGGCAGGGAATATACACATAATAAAACAGGCGTGGTGACGCACACCTTTAATCCCAGCACTCGGGAGGCAGAGGCAGGCAGATCTCTGTGAGTTCAAGGCCAGCCTGGTCTACAGAGTGAGTTCCAGGACAGCCAAGGCCACACAGAGAAACCTTGTCTCAAAAAACAAACAAACAAACTAATATGACTTTCTTGTCTCTCGTGACTCAGGAAGATGACTGGCTGAGCTCACTGGTTCTCGCGTCTCTCATTGGTCAGTGCTGACGTTATCTCAGAAGCTTCCACGGGTTTGGAAGCTATGGGGCTGGACCACGGCTGGGCTATTTGGTCAGAATGTTTGCAAGTCGTCTCCCTGTGTGACCTTTGCTTCCTCTATCAGGATGACTAAATTCTGAGATGACCAGGTAGAGATGGGTAGCTTTTGTGACCAGGACATTTATCTGCCTCCTAGAAATACAAAGCACCAACTGTTTCACATAAGCAAATATGTAGTCTGGTGAGTGCTTTGACAATGGGTAGGACTCGGGGCTGGATGTCCTGTGCAGGGAATGGTAGGGAAGTGACGTCTTTATGTGGAGTTGTTGGAGAGAAAGTAACACGTGAACAAACTCTGAAAAGAATGAAGCAAACTGCAGGGCTTAGTCCTAACTAAGCAAAACCAGTAGAGGGTTTCAACCTGTTATGTGAAGTCACCTGTTGCTTTTAAAGATCCCTGTGGCCGTTTGTTGGGAGTGGGTGGGTAACTGGTAGGCGCACAGGCAGCCAGGAGACCTGTTAGGATATCATCGCATTCGTCTTGGTGAGAGATGACTGTGGCTTGGATCAGGCTGGCAGCAGTGAAACTACCTCTCCAGCCCAGTGAGTTCTGTAGGGTTTTTGTTGTTGCTGCTGTTTTGGTTTGCTTTTACTTTCCAATTTTAAAAAACCTGTTTTTCTGTTATTTAGTCTGTGTGCTAGGAGACACTTTTGACCCATGATAGCAAACAAAATTGTGTGAGTGATGATGCTATGACTTCCATAAAGAAACAATGGAAGAACACTGTGCTGAGTGTAAAAAACAGGAGCTTTCCTAAGTCTGGAGGCGGCTTTGGAGGGGTGGGTGGGCAGAGGGAAAAGGCCAGTGAGCACAGGATGGAGTAGGGCACCATCGTGCTCAGAACTAATGAGCGTTTCAATGGTGGATGGTGGGCAAAGGAATTTTGTAAGGAGAGCAAGCTGCAATTACCACTTCAGGGCACTAGAGCAGCATCTCTAAGGGATACAAGCACTCAGAGCGCCCTGGGCATAGAGTGCCTTTGAGGCCAGGTTTGGGCAACTACTCTACAGTCCATGTAGTTCCTGTGGACTGTGGAATGTGGAGAGGGAACGTCCATGTTAACTTGGGCAGTGCTGGGACATTTGTGCGTCCTCACTTAAAGCGTGTGTTTCTAGACTGCAGAAGGCTGATGGCTTGGGTTCTCTCTTTTGAACCATCTTGATAATGATGAGAAATAAAAACAAGAAAACAACTTGGAGCAAGACCTTAGAAATCAAGTTATGTGTGCTTCAGAAGTGTGCTGGCCAGGGGTCTAGACAACAGTGTAGTTGGATTTATTGAAGAAATCAGACCCTAGTAGTAATACCCCTTAAAAAAAAAAAAAAAAGAAAGAAAGAAAGAAAAAGTCTATGGTCTTCAGTAGCCAAGTGAGAAACATTGAATCCTTCCCATCTGGGTTTCCAGGAAAGAGAGTGAAAGGTTAATGGTAGTCCCCAGTGGAGCTTTTCACAATTAGGCAGCAAGAGGGAGTTTCCTGTCCATTTATGGAAATACTTATTTGCTTCCCTGCCTTACGATTTCTGCTACAGGTTGAAAATTGAGGCCACCTGTCGCTTGGAAAGTATCAAATGCTTCCAACAAGTCTTCAAAGGCAGAGGTGGGCTCTGTGGTGTCTCACTAATAAGCACTGGTCGCTAAGGTTCAGTGTGAGGTGGACCTGTATGAGTTGCTGTGGGCAGTGTGGTTGGGAGTGCGACGGATGAGACTGTCAGGTCAGTCCAAGCAGAAGGTAGCTTTGAAAAAAAAAAGAAGAAGAAGAAGAAGAAGAAGGTAGCTTTGAGGGACAATGGCACCTCTATTTAAACAAACAAACAAACAAACAAACAAGAAAAAGACAGACACCTGACCCTCCCTAATGCCCTCAGGGCAGTAGAATCTGCAAAGTAAAGAGACTTCATTTGGGGAAATGAAAGCAGGAAAAACAAAAACAACAAAACTTTTCACCATCTGAGCAGCTCTCAACTTGAAAAGATTGACAGCTTACTGCATTGAGTAAGGAGGGGAGTCAGCACACAAAAGCAGACTGGCGGGGGGAGGGAAGCCCGACCTCCTGGGAAATCATTAGGAAGTAAAAGGGAAGAGGAGATTGTCTGAGCGTGTCACGGAGTAAGGAGCTTAGAAGCTGTGGCTGGCTTTCACTTGCAAATATTATTTGCCACCACCTGACATTCAAGGGGCTCAGGAGGTGAGGAAAAGCCAGAGAACCTTGCAGACTGGGTTCTGAAAGAAAGGGAAATACCTCACTAGATTTTAGCAAGGAACAATTAAAGGTCTCTAGTCTCAAAATATATTTGGGAAAAAAACATTCCATAAGAGCACTTCCATCACTCATCGAGATTTCACTTTGAATTACTGCCTGATCTCATAGGCGCCAGTGACCCAGGGTAGCTGCATCTTAACATCAATTAAGAGTTACCCACGAGCAAAACCCATGCTGTTGCTATGGCGTTGGCCAGGTGTGATTATCTAGTAATTCAATTAATGTTGCAAGGCTTCATGGAAATATAAATTGGATTATTTTATACATACTTGGCATCTAACTTGCTCAAATTTATAATAGGCTGCTGAACAACATGTAATCACTTTCCTCTTTCTCTAGGTTACATTCTTCTTAAATTTAGCAGTATTTGCATTTTGTTATAGGCATGAGTTATTTTTCTAGAAAGCAACCAAGAAAAGCAAATAATTTACCAACTCATTCTATTGAAGGGCTTTGAAGATTAATCATTGTAGATGAGAGGGAATCCTTCAGAATCAAGATGCAGAGGTTTGTAGTGTACACAGAGGTCAGCCTTCTTCACAATGTTTCTCTCTCGTCTGTGTGTGTGTGTCTTGTCTCTGTGTGTGTGTCTTATGTGTGTGTGTCTTGTCTCTGTGTGTGTGTGTGTATGTCTTGTCTGTGTGTGTGTGTCTTGTCTCTGTGTGTGTGTGTATGTCTTGTCTGTGTGTGTGTGTGTGTGTATTTCTTGTCTCTGTGTGTGTGTCTTGTCTCTGTGTGTGTGTCTTGTCTC